>JARHVA010000015.1:10082500-10132500 GCA_037957365.1 Torreya grandis
GCAGTTACCCCATGATATGAGATTTATAGAGTATAGGGCTACTTGGGTGGTGGAGTAGTATCAACTACTCTTGATTAGTGGTTATCCATAGTTTGTTATACAGGGGTCCCAGGGGGACCGCCAGTAAATACATGTCCTAATGGTGTCAGTGGCAGTGGTCCAAGTGCCCCAGGGGTTTGATATTTATGAGATATGATATTTAGATATGATTTTGATTCCAGCCTGTGTGCCGATGTAGTGAGATGTATATTGTTTTGAGAGAGATATATATCTGCTTATGCATGTATTGACCATCTAGATTCTGCTTCATACACACACACACATATGTATGTATATATGTATATATATGTACAAATATATATACATATATGTATATATACATATACATACATATATATATATATGTATGTATATATATATGTATATATATATATATGTATATATATATATATATATATGTATATATATATATATATATATAAATACACACATACATACATATATATATATATGTATGTATGTATGTATATATGTGTGTGTGTGTATGTATGTCTCTGTGTGTGTGTGTGTGTGTGTGTGTGTGTGTGTGTGTGTGTGTGTGTGTGTGTGTGTGTGTGTGTGTGTGTGTGTGTGTGTGTGTGTGTGTGTGTGTGTGTGCGTGTGTGTGTGTATTATGATGATGCTTATTTGATTGTCATGTTTATGGTAGATTGATCTAGCTAGGCATGTGTTGAGATAGTGGTAGTTTGTCTTAATGATATGTGATGATGATGTGTTGTTATAATGATGGACATGTAGGGGTAGATATTAATTGTTTCATTTATGTATGAATGCTTTGATGTTGACATGGTATATGGATGTTTAATTGCATGCTGTGTGAATGATATGAATATGATAAGATTGATGGATTTTATGATATTTGGATAGATGTAGATGGGAAAGAATCCTAATGGGTTGTGCTTTTGATTTCATTTAATGGGTATGGATATGAAAAAGAATGCTTTGTATTTGATTGTCGTACATGTAATATTATAAAAAACTAGCTTGATGTTTTTGATTTGATGTGATATGATGTTCTCTATTGGTAGCTTTGATTAAGATAGATGATACGGAGACTTATGGTTTGTTATGCTTGATGTTGAATTTACTTTTTAATCCAAAAATACTAATATAAAACTCAAATTTCAGATTGGGCTTAGCAAAAATGAGCTTGTAGTACACTTCGCATTAACGTGTTTTAGTTGTAGAAAGTAGGTATCCTGATCACTATGTATCAAGTGAGCTCATAGTCTTATACATATATGATTGATGAGGGGAGAATGGATGATACTAAAACTTATAAGCAAGAATAGTATGTTTGTCTTATAGATATCCCAAAAATATAGGTAAACAAGTCTTTGTCATCATATACAAAATTTAGATTGATCAATGCGAGAAGTCTATGAAGGAGGGTTGATTGTGGCTTTCAAAATTTTAGATATCTTTTGCTTGAGAGCCTTGTGATTTTAAGGAAGTTGATCGATGTGGGAAGCTTTCAAAAATTGATTGCATTTTAAAAATTCATAGTGATCCCTTTTTGTTTATTTGATTTTTCAATATGCTTTTTGATAGCTGTACTTTGAGGGAGCAGTCCACCTTACATTTGTAATTTCAAAATTTTCAATAGTTGTCCTTTAAGGGAGCAGTCTGTGATTGCTATAGATTAACCCATGATGCAATGAGTTTGCTTTCACTTATGCTTGTTCTTGATTTTGATTTTGATATTTTTCCTTGAGAAAGACTTGTTTACACATGGTAAAAGGATTAATTTTGTGAAGGTATAACTAGGCTTGCATAAAATTTCAATAGGCAAAAAGGATTAGAGAGACAATAACCATAGGAACCACTTCTCAAAGGAAGAGGAAGTAATATGAGAATCATGCCTTGGGAAGAGCTGTGGTACCCAAAGTTTAAGATTAAGGCATGTTTCTGTAATGAATAATCACATGATTCAGTTTTAGTTAGTTGTCTCTAGAAGAGGGAGATGTATATGGTATGCAAGGGATGAGCTTAAGTTAGACAAATAGTGATCTGAAGTTTCTTCATTCAATAATAGAAAGGATGTAGATGTGAAGCATTAAGATGCTCAAGTTCTAGGTGTCCTTCAAGAGAGGATAACTGGTAAGCTCCTAATCAATTCTTATAGGTTATGATGTAGGGTCCAAGCCAATTGAAAGAAAATTTACCTCACTTACTCTTCTCTATATTTATGACATATTGATTTTCCTTTAGGACAAGATCACCAATGCTAAATTCCCATGCTTTGAAGTCCTTATTATAGGCACATTTAACATGCTCTCGGTAGACATGAAGATGGGTGAGAGCAATTAAATGATGTTCATCTAATAGTTCAAGTTGAGCTAACCACTCTTGATGAGACTCATCTTCAGAGATGAGGTCTAGTAGAGCTATGCAAAGAGATGGGATTTAGATCTCAAGAGGGAGTACATCCTCAACACTCCAAAGATTAGAGAGAAATGTTTAGCACCATTAGGAGTGTGAATCCTGGTATGATAAGCCCATAAAGCAAAGGGAATATGCAAGTGCCAATTCCATCTTGAGGCATTGACTATTTTGGTGAGCATATTGTTAAGGGTTTTATTGGAGGCCTCAAATTGTCCAATTTTTTGTGGATGATAAGGTGATGAAAAACTAAGTTTGATGCCAAAAGAGTCATAAAGAGCTTGGACCTACTTGTTTTTGAAAGAATTGCCATTATCGGTGATAATTTTATGGGGAACACCAAAGCGATAAATGATATGATGATTGATGAAATCAATGACTTTATCAGCTTTAGTTGAGATAAGAGGGGTTACTTCTACCCACTTAGTAAAATATTCAGTGGGAATCATGATGGAGAGATGCTGCTATGAAGAATGGGGATTAATTTCCCCAATAAGGTCCAATCCCCATTGTGAGAAAGACCAAACATCCTTAGATACTTGAAGACTATTGCTTGGTGCATGATGAAGGTTAGTGTGTTAGTGACATTTGACACACTTTTTTACATAATCACAATAGTCTTGGTTGATACAAGGCCAATAATAGCCGAGGTGAAGGATACGCTTAACGATGATAAGACCACTAAAGTGCCCTCCACAAACTCCATCATGTGCTTCTTTGATAGCATGAGAGGCTTCATGACTTTGTAGGAAAAAAAAAAGAGAAGGACAGCAAATCCATGCTTCTAAAGGATGCCTCTAAGTATGGTCTAATAAGAAGTGCCTTGAATAAATGATCTATGAGTATTTTTAGAAATATTAGGGGGAATGATGGAACTTTTAAAATAATCAAAAGTTTGTTGGTACCAACAGTTAGTCAAGACATTTGTCACATAAAAGATGGTATGATAGTTGGATTTGATGAAGGATGGCTCAGTGAGGTGGTGGACAATAATGGATATTTTAGACTCTAAAGGTGTGGATGGGATCTGGGAAATAAGGGAAGCCATTGTATCAGCAAACTTGTTCATAGATCGAGGGGTAGTTTGGATCAGGTAGTGTTCAAATGACATCAGTAATACATCGGCTAGGTTTTTATATTACTGTAAAACATCATTTTTGCATGGGTATATGCCATTGATTTGGTTAACAACAAGCTGGGAATCGCCAAAGATATTGATTATTTTGACTCCCAAGGCTAAGGCAGTTTGGAGACCTATTACTAGGGCTTCATATTTAGCCATGTTATTAGTACATCTGAAGTCAAGCTTAAAATATAGAAGTAAGGGCTCACCATGAAAGGGAATTAGGATAATTCTTGCCCTTCCACCACATTGGGATTTGGATCTATCAAAGAACATGGTAACTTGGTAGATAAAATCTACCTAAGAGAGGGTAGCGATATTCTCATCAGGGAATTCTGAAGGAAGAGGTTGGGTATCGAATAGAGGGGCATCATCTAGTTGATCGGCTATCACCTGTCCCTTTATTAATTTTTGTTGAAGAAACTCAAGATCAAATTTTGCCAAAAGCATAAACCACTTAGCCATTCATTGGTTGTGATAAAGTTGAGAGTGCATATACTTGATTGGATTGGTATTAGTAATGATAAAAGTTTTATGGTTAAGGAGGTAATGAAAAAGCTTGGTAGCTACAAAGACTAGTGCTATATAAATTTTCTTAGTATGGGTATACCAAATTTCATAGTTGATAAGTGTTTGACTAATATAATAACTTACTAACTAATGTAATATATAGCTTGCTCTTTATGTTGGTCATCTTGATGTGTAAGCATTGCTTCTAGGGAGTCGTCAATGGCTGAAATATATGGGTAGAAAGGTTCATCCTCTCATAGAGGAATAAGAATTGGTGGGGAAAGGAGATAGTCTTTAAGTGAATCAAAATCATTTTGACAATCTGGCCCCCACCTAAAAGAGGTGATGAAAAGGTTGGAAACGGTCAGATAGTTGAGAAATGAAACATCAAATAGATTGGAGTTTCCCCTAAAGGCAATGAATCTATTTAAGGTTAACAAGGGGAGGCATTTCTAAGATTGCTTTAACTTTGGTTGGGTCGACTTCGATTCCATGAAGAGACATGATAAAACCTAGGAGTTTACCTAATAAGACCCCAAAGATATACTTCTTGGGGTTTAGGTAAACATGGTAGTGGATAAGGTACTTAAAGATGATTTTAAGAATAGTCAAGTGATCCTTTCAAAGCTTTGATTTACACGAGAAGGTCATCTATAATTTTGTGGATAAGGTCATGAAAGATGTAGGTCATTAGACATTGGTAGGTTGCACCAGCATTCTTCAAACCAAAAGGCATAACCTTATAGCAAAAATATCCTCAAGGGGTGATAAAAGTTATTTTATGTTGATCTTTCAAGGCAATCAAGATTTGGTTATAGCTTGAGAATTTATGCATGAGTGAAAGAATTTCATGACCTACTGTAAGATCAATGAGTTGGTCAATGCTAGGTAGAGGAAAGTCATATTTTGGGTAAGTGAGGTTAAGATCTCAAAAGTCAATGCAAATGTGAAGTCCCCAAGTGGCTTTCGTAACTAGGGCAATATTAGAAACCCATTGGGGATAATCGATAGGTTGGATAAAATCAATAGAGAGGAGTTGTTGGAGCTCTTCCTTTACAAGGAGAGTTATGCTAGGGTGCATTCATCGAAGCTTCTATTGAATGGGATTAACATCACGATGAGTGATAATGTTATGGGTAATGATGGTAGGGTCAATCACAGGCATGTCAGCATATGACCAAGCAAATGTGATGATATAGTCATAAAGAAAGGTAGAAAAGTCTTGTTTTTCTATAGAATCTAAGGATTGACCAATTTTGATGATACATGGGATCTTGTCGATACCCAAATTGATATCCATTGTGGATTCATTTAGCATAGTGGAGGTTTTAGAAGGGAGAGATTTGTGAATGGAATGATCTTCTGCCTTGAGGTAGGTGAGGATAGAATGATCATCATGACACTGGATGGTGTGATTAGTAGGGGAGTCCTTTGTGATGAGTTCAAGATGTGTGAGAGGAAGAGTTATGGTAGACCTAGCCTTTTGATAGTGTAGGGGTCCTAGGATAATCATTGAGATGAAAAAAAAAAGTTGGGTGGGATGATATCATCATCCTCACTTAGAGATGGAGGTAAACAAGATGGGGGAGAAACTACTTCTCCCTCAATGGTAGGGGGAGATTACGTGGTTTTCTTCTTTGGAAAGATAAATTTGAGCCTATGCTTCTCATGTGGTTTTTGGGTTTTAATTGAAGTGATCTAATGGGGACCATGCTCTTATTTGCCCAAATTGAACCCCTTCCAGGCACATTTATGAAGGTATGTCTTGGTGAAGGAGGTTTTGTCTAAATAAGAAAAGTTAGTGGTATATGGGTGAGGATAAAAGGTGTTGATGGTGCTTGTTAAAGGCTTGTCAACCCCTACATAGATAAAATGGGTTTGAAAAGAGGGAGATCCTAGGGATGTGATTGTTCTCAGATTGGGATCATACCCTAGTTGGTTGGTAAGCTACCCATATTCATGAGGGTTAAGGAAAGCATCGAGAGCCAAGAGGCAATATTTTCCTAAAGAAAGATGCTAGAAGGTTGATTTTATGGAGTTGGTCATTAGTATTTGCTTGGAGGAGAGAGATGTGCTGGTAGATGCCTCATGAGAAGAGGAAGAAAAGGTTTATTTAATAGGTGATAGAAGCAGATCTAGTCTGGATGAAGATTTAATAGAGGATGGCAAAAGAACGTTATTAGGTCAAAAAGTCACATTGCATGTCATAAAATGGCTTGGGTCAGTGTGTATAGTAATCACTTGGCCCTCATGTTCAAATTTAACACAATGATGTAGGGTAGAGGGGACACAAGCCATGACTAAAATCCAAGGTCATTTGAGTAGGACATTATACTAAAATTCCCCCTCAACCACATAGAAAAGTTTAAGGAGTGTACGTGGTCCTAAATGAATTTGGAGGATAATATTTCCTAAGGTAGTGGCCATGGTATCATTGAAAGATCAAAGCACAACAAAGGTATCAGACATGATGTTGGTAGGTAGCTTAAGTTGGTTATAGGCATGGGATGAGATGATATTGATAATGGCCCTGTCATTGATCATTACTAACTTAATATGGGTTTTGTTAATGTAGGCAGTGACAAAGAGGGGAGGATTAGGGTCCTCAAGATGGGTAGAAGGTATCTCTGAGTTTTTAAAGGTGACAAGAGTGAAGAGCTATAAAGTGCCAACAAAAACCTCTAAAGGTTGGGTATCACTAGGCCAAACCTCAATGGCTTGTAAGGCCTTAATTAATGCTTAGTGATCATGAGGTGAGGTGGAAATGAGTTCATACAAACTCATCTTGGTAGGGGTTTGGTGCATCTACTTAAGGACTACTCGCCTGATTGATTCAAAAGGGTTTGATTTGATGGTACCTGAGATATTTATTTTAGGTTGGGATGACAGTAAAAAGGCATGGATTTGGCTAGGTTGAGAGGTGGAAGATGGGTATGTCCAAGGAGTGGACACTTTAGGTTTACCCTTAGCTTTCTATTGTGCTCATGTTAACATTAATAGTGTGAGAAGGGGGATGGTAGATGATTGGTTTGGTTATTCATCACTTTTAGGTGACAGTGAGGAGGTGGGTGAAAGTTGGGCTATGGTTGGTTGTTGAAGTGATAAAATGGTAACTAGAAGTTCATCTGATAATAGATCATCTTCTTGATAAAGTTGATGGACAACACATTAGAGAGCCTTATAGTTCTTTGTGTTGTGTCCTAGGGTTTAATGGTAGGATCAGATTTGACTATTGTCAAACTAGGCGGGTTTAGGGTGAGAGAGGTCAAAAGGTCTGATGGGTGGAAGGCTTAAGACAGAGTTTTGTAATAACTTGGGTAAAATGGTTGAATAGGATTTGGTGTAAGGTGATGACATACTCAGAGGGGGAGGTTTTAGAAAATTAGGCCTCCTTGTGGGGGGAGTAGGTTTTGGGTTAGTTTTGGTAGTTGGTCTCAGGAAAGGTTGGTGGGTAGATGCCCTACTGGAGATAGATGGTTGGGAGGTAAAAGGTATAGAAAAAGAGGTTTTGGGCATAGACGAGAGGGTGGAAGCAACTAGGTTATCTAGGAAAGAGGGATTGGTAGAGGTATTGGTGGATGTTGTTATGGAAAAGGGGGTTGGTTTTCTAGATGAAGAGTAGGTAACTGGGAGGGTGGAGGGATGAGGTCCCAAAATATAAAGTAACAGGGAAGGGAGTTGTCTAGACCTAGTACGTGGTCTGGTCTTGGATACTTTTGCACTCATGGTTGCTTTATTTGGTAATTTATTGGTTATGGTAGATGGAGAAAGATCTAATTTTAAAGGTGGGTGTCTAATACTGGGTGTAAGAAGGATTCCTAAGGTCTAGGTAGATTTCATAAGGAGGGCATGGGATGATTTGGGTGGAGGTGGGTGAAATGGCCCTATCATGGCTTCTTTGAGAGAGGAAGGTGATAGATCTAAAATGGGTACAAATATACTGGTAGATTTACTTTGGTGGGAGAAACCTATATGATGCCAAAAAGTGGCTTTATCCATGTTAGGCTGAGAGGGAAAGTTCAATTTTTGAATTAATCAAGAAAAAGGTTTATATATTGGTTTTATACCTTGGGCAGTTGGTTTAGAAGAAAGTTAGATAGGAAGGAGAGAGGAAAGAGGGGTAACCTCATCCTTCTCTTCATGTAAAGGGGAGATGGTTGGTGGAGGAAGGTTATGGGTTGATGCTTCTTCTCTAGGCATCATCTCCATAGGAGGAACAATTGATTGATTGGTTGGAGGTGGTATGACTATGATTAGATCATCAGGTAAATTTTTTGATGGGTTCTTGAGGATGCCATGACCTTCATAAATGAAGCCATGGTAAATGGTATCTCTTCAATGTCAATTTTTGACTTTGAGGAAGGTGGTTATTTTTCTTCACTCAAAAGAGTAGATGAAGTTGTTGAGGAGGTAGTTGGTTCATCCATAATTGGAATACCAAGGACCATATTAACTTTATGAGTGTCATGGGAACATTTTACTTGGTTGATTTCTTCTTTTGATGTAGGGTCATTTGGAAAAGGTTTCTTGAAGATATCACAAGCTTGGTTCTGAGGTGCATTGGGATTATCAAAGACAAGTTCCTCTTATCAATAAGGGATTAGATAATGCCTTTAAAGGTATTGCACCTACTAACATCATGCCTAACTACACGGTGGAAAGAACAAAGATCATTCTCATTATACTAATTTAGGGGAAGATGAAAAGAATCAAATTGTTATGGGGGTTTAATTAGCAAAAGCTGTATGAGATTGGCCTTTAATAGTTTGTCTAAAACAGAGGCATAAGATTCTCCCAGTAAGGCAAATTGCTTCGGATAATTTTAGTTTGGGTTTTGCATGTTTTGGTTTGGAAGATTAGAAGAGTTTTGTTGACTAATATTTGGTGGAGGGGATATTTTTAGGATGATTGTATTCATAGTTGTCTTGCCCTTGGTTCCCATATTAGTTTGGTTACTAGGTTTGGAAGAAGAAGTCTCATTGGTTTTGAAGGTGGAATTTTTGTTATGTAACTTAAACTTACCTTTATCTATGGCTCTATTTTCCAATTTTTGTGTCATGGTAAAGGCTTCATCAAAAGTTATAAAACTTTAGACATGCAAGGTGGAAGAGATGTGCTTTGCACAAGCATGAGCAAAGAGTTTGATCAGTTTTAGTTGAGGTAAAGTGAATGATAATTGGTTGATGAGACTTCTCCAATGAGATATAAAATTAGCTAAGGACTCGTCATCAAATTTTTGGATGGCATAAAGATCAATAATTGAGACCTTCTTATATATGTTGACGGATAAATGGTCTAAAAACATCGGATCCAGTTGATTGAAAGAAAAGATAGAATGTTTGGTAATGGCACTATACCAGTCCAAGGCTAGGCTAGAAAGTGACATGGGAAATGTGTGAAAAAGAAGAGCATCATCATAAGTGTTCATGTAATAGGAATTCCTAAATGCTCTTAAATGTTGTTGGGGATCTTCTTTAATATTGAATTTAGTAAATTTAGGAAGTTCTCATTAGGTCGGATATGGCCTGATAGGGACCGAAGGATGAATTGGTTCATTACAGATTTGATCATAGGACAAGAGATTATGGGGTCCAAAAATGGATGACTCTAGTTTTGTCATCTTGTCCATGATCATTTTTAGCTTATCCATTTGTGGTTGTGGACTTGGAGGATTGTAGGTCACAAATTGTGGCTGAGAGGGGATAATATATTGGCAATTCATTGGTGGTTGGGATATTTCCCCATATTGATAGGTAGGTATATACGGTTGGGTTGAATGTATATGGGGATAGGTAATAGTTTGTGGTTGAGTGATGTGGGAATGTCCTTGTGGGTTAGAGACATATCTAGGATTGGGTATGGTTAGAAATTACTGAGAGGTGATAATAGGTTAGGTGGAAGATATATAAGGGTAAGGGGTAGTTGATGGTTGGGTAACATGGAGATGCCTTCGGAGGTTAGGGACATAACCTGGTTTGGATATGGTTGGTAATCCCTGAGAAGTTACTCTAGATTGGGTAGGATTCATGGTTGTGTTAATAGTCAAGGGCAAGGTAGTGACTTTGATACATGTAGGAGGTGTAGTGGTAGGTATGGTCATTTCCATATTCTGAAGAGGGGTAGTGATTAATAGATCAGGGTAGGTAAAAGGAGGGTTTGACCTACCAATGGTAGGCACTCCCAAGGTAGAGGAGTCAATGGTAGGGGTAGAAAGGGTAAGGGCAATAGTTGGTTGGATGGGTTGGTTTTCCTTTATGGTGTCAAAGGGGTTGGTGGATATAGATGTTTGGGTAGCTAAAGGTTAAGTATTAATAGTGGATACCAAAGGATCTAGCATCAAGTGGGATGGAATGTCGTAAATTGGCTCTGTAGGTGGGGTTGAGACAGGGGTGTTATGATGCAAAGTATTAAGATAATGTTGTAAGGCGATTGGGTTGTTATCCAAAAGGGAAGCAAATTCAGAATAACCTTGAGAAACAATCTCAGGGATATGGGAAGGTTCAGAATGGTGAGATGAACTCTTTGCATCTAGTCGATAGTCATCCATAGAAGAAGAGGTGGAAGAAATTGGGTAATTTACAAATGGGTCTTGACTTGCCAATTCTCTTTGTTGTTGCTGGGTAAGTACCATATAACACTATAAGAGAAGTAAAAATAGATGATTTTAGAATTCAACATAGAGAAAACAAAATAAAAACCCAAATAAAATTCAACACAAATTAAGGTAATTAAAATCCTATGATTGATTAATTATTTCATTGTTTGGCTTATGCCTTAATGTGAAAAATGTGTAGTAGATTGGTTTATAGATCAGGTACTAGATAAGCAGTCTAAAGATGGTTTCAAGTTAATTTTGGTACTCAAAAATAAATTTATATTGGAATCAATACTTGGCTTGGTATTGGGGACTACCCCCTCACTTCACAGTCTTGTAGCGATAAGGGTGTCGGGTACATAGCCAATATATATTGATATCCAGAGTTTATACTCAACTAGAGAGCTGATTTAGTCCTCCCCTTGGTGATGAAATCCAAGTAGGATCACTAGGTAGGGTAAGGTGATCCACTGAGTGGTGAAATCCCAGTCAAACTTTGTCTCAAGTATGTTATGATGTTTGCTTGATTTCATGATTTGGTTATGTAACATAAGTGGACTACGCTTAATCCTGATGTTATTTAATTAAACTAGGTGAGCTTATAAGAAATAGGAAATCAATGTATGCAATAAGTTTTAAACCCAAATGAAATTTTTATATTTCAATTATGAGCACATAGATAGAGATAGATGGATATAGATGTAGATAAAAATAAAAAACCCAAGTAAAGACCAAGGTCCCATTGGGCGTGCTAGAATGTTTCACTCAAATTTTTCTATTATTTGAAAGATAGTAAAACTAAAATATAGGTTATGGTAGAAATACCTACTAAATGGTGCACATGTTGAATCAGAAGATTGTGAAGAACTCCTCTTTGGTTAGGGAGGAAAACCTATAGATAAGACAATACTAAAGCAAATTTGTTCATTAGACAAGTAGTTAGGCAAATTGCCTAGCGCTAGCTAAATCCTGAAAGTGTGGGCTTCCTTAGGGGTTATTAATCCACCATTTTTAAAATAATTAATCTTAGAAAATTGAATATAAGTTACTTGCATCAATAATCAAAATACATTTGAAACTGAATAACAAAGATCTGCTTGGTAAAGTAGATAGACTAAAAATGATCTAATTAGTGAGAAATTGATTAGTACTAGTGGGTGGAGGTGTGACTCAGGGAATTTGGTAGAGTTTGGAAAATAGGCAAAAACTCAGGAAGAAGGATCTGGTTGGGAAAGAAAGGGAATTTTAGCTTATTGGTTTTTAACCTACCACAGGTGACCATTGACAGTTGGTGTGACCATCGATAGTTAGGTCTGACCGTCGATGGTTGACTGTCTAATTTTAGACTTATCAACAACTGGTGATGGGATTCAAATAATTAATTTTGAGAGTTTTGGTGTAGGGTTCATTAATTATAAAAGGGATAAAAATAGATAAATTACATTAATCAAATATTTGACTCACCAAAAATGGATTGATTGATTGGTAGATATTATTGATTCATAGGTGGAATCCAATTTGATTCTAGCAAAATGACGGTGCCTAAAAACTTAATATAAGAGGCAATGGTAGATTGGCTCTCCCAGATAGATTTTTGATGATGCTTGATAATGATAGATGACCTACAATAAAAAACTTCAAGTTCTTGAGTTATTGATAATAGTTACAGATGGATTGATCTCTTGATGCTCTCATCTTCTTATAGGGAAGGGCAAGAGACTCAAGTGGAAGTTTAAGAGGTGCTTCTACTTATAAATTACTCATGTAAGGTCTCACAAGAGGATTTGCACAACTTATATTTTAAAAATGTAAGCGGTTATTTACTAGTGTTTGCATGCTTATTTGTATGTAAAAGGCCAAAAAGTGGGGCTTGACCATCGATGATTATCTTGATCGTTGATGATTAAGTGACCATCGATAGTTATCCTGATCGTCAATGGTTAGGTGACTGTCGATGGTTATCATGACCATTGATGGTTAGGTGACTATCAATAGTTATCCTAATCATTGATGGTTAGGTGACCATCAACGATTATCCTGACCATCGATGGTCGAGGCCATTAGTCAAAAGTATCCAAAAAGGGTGTTTTAAAGTCTGACTAGTAGATTAGTTAAACCAAAATGGGTTTTGGTTTGTTTGTCGGTATTCAAATGTGTAGGATTCTCGTGTCTACACCTATCTCTCATGCTTCACTAGAATATTATATTATATATAGCTTATTTTTATATATTCCTTCTATTTTGCATATCTCTCTAGTGCTTTCTATCTTACATCATGTGTGGTTTTTGGGTTCATCATGCTTCCTTTTTTGCTTTATGTTGCTATCATCTATTGATTTTTTTGTTACTTTTTATTTGTCTATCTTGTTTTAATTTTAAAGTTAACTTATTCTTTGATATTTCAATTTGCTATAACATTCTTCTATCCCCTTGGTTTATGTTGATTGCATTATTTCTTTGGCCCTTGACTTTGATTTTTATTTCATATTCTAAAAGCTTACACAAACTTCCAAATGATGACATCACATATATATCAAGGCCTTCTACCCCAATGTGCATTCTATTTTGATGGAAGTTTTAGATTAGTAGGGATTCTCTTCTCCTTGATTCTTTTCACTTTTGCCCCTTTGTTTGTGTCTTGCTTGTTTGATTAATTTCTTTTTTCCTCTTGATTTTTTCTCTTAGTGTTTTTCTTGATTGTATCTTGGCTTGTCTCTTTCTTGGTTCCATTCCTCTAAAATGGTAAGTGCAATAAGTTCAGGGGCAAAAAAGAGGACAATTTTTAGCCGAAATGCAATTTACAAAAAAATCCATATATGCTTTAAAGTAACATGTACATGGTTTTGAAATTTTTGCTTGTTGATTACCAACCTAAATTGCATATGCATTATAACATGTATATAGTGCATATGTGTTGTTTAATATATAACCAAAAAAATAAAAGAGTATCTATTTTTAATTTATGACAACCAAAAAATGATTTTTTTTTTGTTTTAACCCATTCACATTTTGTTTATTTTTTATAGTTACCTCATTTTTCTTTGGATTATTGTAACATGCTTGTGATTCAAACTATCAATGATGACATTTAAGAGAATAAGTAAAAACCTTTCATTTTATGGAAATTTGATTTGAATTTGATAATGTATTTTTGAGTTTCATTGTATTTTGTTAAAAATATTCATTCGTTTGTTTATATAGCCCTTCATAGCCCTCCTCCATGTGATAAATTAGTATAATAAAATGTGACAATTGAAGATGCATAATCAAACTTGCCAATCCCTCCAAACCCTCCTACAATTCCATATAACCCCTAGGTAGTCAAGAGGATTCAGTAACTTATATTATAGAAAACCAAATTTAAATTGAGCATCTGATCATGACTTTGTGAGACTTTTGTTCTTCCAATCCCCATCATGCTTGTTTAGAGAATACATTAGAAATGTTGGTAGGTGAAATTAACTTGGTGACAAGTCAAACAGAAAGGTGGGAATCGTATAGGGAGTCCTGTAGGACCTATTGTGTTAAACAAATGTCATTTATCGAATCAAAATGCAAGTAAACTAAAAAATATAAAATATGTGAATTGTTAACCAATGCACCACTTCCATTGACATGCAAACATTTCCCAATCCACTAGTGTTACCATGATGAGATTACAATTAATTTTAGGGAAAAATGGTGGATGGTGTTCGATCATTCACCTTATAACTGCCACAATATCATGTTATATTTTTTAAGGAAACTTTATTGTGAGTTTAACCTCAACAAGATCAAAAATTAGTTTCATCACTTAGAGTTTCAAGCCTAAGGAATTTTTTTTACACAGGGTAGAGAGGGTGCACTTCATGCACCTAATCAACCTAGTAGAGTCCCTATCTAAAATCTCATTCAGACTGTGACAATCCCTTTATAATGAAGGAAACTATGGATATTGACATAATACATGCACTCATTGCACTTAATGACATTCTCATTAAGCATACCACATAACTTTCTTATAGTGAGGCTAATGAGGATGTATTTCAAGATGCATTAACTAGACCTCGCACTAGAGTACCCTTGTGTAGTTATTATGGGGCTCTTTGTATGAGACCTTCAGAGAAGTATGATGATTTGATGTAGGATTATGGTAATATGTCAACTAGGATTGATGATGTGGTCATGATTAATGACTTATTAAAACATACATTTAGTTATGGCACCTTGACCACATATTCTAAGGTGTATTTTATATTTAAAAGGTTATAAATATTTATGTTATCTGTTAAATTTGAAATCTATATATTTTAGTTGATGATTAATTTACATATGTAAAGAAATAATTTATATGTATTTATTATGTTCCAGCATCAGACGGTCCCATATTTTTCATTGGAATATCATGAACTATCTAGTAGAACACATATTTTTCAATGTTTTAAGTTATCTATACCGATGTATTTTGTAATGTTTTAAGTTATATATTTTTTCTATGGTTCATGTATATGTACATTTATATATGTTCAAATAATCACATGATCTTGTTTGTTTAGTTGATGACTACTATGGAGGTTCTTCCCTCTTTACGAACAAGATCAAACATAGGCAATGTTACTGAAATTTCATCCACACAACAACTAACAAAGGTATGACAAATTGTAATATATGTTTAAATGTAAATATGGATTTGTTTTAATAATTTTACTCAATACTTGTGAAAATTTAACATAATTTCATTTCTTATCTATGCAATAATTTATAATTATATCTAGTAATCTAGTTGAAATAATTAGTAAAGGTGAAGTGGTAAGGATAATAATAAAATTTAGTTATTTAGTCAATTGATTTAAAGGTTTACTTTCACTTGTATAAAATTTATTATCAATAACTTTGAGCTAATTTTGAAGCTTTATTTTTTATATATACATGTAGGGTCCAAACTCGGGCATTATCCTTAACAGTGAACCAACTCCTATTGGTTTTGCCTTATAAACTCTTATACGCGAGCCAAAAAAAATCATTGACCTTACTAAGTGTTAGATGCAAATTGACATTGAGCATGAGTATGTGGTAAGTGCATGTTTAAATTATTTTTTACATTTAAAAATTAACTTCTAAACTTATTTATATGACCATGACTATGGGACAAATAAAGTTTTTGACAATATTTTTATGAACAAGTTGAGTTACATGTGAGATTGTTTTACCATATTTTAGATTAATGATAACCCTAAATAAGATATAAAATTTTGTAATAATTCATATTATAATGTATAATAATTAAACATAAATATGGATGTAAAAGACTAAAGATAATTTGTCAATTACACTATCTAAATATGGAATGTAAAACAAGAGATAAGACCCTTAGTGATTAACTACTCCATGGAAGACTAAGACTGTAGACAAGTGGCAAGAAGGATAGAAAACTAGATTGTAGGTCATTTAGATCAAGATTTGGACCTCTATGTGTACCTAGATAATATCATTAGCCTCAAGTAATTATGCATGTTGTTATGTTATGAGTTTGACAGTTATGTTTGTGTCAACATTATTTCTTTGTTTTAGTATAAGCCATTACAACTAGTTATATTTAAGATATGTGTGCGATCCTGAGGTCTGATTATGTGTGTGATTCACAAAAATCAATCTCCACTTGAAACCTTAGGTCCACTTGCAATGATATAATTAGGCCTATAAAAGGGAATGAAGGTGGGTTAAGCTAACCCCAACCACTCCCCATTGAATGGTTGAGTGTTGCCTGCATATCCAATACTATGAAGAGGTAAGTTAAAGCGTGTGTATTTCTTCCCATTAGGTGTATGTGTGAAATTAGTCATTATTGAATGTATGCAACCTATGATATAGATTTAAACACTTGCCATATGTGTGAAATTAATGCTCCTTGAATGTATACAACCTATGATGTAGATTTCAACACTTGGAAAATGGAAACTTTGGCTAAGCTTTGAGGTGCTTCAAACTTGGGTAAGACTTGCTCCTTGTGACTAAGTGGTAAATTATGAATAATAGGGTAATGCCTTTGAATGTGTAGTAGTGTATAGATGTAGGTTAGATAAGTGATAGATTATTAATAAGTTAAGACTTATTTTTCATTTATATGAGACTATTTAGGTAATTTCTCATGCCATTGACATGTTAGATAGATGAGCCGATCCATATGAATGATTTAAATTTTAAATGTGATCATTGTTTGGCATAGGATGAATTTATAGACTCAGGTGATACTTTTAGATGGTACATTCTAAATCTAATGTTATTTTCTAAGAGACATGAATACAAATTTGATGATTTGGAGATGTCTAAATATGATATTTAACTGGTTTGGAACAGTGCTAAGATCCACACATATAATAATATAATTATGTAAAATATAATGTAAATCAACACAATAATAGACATATTAATGAGCCAAGATTCCCAAATATGCAATATTTTTAGAAATACTATAATCCCATTAAGGTAGGGTAACACCATACAAACTCTTTAAGGAAGGAGTAACACCATAATTTACTTTAAGGGGGACACCTCGACTATTCTTCTAATAAATAGAAGACTATGCACTTACTTCATATCTTTTATAATGATATTTGTCTCCTATATATAAACCTCTATCACTAATAATGCATTGGTAAACACCAAATCCCAATGTAGGCTGATCATTACCTATTGTAATTAATTCCAAAAGTTACTGATTTGACCTAATATATTTCACACATACACCTAACTAAGGTGGATGTGTGTCACATATCAACATCTCCATCAACCCATATATGTTATTATATCATATCCATAGGTATGTATCATTCCATCCTTCCTTGACATGTTTCATCCTTGAAACATGATAAGAAACTAAGTAATGAGTGTTATTTAAATCATTACATAATTGTATCCATGCCTATTTATCTAACCACTTGTATGTGATCTCCGTAGGTGATAGCTTGTTAAAATTACTTCCAAATTATATTGTGCGACTTTGATTCCATTAATGAACATAGTTGTACCTCCTTTGTCTCTATGTATAATGATTCCTCTTCTGGTTTCATGTTCCACTTTCCACTACATTATTCTAATTTCATGCATCACCATATTAGTTTTTTTTGGCTTCCACAATTAGCCATATTGATTGATATATTTATTCCATGTGCCCTATTATAATTCCATGTATATCCATAATTTTTTCTCCATCAATTCTATTATTTCTTACACAGCATGCCCCATTTTCATATGAAAATGAGGACCCTCTTTTTCTTGACTGATTTGAATATTACCAAATCTAGTCTTAAGGGACATTTCAGGTCTAAAAGTTTACCTAAGGGAGGGATTTTGCATCAATATTCATGAACTAGGCCTTGGTTTATTTTACCATCTGAGTGGCTCATATATCTTTTTCCTTTTGAGGCAAACTTATTTCTTTTAAAGTTATACCAAGCTCTGCTCGACTAATCCCTTTTTTCCCTCAAGCTCAAGTTCATCATGCCTGAGTCATTCAACCTAAGCTCTCCCAAGTCACCTAAATCAATTCAAGTTGAATCATCATGTTTTTTAAATCTGAGTTCATGACTTAACCATTTTCTCAATTTTTATTGCAAGCTTTTAGTCTGTTGATTTCTTGGGATCTGCCATCTATTAGGAATACAAAACATAGAGCAATATTAATGAATTAAAGACAAAAATAAAATGCAAAAAACAAAACACAATGAATACATAGATTTAATGTGGTTCACCCAATATGGGCTACATCCACATATAAATAGCCAGTCCTTATTATTCAGTCCAACAAATGAAGGGAAAAACTTGTAATACAACCACTGTAATATCCTCTTCACTCACATACATTATGCCATCATAATTTCCATGCCCTCATATAAAAATAGGGTTACATATAGGGCAAAAATGCATAAACATAATTTCTACAATTAGATCTATAACTTAATAGTGAACAGTCCAGATTTACTATGAAATTACAATATTTTATAGTGCATTTTTAACAAAATTTTACTTTAGGGGTGTTGCCCCTAAACCCCCACTAGGGGGCTCCAAAATAGGTCACCTCCCCCCTGGACCCCCATGGCAACCCTAGTGGGGGGACATTGCCCCCCCACACCCCCTGTCGAGAACTGGGAATTAAAATAAGATCAAGTTCCACCATCCATTGCTCTAAGATCATTTAAAGCCTTAGGCCATTTTTTTAAATAGTTTCTAAGTATTTCCAAAATACTTTGGGCCCCATGATCATGCCACATGGAATAAACCTAGAAGTCCAAAACCATAGAGGGATTAACCCCTAAGATTAATAGTCTATTAGCTTTAATCCCCCAGGGTCCTAAAAAGCCTCCATGTGGTGACTTCTATGGGACTCAAGACCTCATAATGATTAAATCCCTTGAGCATGCCTAATGGTCTAATGGGTTTGATTCCCTGAGGCCCTGAGATCATTCCATAAGATGACTTCATAGGATCCCAAGACCTCAAGGGTAAAATTTATTATGATTATAAGCCTAAAGTCCCAGCTTGTTGAGAGGATGCCACATGGCATCACTCTATGCCATCAGCCCAAAGACCTAGCTTGATAAGGAGCTATCGAATGGCACCCTAATGACGTAAGTTTTCCCTTGAGCCTAAATTTGATGTGTGTCTACCCATCACCAGATTGTAAACCTTGAGCCTCCAGACTAATAAGAACAAACTTAATTTTGATGGTCATCCCGATGTCAAAACAGTCAAAAGCTTGAGGAAGGTGTTAGTCAATTCAATAATGATTTTTTATTCAATTAATGGGATTAGTGGGGACATTATATCATTTTAAATTAATCAGTCTGAACTATTAAAAGGATATGTACATGTATGGAAGAACTAGTGTTTGAATAGAATAGTGACTAATGTGAATGTTTACATCCTAATCATAAAATATTTCATTGTTTCTTACATTTTAGTATAAATTAGATATGTATTTTATATGAGTGGTCAACTCATCTAATGTTGTTGCCTTGTCATTTATTCAAAATGGGATTTATGACTAACTTTTACATTTAATCTTGTAGGGTCAATCTATCAGTATGAACCGTTGAGTTGGATGTGTATCATCATCAGTGAGTCCAAGCCCATAATTGGAGCATGAAGAAGTATGACACAAAAGGGAGGTTGGGCAAATTACTTGTGAAATAATGGAGTGGATACATAAGGAAACTCCAAATTAATGAAAGGGTGACAAGTGATAATTACTAGATGGAATGATAAATCCCCAAGGCAAGCAGCCAATGAATTAGAAAAGGTTGGGATGAGCTTTAACTGAGGCATGGGCACACCTCATTTTTGTCATAAATTAGGGCCCATCTAACCACCTTATTTAATTATCAATGAATATTTGTAACTACCTTGGTAGTGGGCTAAGGTGGTAATTGAGGGAGGGACTAACACCCTCATGTATATATTATCTTTCGCTAGCCTTTATAAGGCTTGACTCCTTTTAGTTTTAGTGATAGAGTAGTAGACTAGACTATCTAGTTCTTCATAGTTAGTTTGCTAGACATTTTAATGCTTTTATAGATTAGTATTTCTCTCACTCCTACGTAAGTGAAGCTTTTAATGAATGGCTGATATAAATCTTAATATTAATTAATCAAAAGGAAATATCTTGATACTTTTATTATTTTGGAGTCAAGCGTTCATATCCTACACATGTATATGGTGGTTATCTTTCAACTTGCTCTTAGTAACTTCTACCTTCCTCTAGTTGGAATTATTTTAGGTCTGCATTCACTAAGGATTGGTTTCATGGGATTTGTGTAGTCATATAACTCAGCTTCATCTTCACTACAACAGGGTTTATTTTATCTCTCTCTCTCCCTTTATTTTACATTTTCTTTTATAGTTGTTTTATCTTAGAGTTTGGGTATTAATGAATGCAATTTATTGTTAATGCTTATCTTGATTACTTAATATTTATTTATTTTTGATGTTGCATTGTTTTTTCTATTTGTGTAGTAAACATGTTTGAATGAACTATAATTCATGATTAATATATATGGCGGTTCCCTAAGAAGTAATCTTCTATTTAATGTATATGGTTATTATGTAGTACTCCAAACATGCCCCTTATATGGAATGGTCACAATGAGTTGACTAGGTTACCCTGTATACCAAGACCTAGTAACTAAGACCTTGGGGATATTTATTAGCACAAATATCCTTTTAGGAGAGACAGGGCCTAACAACCCCTACCTAATTTGGCATGTTGAAAGACCTCCCAAAATATTGCCACTAGAATGAGGGATGAACTAGATTTTTAGACTTATCTATTATTTTTTAATATCTTTTGCTTAGTTTCCTAGCCCACCAATGGACTTTTCTTGGTTAGGTGGACATTCCTACCCTATTAATATCCCAGGGTCCTCCCACGATTGCCTAAATATCCCTATGATTTCTACTTAAAGTATATACCTAGTGGGATCTAAACTGTAGAGGATCACCTTTAGGCATTTAAAGATGCCATAGTCAGAACTTGAATCTAGCATGAGGATGTGGTTTGTCACTTATTCCCTTTCTCCTTAGATGAAGTTGCATATTTTTGGTATCTTGGCTTACCAAACAATTACATAACCTCATGGGCCATATTTGAAAATCTATTCCTTAATAAATTTGGTGTGCCCACTGACCCTATTGCCCTGTACTATCAATTTGACATAGCAAATAGAGAGCCTAATGAACCCATTAGTGTTTTAAACCACCATTTTCATCTATTGTACAAAAGACTAAAAGAGCCTTTCTTATAAATAGAAGTAGTTACCATAGAATTCTATCTCAATTTGTTATACCCCTTGAGTACTATGTTTATTATGAGGAATCCAAATACTCTTTCATCCTTAGCTTTGACTTGTCAAGTGGATTTCACCATTGAGCAATAATCAATGAATAAAGGAGTTGGTGTTGACCCTTCCTATTCATTAGAACACTAGGGCATTTATACACAAGATCCTTCAAATTATCTACCTGCAAGTCAACCAATGGACTAATTTGTGCAATATAATCAAGTGTTGTCTCAACCTTGTGATCAAGTCAACCTCTTAGTGATGGATGAAATCCATGTTATTTAATGCATATGATTATGCTAATCTAGTGTATAATCAATAGGTTATCTTTCTTTATGATTGCAGTCAAGTTTATTTTATTGTTATTTCTAGTCACATGACATTCATTATAAGAGAACATCGGATAATGCATAATACAAGCTATGAGGTTGCATATCCAAATATGTAATATAAGGACTAAGACTATGGTTGTGTAGTTAATAATGAGATGATCATGCATACTGATCATATGCCATATTACAAGCATGATCCCTTCTTTGAGAGCAATGGAAATGATGAGTCTGATGATGAGGTTGTAGCAACATTTCTAGATGAGTTCATGGCTGAGAATCAGAATAACAAGTTACCCATACTAGAAGATCAATTAGACATATCTTACAATTAGCCAAGATAAGATTTAAAACAGCTGGATCAATTAGATGAGGAAGATGTAGGCTATGCATCTGAAGCATTTTTATCCTATGCTCTTACTCCTACATTTGTATAACTAATTCAAGGTGATCAACAAATTTATTTCAATGACCATGTGATCCTCTCAGTAGTAGAGGCAATAAAAATACAAATGAAAGATCATGAGCACAGTGGCCTAAATGAATAAATAATGCCAATGGAGCTAAAGATGCATTGATTTAATACACCCCTCTGTAAAGTTTAGCCATGAATGACAAATCTAAGAGCTCCTTGACATGGGGAAAACCAATCTTATGCCTTCCTGAATGATGAAAAGAACAAAAAGGCTGTTGCTATAGGATTTCTCTCAAAAAGTGAGCAAACAATAAGTGGAATGGTGATTAACTGCCATGAAGATTTTATCTCTACTAGGTTAGGTAAACAAAGTAATCCAGTATGTATGGATACCCACCCTTATCCCTCACTATAATTAATTGTATGGGTATAAGTATATCTCAAATCCTATCCCAAGTGATTTTTACAAGTTAAGCATAGGAAGATTGCTAAGTTTAATGATAAGAATTTACTTAAGGTGCATGTAAACCACATAAATAAAACTCTTTGGGATAACGTTCATGAACGGAAAGGGTAACAACATTGTAATTTTATTCCCTTCCAACTTCTTTAAAATAATTTTCACAGGGGTCTAACTAGCTTTAGGCATGCATTTTATTGAATGATTTTTTGTAAATACCTCTCTCTTCCCCTTTCTGTTTATGTGGGTTTTAGTTTAGGTTTGCTTTCTTGTTCATTTTCTCATTTGTATGTTCTATTTATTTTTTCCCTGAGGTTCCCCTATTAACCAAAGAAATGAAATGAAAGGCATGTTGCATATGTAGCATCAATGGCACTCAAGAACATGATTAAAAACCTTACTTGAACACTTACGTGAATTGTTATGATTCTTATATGCATTTTCATATTTGTAAATGCCAATTATTGAAAACAAAATGTGTGGAGTTAGAAATGCTTGTTTTCTTACCTAAAGCCATTTATACACTAAACTAAAACATCTAAATAAAATACAGCGTTGTCTTTTTTAGGTTTACCTTAACTGATCATAAACTTTATGATTTCCCCTGAATCTATAGATTGGTCCCCAACCCTCCACAGATATAAAAAGTAAAATCTCCTTTCAAATAAATTGAGTTGAGTTCAAATGCAAAATCTAAAATTTTCCTCAAAAGGGTGATCTTGGTAACCTCCACTATAACATTTTTGACTTGATTAGTAGTGGAACAATGCCTTAGAAAAGGATCAAAGGCATCTCTATATAGGCTATACATGCCTAGATGGTAGTATTGCAATGCCCATGTCATTCCCCTCTAAGCCAAATATCTAAATTTGTCATTTTCAAAAGTTCAGATCATTTACGAAAATTTGAATTGTTGTGTATGCATGCAAAGTTTAAATAGATTGATCACTCAAAGCACACATAAATGGTCTTTAACAAGTTTGTAGTGGAGTATGTCACACATTGAGGTAGAATTTAGTGTTTCTGTGTTTCTAGTTTTGCCTCAATTTATCATTTATAGCTAATGCTTATTGTTTGGATGCAAGAACCAAGATTTTAGATTCTTTAGATACTCAAGAGTATCTAGCAGTAGGATTTGCCATTTGTTGTTACTTGCACAACATGCCCCATTTTCATATTAAAAATGGGGACCTTTTTTTATTGATTGATATTAATATTACCACATCTACTCTTAAGGGACCTTTCAGGTTTGAAATTTTACCTAAGGGAGGGCTTTTACATCAATATTCATAAATTAGGTATTGGTTTGTTTTACCATCTAAGTGGCTCATCTATATTTAGCCTTTTGAGGTGACTTATTTCTTTTAAAGTTGTTTCAAGCTCAGATTGGCCAAACCCTTTTTCCCTCAACCTTGAGTTCATTGGGCTCAAGTCATTTAACTCGAGCTCTTGCAAGTCACCCAAATTAAGTTGATCTGAGTCAACCATGTCTTTTAAATATGAGTTCATGCCTTAGCCATTTTCTTGATTTTTATTTTAAGCCTTCAGTCTGTTGATTTCCCAAGATCCAACATGTGATCCAAGTCGACCATGTTTTTTAAATATGAGATCATACCTTAGCCATTTTCTTTATTTTTATTTTAAGCCTATAGTATATTGATTTTCTAGGATCTGCCACGTGTTGCTCTCAAATGGTTTTAAGCCCCAAGCTAATTTCTAAAAAAGTTTTTAAGTCTTTATAAAAGACTTCAAGCCTCGAGATCATGCCACATGGCATGAACTCAAAAGCCTAAAACTCTAGAGTGATTAACACATAAGCTTAATAGTCTAGTAGCTCTAAGTCCCCAGGGTCCCAAGAAGCCTCCATGTGGTGACTTTTCAAGGACCTGAGACCTCAAAATGATTAAATCCCTCATGTAGGCCTAATGGTTTAATGGATCTAAGGCCCTAAGGTGCCAAGGCCCTGAGATCATGCCATGGGGTGAATTCCCTAGAGCCCAAAACATCGAGGGGTAAAATCAATTACAGAAATAAGCTTAAAGTATTAGCTTGCTAAGAGAATGTTGTGTGGCATTGATCGGTGACCTCAGCCCAAAGACCTAGCTTAAGGAGGGGTTGTCATGTATCACCTTAATGAATTCAACTTTCCCCTAAGCCTAAATTTGATGGGTGTCTACCCATCACTAGACTGTAAACCTTGAGCCTCCAGATTAATAAGAATGTGTTGTGTGGCACTCGATTGGCTTAATTTTGATGTTGTCTCAAATGTTAAATCAGTCAGAACTTTGAGGAAGGTACTAGTCAATTCAATAATTAATATATGTTCACTTAATGGGCTTCATGGGGGCATTGTCTGATTTTAAAATGCTTGGTTTGAATAATTAATAGGATTTACGCATGTATGGAAGGACTAGTGTTTGAATAGAATAGTGACTAATGCAAAATCTACATCCTATTCATTAAATGTTTCATTGTTTCTTACATTTTAATCTAAATTGGCTATGGATTTTCTATGAGCGGTCCACTCATCTAATGGTGTTATCTTGTCATTTATTCAAAAGGGGATTTATGACTAACTTTTACATTTGATCTTGCAGGGTCAATCTATCAGTCTAAACCATTGAGTTGGATAGATGTCATCATTAGCGAGTCCAAACCCACAATTGGATCATGATGAAGTATGAGACAAAATGGAGGTTGGGAAAAGTCCTTGTGCTATAATAGAGTATATAAATAAGGCAACTTCAAATTAATGAAAGGGTGACAAATGGAAATTACTATATGGAATGATCGAACCCCAAGGCAATCAATCGACTAATTAAAAAAGGTTGGTATGAGCCTTAATTAAGGCATGGGCACGTCCCATCTCTATTAAAAATCATGCCTCATTCAACCACCTTATACAATTGGCAATGAATATTTGTATTTGTTTTGGTAGTGGGATGAGGTGGCAATCAAGGGAGGGACTAACACCCTCATGTATATATTACCTTTTGTTAGCCTTTCTAAGGGTTGGCTCTTTTTAATTTTATTGATAGAGTAGTGGACCATATGTTTGGTTCTCAATAGTTAATTGGCCAGACATTTTAATGCATTTATAGAGTAGTCTTTTCCACATTGTTATGCAAGTGAAGTTTGTAATGAATGAATGTTGTAAATCTCAGTATTGATTAATCACAAGGCAATATCTCAATACTTTATTATTGTGGAGCCAAGCATTCATATCTTATGCATGTATATGGTGGTTATGCTCCTCTTTGCTCTCAGTAACTTCTTTCCAAACTCTTGCATCATTCTCTAGTTGGATTTATGCTAGGTCTAGCTCAACTAAAGATTGGTTTCATGGGATTTGTGTAGTCAAATGACTTAGATTCATCTTCATTACAACAATATTTCTTTTCTCTCTCTCCCTCTTTATTTTTAATTTTCTTTTATAGTTGTTTTATCTAAGAGCTTGGGTATCAATGATTGTAATCTATTGTTAATGTTTATCTTAATTGCTTAATCTATGTTTATTATTTTTGTTGCATTGTTGCATCTATGTGTGTAATAAACATGTTTGAATCGGCTAGAGTTGATGATTACTGTGTATGTTGGTTCCCTAAGCATTATTCCTATGTTTAATGCATATGGTTAGTCTAAAGTACTCCAAGCATGCCCCTTATGTGTAATGGTCACAATGAGCTAACTTGGTTATCATGTGTACCAAAACTTGGTAACTTAGACCTTAGAGATATTTGTTCACACAAATATTGTTTTAGGAGAGATAGGGCCTAAAATTCCTACCTAAATTGGCATGTTGAAAGACCTCATAATAAATTCCATCTGTAGCCATAATGATTATACCTTTAATTCCTTATATATCTAAAGTGTTTATTGTTATGACACTCCTTGTCATGCCTCCATGATTGTTACCTCTCATTATGATGTGGGAGTACATATGCCCTAACCTTAGTATCCTTTTCTAATACTTTGACATTATCAAACTTTTCTTTTACCTCTTCTACCTTTTCATTTGGTAGTTCCTTTGTTTTAGTAGATGAAGAGTTCTTCTTTGTTTGTATTGCTTCTTCATATTTTTCTTCATTTGAATCTTCATTATTCTTTTCTTCACCATCTTCAACATTATCATTATGTTCTACCTTGATATTTATTTGTTATTGGCTAAGTGTGATATCCTATAATGTGACCTTATTTCTCTTGACCAAATCTTCATGAATTTCCTTTGCACATTAATATTGATTCTTCCCAAATTCTTCAACTAAAGATATCCAAGAAAAATATCCAAAACATAAAAATATGAATGTGATACATATATGTCCATAGTATGCTTCAAATATTATTAATATCTACTTGATATTCCTTGTTTGAACATGTAGATGTTTGGCCACGTCCATCTTGATGAAGTTGTACTTGTTATTTGGACTTATGGAAACAAAGACGACCTTCTTTTTAATACATCCTTGAAATTGAAATATTGCATCTGATTCCATTTGAGCTAAACTATTTGAACACTTATTATCCATCTCCTTATCTTCCCCATCATGAACCTATACATCTCCTTCTACATCATTTGTAACCTCCTCATCATCATTATGTTTCTCTTCTTTTCTTTCGTAATAATATACATTCTCTTCCTCATTACCATCATCATCATTATTGTATTCCTCTTCTTTTTTATTTTCATCATTTTCATATGATTCCTCATTCTCCTTTTTTTCCTTTTTATCCTTCTCATTATTTTATCTTGCATTATATTTTTGATCGAAGAAAACATATTCCATTTATTCCCATGAAAAATGATTATATTCTTGTCATAATCAAACAAACCAACTTTATGCATGGCTCTTAAATTAATGAAAACCCAAAAGGGCCAAAATTTTAAGTAAAAATATATTTATTTAAATTAGATCCACCATTTCATATCATTAATATCATCATCTCAAAATAATTATTCAAATGCCATGATCAACAAGTCATAAAAATAGGGTTTCAAAAATACTAGTATTCACTAGATATCATTTCCTACCCACTATCTAAGAATAAAAATACGTAAAAATGTAGATCTGAATATTTATTTTGAATTTTAAAAAATATATTTTATTTTATTACTTGAGATAAAATATATATTTTTAGGGTTGTGCATAAAAAATTCATCAAAAATCAGGTCTACAGGGTCAACTTCAGGTCGCCATATCTCCCTTAATTTTTTTAGGATCTTTAGTGTGATCACTTTTCTAAATCTCTAAAATTCCTCTTTACAACCATAAAATAGCTATTTGAACCAGACACGTGTGAGGAAAATGACTTGTAAGCTATTTTCCCTCCTTAAAAAAATTGCAAAAATAAAATTATCTCACTTTGCCCAATTTGTTGCTCTGATACCACTTAGTAAGATCCACACATTATATAATTATGTAGAATATAATGTAGATCAACACAACATAAGAGATATTGGTGGGCTAAGATGCTCAAATATGCATTTAATTAAGAAATATAATAATTCCCTCAAGGTAGGTCAACATCAAACAATACTCCTTAAGGAATGAATAACTCTGCAATTCCACTTTAAGGGGGAACCTCCAATCTCCTTATAAAAAATAAAAGACTTCACACTTACTCGATATCATTTGCAATGATTTTTATCTCCTATACATAGAGTTATATTACTAATAATGGATGGGTAAACACCTAATCCCATTGTAGGATGACTTATTACCTAAGGTAACTAATTCCACAAGTTATTCATTTGACCAATATGTTTAACCATACTTCTAACTATCAGTGATGTGCCACATGTCAGCATATCCATCGACCCATATATGTTATTATATCATATGCCTGGGTACATAACACATAGATTGGGGGAATTCTTGTAGGTGACTGATAATAACTTAGAAGGATTAGATCCATAGATAACATGTAGATGTGAGAGAATGGAGAACAAAAGTCATATACACATGAAAAAGTTATTTAAGATGAAATTCAGTCAAAACTGACATTTATAAGTATCTAATACCACATTTTAGTATCTATAAATTCCTCCCTTTCATTCTAATATTGAAATGTAATACAAATATTAGAATAAAATGATTAAAATATAGCTAAGTGTATACAACATACTTTGGTTTTGGGAGAAGGATCCAAATGCGCATCTTGCTCTGTACAAACTTGTAATGAATATGTAGTAGTCATTTCCCATAAAACAAAATCTAAAATCCAAAGTATAATTGAAATTTGAAAATTTAAGAGTGAGTACACATGTATGTAGGTGAAACATTGTTGCCTTGTAACTTGTTGGGATGATAATTCCTTCTTAAATAATTGGGGAATGCTTCCTTTTGTTGAACCATTTGGAATATTTGGGGTGATCAAGTCTCAATTTTTTATAACTAATTTAATCCCATGGGTTGGGAATATAAATGCCCCAACCTTCATGAATAAAGAGTAGTGCCAAAGTTATTGAGCATTGTTTAAACTCTACCACACTAACTCAAATAAATAATTTTGTACTAATCTTGAACCTCAAGATGAAAGGTGGGAACCACATATTGTGCTTGTGGAGTAACAGTTGGGCAATTTAGGGTGTTGAACCTCAATCACATTACTCATTTAAACATGAATCAATAGTTTTAAATGAACTTATAGCTTTAAGGTTACTCGCTTCTAGGTATCATTTAATATGCTTCCAAAATAGAAAATAGTGTGCATGTGCATGAGCCCACTTCATACCTCACGAATCAATGCCAGTTGATATTTATAATAGTGTATAATCACATGAACAATGTTCATGCCCCTAGAGTTGCTATCAATTAATATATAATGTTATGCATCTATATGTCAAATTTGAGAACATGTATCTCAAATGCATATGTATGTGAAAACATGTAGCTTTTGTTTCTCTAAAAATGTGTACATATGCATCCAAGTGTATATGAATTTGTACTATGTAAATTATGTCTATGTAAAGTGATTGCATGTGCATGGCATATGCCCCTATAATATATAAATATTTGTCCCATATTTAAATCAAAATGATATCTAAACCACTTTTAAATATTTAAATCTTGTATTATGTCCAAAAATATGAATATTCTGCTCATGAAGACCTAAGTCTCTATGAAAATCCCACTAATATTCCCCATTTTTGAGGTGAGGGATATATCCTAAAGAGTTAAATGTATCATATATGTATAAATATGTAATTGTGTAGAATCATGTCAACATATGGAGAATATTTAACTCTTTATTTTAGGCATATAATAACCATCACTGATGTAATCACTAAATAATACTATGCAATAAGTGAGTTGCATGATATGTATAATGTCACCACACCCAAATTAGAGGTGTGTGATATGGATCACAATACCGAGAAACTTAGCAAAACACAACAACCTCAACAACTTCAACAAACAATGTTATGGCCATAATACACACAATAACACTCAATGTCATACATAAGGCTAAGGGTCACATATAAGGGACATGAAAATGACACAACAAACAAGGCCAAGGATTAAAAATAAGGGACATGAAGATGTCACAACTAACAAGGCCAAGGTTATAGACAAGGGACATGAAAATGTCACAATAAACAAGGCCACAAGCTGCATACAAGGGATATGAATATGTCACAAGTAAAGGAAATATATATTTCACATACATAAAGCTAAGGGCCACACATAATAGACAAGTAAAAACCAGAATATTATGAAAGATAAATAACATTGATGAAGTATAGAACAACTACAAGTCACACAAGTCTACACTATCATTGTATATAAATATCATATCATAAGCGTATCCATGTAATGTTGTGTATAATATGAATAACTAGTAAAACATGTGTAAACAATAATGTATCTCAAAATGGTAAAAGGTCATAGAAATATATATCCTAAAATAATGTGACCTATAGAATAAGATGTCCCAAGTATTAGTGTGTCCCCTAAGTATAGGAAAGTCCAACATTTATGCATCTGTGTATGATCTATATATATTGCATTGAACTCATATATCATGAAATGTATGTGTGTATGAAAAATAATATACCATATAACAAACATTTTATAAATAAATTATGTAAATAATATAACTATCAATCGTGTCATGCTTAGGTCCTAATTTTTTATTTTTGAAAATTTTGAATGTTTTTGTATTTTTTTTAATTGTTTTATTATTTTTACTTTTTAATTATATATATTTCTAAGTATAAAAGGTTATAAAAAATTATCCCATCAGGGTCACGAGAATTGCCTCTATCATACATTTCAAGGGTCACCTTCCGTGAACAAAAATTTCTAGATGTAAGTGTATAGAATCTAAGAAGGAACCATGTGTTGTGATTTAACTATCATCACGCATTAGATCCTAGGTTTGATGGGTAACTCTAGGAATCATAGGAATTTATGGATTCAACTATATAGTAGGAGAATATATCAATGTTTGTGTTCACTATGGTACATGTCAAACTATTCTTAGAATTAGCATGGTGCATGTTATAGTAGACAAAGGCCTTTGTGAGTCCTGTGTGACTCTATAAGATGATGGGTACTAAATAAATGGTTGTCTAGAAGATTCAAATTATCTCCTTTAAATTAGGTGTATATAAAGATCATGAATAGGTGTAATAATAATCTTTCTATCATGATCCTAAATATATGTGATAATTTTCTCTATATAATGATCTTATATAGGTGTAACAACCAACTATGATGGTCATAGGGGTGGAGGAGAAGATACCGCTATCTAAAGAGGGTACTCATATTGAATGATTAAAACTATGACTAACTTATTTTAGTGTATATAATTGATACATTGATGTACTAAATATGGTATTGTGTGGATATTTTGTATCCTAAGATATCCAAACAACATGTTAAAAAGCCCATTTAGATGATATTTTGTGATTATATAGCACCTCAGTATTGTACACTTGGGAAACTTAAACCTTAAATGTTCCTCTAAGTTTTATAGATGCATTTCTCTCATAAGACTCAAATCTACTCTATCTTCTACCCTTGGGCCTATCTCTTAGTCTGGCCAGCCTTATATTTATGACACAGACATCCTATCTTGCCCAGAATGCTTAAAATGTACATATCTTATACCTCTGTAAGTTCTTAACCTATACTTGTTTTTCTACTCCCTATACACTAATGGATAGGATAGACAGTAGCATCGATGTTACTCTCTTGCCTTGGCATAAGTGTACAGTGTTATAAAGTCATCCAATTTACAAATGAAAAGTATTCCAAGTTATTACTCCAAGCAGATTGATATAAATACAAGATCAACCCTCATTCATTCCTCGTCTAGCAATCAAATCAAGAGACCAAGGCATTTATCAAAATCATTGTATCAAGCATTCAATTGTTTAAAAATTTATTTATGTCCACACCATTTATAGGTACAACACATCTATATGTATGAAGTACTAAAGGAGTAGTCATAAGTTCCTATTTTCCAAGTTACAAGTTAGGTCACTCTTGTACTAGTTTTACACATTACATGATTCACACATAGTCTAACACATAGGGGAGAACTACATGAGTCTAAGGCCCTCTTTTAGAGTATTGGTTATATAGGCAAAATCTTTTGACAATGGGGTCATTACAGGTCAGCTCGACACTGTGTGCCTACTAACCCATTTTTCCCTAAGGTCAAATTGAAGATAGAAAGATAGGGTTTTACCATTTCATAAGGAGTGATAGTCCATGACCCATATTTGAATGCACCATATAAAATGCATGGTAAAACCCAGAAGCATTCAGGTGGTTACATCCTATTTTAGTTTATATTTTGTATAGATCACTAGTGTCAAACACGGATAGTAGCATCGACATAACCATTCAGGGATGACACAATTATCCAAAGAACTAGAGGCACCAAATCTAGAATATGATGACTATTATATAATCTACTTCCTGTTTGCTTTCAACATGTTGCAGATCCATCACCGTGTTAGCATCAAATCTAGCTAAGTACCTTATTTTATATCGCATTACTATACCTATCTTAGTTATACTTTCTATATTTAGCCTATTCTTAATTTAATAAATTCAGTATATGGTACATCTAAGTTTAGCATTTATTTAACTTGATGTAGATTTAATATTCACCCTTGTACCTTATCATTTATATAATCCTTAACCCTATCTACCCAAGTAAGATCCTCATCCAAATTAGGGTTAAATATTTAGTGAAGCCAATCCGTGTGAATGTAATTTTTTCTAATTCCTAGGGTTTTAAATGAGCTAGGGTTTCAAAATACTATACTTTTTAATTTTTTATTAGTATTATTTTATAGGAAACCTAAGCATAGCCCTAAATTTGGGGGTGTGTCTATTGAACATATTGAGCTTCCCTTCAACCCATCCAAGATGTCTCATACCAATGAGGGATCTTGTACCTTAGACCATGATGGTACCCATGTTGACAATGAAAAAAATGTTGATAAGGTTATCATAGAAGAAGATTTTGATAATGAAAATTAGAAAATAAATGAAAATGAACAAGTAGACCATGATCAAGTGCATGCAATTGCAATGTTTCATGAGCACATTTAATAAAACCCCAAAGATCTTGATAACATCTTAAAAACTATACATGAAGCCAAAAATTTAAAAAAATTAATGGATACTTCCCTCCTCTTAAACACAACAACTCAATACATCTAATGGGGGCATGAATTATGTGTTTAAACCTTTGTTCCCTAAAACTACTATTGATACATATATCATGACATCACCATGGTTTCAACTCAAATACAAGCTTCAATGCCTATTACTACTCAAAACATGTTTTCATCCCCTTTGATGACTACTCAAATTTCTAATCTAAATCCCATTGGACCTCTAGTTCAATCATTCTTGAAAGTTCTAAAAACCTTGGAAGACAAGATTAAAAACATTGAACAAAAGGCTTCAAAGTCTTCACATGTTATAGATTTGAAAGATGTGTTGTAACCCTCTTACAATTGAAATATATTTGCACCCTTTACCAACTGTATTTGTTGCACCTAAGTACACATTTTATGATGTTAAGGGTGATCCTGAACAACATCTTTGAACCTTCTCTGTGGCATGCCTTGACTATGCTTCTAATGATAAACTTTTGATCAAATTATTTCCAAGGAGCCTTAAGGATTATGATTTGAGTTGGTTTTATGACTTACCTCTTCAATCCATCAAAGCATTCAAACATCCTATAGACCAATTCTTAGCACACTTTTTCATTAACATTTCCAAAAAGGTTTTCTATGCCCAAATTAAAAAAATCAAATAAGGAACCAATGAACCTATCAATGAATATGTCTCTAGGTACAAGACAATGCTAGCCAAAATAACCAATCCTATTATAGACAAAGAGTTGTAAAACATATTCAAGCAAATTTTGATGGCTCCTTTACATGAGTCCATTATTTTTGAGGAGTTTTAATCTTTAAATGACATATTCCATGTTGTATGGGACTGTGAAATGAAGCTTATATCATTGAATAAGCTCAAGTATGTAGCAAAAATACCATATGTATCTACATCTAGTACTAAATTTATGATGAAAACAAGTTATAAGGTAAAACCTACTGGGCCTAAAAAGGAAAAAACCACCATGGTTAACACAGATGCACAATATCCTAATCAGATTGTTTTATCTAATGCACCAAGGAGACAGTTTGTACATTTACCTGAGCCTCCTGCTTCATTACTCATGTAGTTTTTAGAGTGTCATCTTATATTTTTCCCTCCTCCTATAGAGGTTGATATAAATAGACCTCTACCCAAAGTATATGATGCAAATGCTTATTTTGATTATCACCAAGGCACTGAACATTCTACAAATAGATGTTTTAACTTGAAGTATAAGATATAGGACCTCGTCACTGACCAACATATTACATTTGATGATTCTCCAAAGGAATTCAGTTCACACCCTCATGGTCACCATAAGAAAAATATATTTAACAATCCTTTGTAAGACCATTCTAAAAAGAAACCAAAGTCCAAATGGCATATAATGTACATCCTCCTCCATTATATTATGGAGACCCACTAGATGGGATTATTAGTACTTACATGTGGCATATGCCTCCTATGGTTTAGAGACTATATGCACCCAAAATTAACATGGTGTGACATTTCTGATACAAATCCAATGATGATGCAATGACCTCTTATTTTATGCTCCATGAGAAACTCTCTATCTCCATTCCTTCCATATGCTTCCATATTCTTCTTTTGATCCCTTTCAGTCCTCATGATTCTTACCTTCCTAGTCATTTCCACTTGATTTCAAAAACTATCCATAGGTGATGAAACCACTACCCTGGGTGATATAACCACCCTTGCTCTATTATGAAAATGCCCCTTAGTTTACACAAACATCATGACGATTTTGAAATCTAAGAGGTGGTTTTGATTATAAACGGCAATTATGAATTAAAATAGTGGTGGTTTAAAATTTAAAGAGGTAGTTTGTCAAAATAAGTGGTGGTTCTATAACCACCCCTACATAAAGTGATAGATCTATCATAGTGGAAATGCTTTCCAAAATTAACTCTCATAACTTTAGTTTTCATATGTTTTGTACAACTATCTTCACATGTATTGTTCTCATCACCTTGTGTTCACTTCCAATCATGCCCAACTCATTCACTCTCCTAATTTTATCTTTCTTCAGTTCATCTCAAGTTGAACTCACTATCACACTTAGTTGAACTCCTCCATGCAAACTCCATTCTCTTCCTACAAGAAGGTCAATTTTAGCCTAATTTTAGATCTAAAATTTATTATTAAAAGTTGTAATTTAGAAGCTTTTGCAACTACAACCTTGTTATAATTGCCATAATATTCAACGTCTAGTATTTTTGAGTCAACTACATAGTTGCAAGTGAAGAAGTCTCATTATTGAGAGCAACTTAGACCTTACACGCTAAGACATTATGCAACTTCAGTTCAACTACTTTTATTTTGTGGATTGTGTCTTCTCCCATTTTCTATATTGTTCCAAAGTCTGTGCATCCTCTAGCTAGAGAGTTTCTTGAATTTACACAATAGCTTACGGAGCTAACATGTCAAGGATTTCTCCATCAACACACTACATGCACTTCAGCTAATTTATTCCAGAATCAGGTTGGAGTTCTCTTAATTTACATTATTTGTGTTATCTTTTAGATTAGATTTAGTATAGCCTACTATTATTATTAGACTAGTTTTTTGTAAAGGAAAAAATAAGTAAAATTGATAGTAAAATAGATCCATTTCTTTTCATTTGTCTTTACTACCAAAAACATAGTTTTGATTTATGATTGCATTTAATATATCAGTTTCCTTTCAAGTTAGCAATACATCTTGTCAATCATTTTGATAAAGAGGATGTTGGTGAGTCTTCAATTCATTTCCAGCCAAGACAACATTTTTTTTATTCAAGGTCTAAGGAAACTTCTTACATTTTAATAATCACCTAGGTGAACATTGAAATGTAGACAACCGTAGGTGCATGTACCAAGTTATTGGTTTGTTGATTTTACTTTTTTTAAAGGGTTAACAAAATTTTCATTCCTCTTTTTTAAAATAGAAAACTAGAACTTATATCTTTTGCTTTCATCCTACCGATTCATTAAAAAAAAATTGTTTTGTAGCAAATTAAAAAGTTTGAAAAACTAGCCTAGCTTTTTCACAAGAAAATGCATAGGAAGTGCTTCATTGATGTTGTTTTGGATCAGATCTCTTCTCATAATAATGTCACACATAGATTTAATTCATGCATTTAATTAATTTCACATAAAACAATCAAAACAAACAAGAACATTTCATCAAGCTTGCACACAAATAAATATAGGAAAAATTAGCATCTTGCATAATAGCATAGGTTTCCTCTCTCTTCCATTGCATGCATCTCAAACATTTAAAAGGATAAAAAAATGGTTTTGATGTTATTTGCTTTCAATTTTGTTATCATTTACTTTCAGCACTTTATTTTCAGCAAGCCAGTGTTCATTTATTAAAAACCTAGAAAAACCCCAAAATAATGAAATAAAATAAAAATAATGTCAAAATCCATACCAATCCATGCAAGCAAAAAAATCATACCAAAATCCTTGAAAATCCATACAAGCAAACAAGCCATACCAAAATCCTTGCCAATTCATACAAATGAACAAGCCTTGTTAATATGTGCAAACAAATAAGCCTTAATAATATGTGCAAACAAATAAGCCTTGTCCATATACACAAGAAAACACATACCAAACATTGATTCAACATTATAGAAAACACACTTTACAAGCCATTACCTAAATAAGCTCATATGATATTCCCTAGCTTTTGCCTAGTCTCTTTTGGATGACCCTTCTCGAGACATCAAGTCTTGTTTGACATGGTCTATTCCCTAGAGTTAGAGCACCTAGTTCTACTATCATCACACAATCTGATATTATCATCAAGTTTAGATGTGAGGTATTTTAATCCACTCTAATTCCCCACCTCATTATAGAGTCTTTAGCCACCTTATAAGAATAATAGCATGTCCTTGATCCACCTATCATTGTTCTCCTACAAAACATGAGGCATCAGTACAACATCATCCAAGCTTAGTCACCCATCCACCCCGTATTCTTATCCTTAGGTATAACCTCATCTTATATCATTCACACTTAGTATATGACATTAGTTGGGCAGAGTCAACTTGACAGAGTAGATTTTATTCCATGAGTCATTCAGGGCAATCTCCATCATTTCCCTCAGCCTAACATTGACCAAGAACTCTACCTTCTTGTGATATTAAAAACCAAAGGGCCTTGAAGATATATCTCCACACAACTTGATGTTCTAAATGAGAAACAAGATGATGTTAAGGTCTTCTAGTTCCATCATGATAACCCATTGCCACCATATATCCCACATCCCATTCTATCCAATAATCAGCCAAACCCCTAGCTTATCCATTACATTGATTGCCTCAACCAGACCTTAAGGAGTTGAGTGCATAAATTAGTATGTGCTAATTTATGTTCATAAAAATTGGTGAACCTGACATGAAGTACTTTATCCTTTGTGTATATCTTTTCTTCCCTTTTCTCCCTTTTCTCTTCTCCATCTCCCTTCCTTTCTTTTATTATGCAGGTATCCATATACCCCTAGAATATGTCTATATAATATATCGACAGATCTCTTATCCTAAAGGGATATAAGAGAATCCAAATTAGTTCTAATGAACCTTCATTGACAAGTTAGAATAACCTGACCTTTGACACTAACGTGAAATATGAATCCTACAACTACTCCCTCCCTAACACTCAGATAAGGAATGAAGTCATCATATAAGCGATAAATTATTTATTTAAAATTACAAGTAAACATCTTAACTCTAATTTCATGACCCTTATAGGTGGAATCATAACCACTCCTCACATGGCCATGAGGCCATCTATCAGCTTGTAGATTTGAGATGTAGAAAGCATCCCTAAATATGATCATTACTTATGAAGGATTCAACATTTAAAAAATGAGGTTAACCACATTTAAGTTGTTGTACATCCCCCAGTAGGAATCAAGAAGCCACCAGCCTGCCAATAGCCATTATTGACACCACTCCCAAAGCTCCCACCCCAAACCAACCCCTTCATGTAGCCTCATTTCACACATTTATTGCTCATACATTATAAATCCATTGATCTAAAACCAACACTGGTCCAAGTCAGCTCATTAACACCCTAATGGGTCATATATATGACCTATAAAATAATCAATAAGATATGAGCCAAGGGATGTGCCAAAACCCTCTCGTACCCACTCATCCCTCTTCTCATCCCATTCAAATAACAACTTACCCCACACCATAACAAAAAACCTACATGCTCCCACCATTGCAAGAGCAAGTACCACCACAAAACCATGTCTCTCACCAACCCTTCAAATATATTATCATTCATGGGGTCCCCAACCCTAATGTATCTAAAACTCATTCACTCCACCAAGTACCTAGCTAGATCCTAATAAGGGGTTATATACATACACTCTACCACTACAAAAAAACACAATAACAACTAATCTACAATTTTTCATGCCTCTAGACCACGCCCCTCTCACATATAACCAACCTCCATATACGGGGTAAGTCTTGCCTTATACAACACTAGGATACATGTAAACTACCTATGTGCCATCACAACAAGCCCTGCACACTTTACCATAACAAGTCACGATGTCTCTTACATCTCAAAATGTCCCTCCATCCTTCCATATGTATTTGAAATCTACTAGGCTAGATAATTATTCCTTGGCTTACTCCATACAGCGTTATCAAGCTTCTTCCATACCTCTAGGTGGATATTAGGCCAACCCATACACTACCCCACTTCCTCATTCTAGCCTCATCGCCATGGTGATAAACTTTAACAACATGGAAACATATGTTGAATATCTCAAGGAGCCCATTGATGTGAACATATGAGGAGTCCTTCTCCCACATCCCCTATGAGATCTTCCTAAATTCAAAAGGGGAGGGGATCCCAATGCACATGTAAAATCTTACATTACCATCATTAGAGAGCTCATACATTGGGATGGGGTTATAGCAAAGATCTTCCCCAAGACTATCGAGGGGATAATACTTGATTGGCACTACTATCTCCTCAAAGGATCTATACACTCTTTTCACCAACTTATAGCTAAATTTTTCAAGACATTTGACATGAACAACCTCCCTAAGACTGACATATAAGAGTTCTTGCATATCAAACAATAATATGAGTCAGCTACCCATTTCATCAAGATGGTGGTAGGTCTTGTATTACTCTACCAATGTACCTAACGTATACCAATGAGAGTTATGTGATCTTTTCCTCCACTCCCTCAATAAGGAAACAAGGCAGGATGTTTAGAAATTCCCATACCAGTCATATGAAGAGGCCCTCAAAATTGCATAGTGCATTGACCAAACATCCATCGATAATGGCTAATTAACCTATAGGGCCAATGGGCATATCATCACTCTCAACCAAAATAATGGGGGGTATTAAAGTATGAATACAAACACAAACAATGTAAATAGTCAAGGTCTTAAGATACTAAACTGAAATAGGAATGTTACCACTGATGGCATCATCAATCAAGCCAAAAAATAAAACCCCATAAATAATAGTCAATATCCACCAACAAATAACACCAAATATGCCAACATCAGGGTGATGAACTAAAACCCCCTTTTACCATTCATGCAATTGATTTCAACTGACCACCACTCACAATGTGCAATATCAAAACCACAACCAAGACCAATACTAATAAAGTGAATGATACCCATAGTTTCAACATCAGCGTTAATATCGATAGAATAATCAATGGAGATTTAAATAATAAGGGCAAACCATGTGACCTAGGGATTATAACTGCAACGTCTAGTGCCTCTTCCATAAAGTCATAGGCCATGACACTAAGAGCTACTGAGAATATAACAAGTTCATACAAGGACTCCCAAAAGAGCAAATACAAATGTTTGTGGATATGTTCCTAAATGACACACACATAAGCACCCAAACCCTTCCAAATGGTCCTATTACTCCCCAAAACTAGAACCTTTAAATTTACCACAATCCTTTTCCTAATCACTAAATTCACCCCCTACCAGGTCAACAAAAAAATAACCTACAAGGTCACCTCATTCAACATAGCCAATCCATAGTGACAAGCAATCATGATGCTAAAGCCTCCACTTTTGGGCTGCTAAACATTGATTTAGATCCTCATTTGGGAGTTCAAAGCAAGACCTAGATGATACGGATCATAGAATTATAATTCAAAAAAGAATCAAACTTCATCACTCATACTAGAGAATACTATCCCATGACCCTCCATCCATTGAATTTCTTAGAAACATAGTCCATTTCCAAACCCATAGGGAACTATGACTTGATCTTTGACTCAACCAAGATGTTCTCTCACATTTCCTATCTAGTTCTACTAAAAAAATTGGCTATTCATCATTTAACCCTATTTAATGCCCTCAGTTTGGGCCACCTATCTAGCATCACCCCTCCTCTTTAAGCCGAAATCAATCACATTGATTTGGACATGTTTTTACCTAGTCAGGGACCACGTGACCCTGGTTACTTATTTGACCTGCATAGCCTCCCACCTAACTTTGAGTTAGCCAAGAGGGGGAATTCAGCCCTATTTATACAAGTATGGATCTAAAACAACTATGTGAAAAGATCCATAGTTGATGATAGAGTGGTAGTCAACATCATCCCTTTTTATTTCTTGTAAAATTATGGTTATGGGGAAACCAATTATTCCACAATGCACAATACTCTTCATTTTTACGATAGCCTCAAGTCCACTTCCATAGAAATCATTGTTCTCGTTATCACTCTAGGCCCTAAGATAGTCCTAACCTAATTTATGTTATAAACAAGGACACTAATTACAACGTGATCTTGGGATGCCCCTTCATTCATCAGATATAAGATATTCCCTCCACCTTCTTTCAACAAATTCAATTTTTACACCTAGGAAAGGTGTTAGTATCCCAAGGGGATCTTAAATCCTTTAATATGTTATAAAATACCATGCACAAGTAGCCCATGTTACACATTAACTATCATTTGCCTATTAATGGGGTTACAAAACCTCCATAATTGATCGATGTCACTGAACCCCTGAAGCTTAAGGTAGTCATCCTAAAAAAAGGAGAGGGACTTCCCCAAACCTTGTTAAAAGATAAATCTAACAATAAAGACATATCCGTGATCAAAAAAATCTCCCACTTGAAACCCATCCCTAGTACCATAGTTTTCACCCTATTTATTATAGAAATCATCACTCCCCTAATTCTTCCATTCAATCCATGGTAGGTGGAAACCTATGGCTTCTCTGGATCTCAAGGCCAACAACCCAATGATGGGTTAGCTTTCCTACCCAACATTTATATGGTAGAATTATTTAGAGACAAGAAGGCTTCTTCACATAATCATTACTTAGGGGCAATTCCTAATCCAAATTCTATCTTTATTGCCTTTAAACCACTCTAGAGTATGCTTGTCAATCATGCATTGATGGGACCATACTAGTTCTTCAAAATCCCTAATCCATTAGGATTATTCCCTCTGGATATGTCGGTCATCCTACGTTGACCCACACCTAGTTACATTCCTCTTCACACCTAGAGTTCATCAACGATCAATCAAAAGACTTCCCCTCCCTCAGTCACCTTAACACCCAAAGAAAGGATTCTTATTGTGATGATAGGTAAGATACAAATCAACATCAAAAGTCATAGTTACCCCTATATTCCAAAAAATGGGCCTCTCTCTCTTATTGTACAAGAAAGGGGCCCCAAAAAATCATTCATCAAATTCCTACAAGCTTTTCCTTACATAACGATGGGTCAAATAGTGTTGTCCATTTCCTATACAAAGTATTTCAAGTTACATGACTACACCCCACAACCTATTTCACCAAAATAAGATCCTACTTATGCTAGACTACTCCCCATACCTCAAAGAGACCCCAACTATGTTAGTATTCTTCTAACCTCAAAGAAAAATCTAAATACATAATCTTTCACATTCCTAGAAGTAATCACCTACCTCAACCCAGAGCTTTTGAGATCCCATAGGTTCTCCCCTTCCTCTATTATTAACATAAGGTCAAGTTTGATGTGCCTCTATAAACCCTCCCATTTAATTCACAAGATACTCATTGCTTGCTTGAGCCTTGACACCAGATACCTATAAAGGGATTACCCAACATCTTAGATATCTACATGGTAGAATTATAAAAAGATGATGAGGTTCCCATTGACTTATTATACCACTACCATCATTACCATCCAACACATAGTCACATTAAGATGGGAAATGATTCGAGTTTCCCTATCGATTCACATATATATGCTACAATATATTTGCTGCAAATTGGAAGTAATATATTGTGTGAATAAAGCAATTGAATAACCATCTACAAGATAAGTGTTAGTATAATTGTAGTCACATATATACACCTATCACATTAAATCATCTACATGCATTCTATTTCCACATATATACAAGCATTTTCCCATAGCAACATATCAAAAATAGAAAGATACACATATACATGCATCATCACATATCTAGTCTTTTAGAGTTTATAAACGAAGAAACTAGTATGAAAATAAAAGAGCTACATCACATAATGAGCAATGAAGATATGCCTATATATATATATATATATATATATATATATATATATATATATATATACATATATACATATATATATACATATATATACATATGTGTGTATATATATACACACATGTATATATATATATATATATACATATATATATACACATACATACATATATATATGTATATATGTATGTATATATATATATATATATATATATATATATATATATATATATCTATGTGTGTGTATGTATATATGTATATATATACACATATACATATATATATACACATATACATATATATATATATGTATATACACACACACACACACACACATATATATGTATACATATATTACATATATATATGTATATACATATACATATATGTATATATGTATATGTATATACATATATATATATGTAATATATGTATACATATAAATGTGTGTGTGTATGTATATACATACATACATGCATACATATATATATATATATATATATATATATATATATATATATATATATATATATATATATATATATATATATATATGTATGTATATTTTTACGGAAGTCTTCATTACAAAAGAATACAAAGATTATCTTCTTAGACAAAACTATATTACAGAAATAAATTCTTACAGAAAGTTTTTGATTTGCAGGATCCCTTTCGGGCAAGCAAAGAGCATACACTTTGTAAGAAACACGAGACTTGCTATTACTCTAGACTCACTATAACTCTAAGGCTTACTCAAGCATTTTGTCTTGAACACAAAGAGCTCTCTCTATTTATAGGAATATAGGGAGAGATCAATGGCTTACAATGAGATGCGAGATAAGCGAACGAAAATAAATGTAGAAAACAAGTGGGTTATGAGCCCACTATGCTTCCGACAACAAGTCTATCAACACAGCTAAATAGATACCGCCTTTAAAGTGGTGAGGTTCACAACAAATAAAAAGAGGGATATCATGCCCATGTTCACGCTTACAGATAAACCCTGTAAGTAGTTGTCAATCACTGTGAAATTCATAACCCTGTGGAGAATAGTGATTGTCTTCGTCAGAATCATATCTTTCAAGGGAATAGATAGGATTTTCTTCGCCGAAGTCATCATCATCATGCAAGTATTGAGATGATGAAATTCGAACAATGCTTCCTAGTGAGGATGGTGGAAATTCAGCATCATGACTGATAGTGAATCTTTTCCAAAGAGCGGTGATGGGTTGAGCAGGAAAGAGGCTAGCATGAATATTAGCCCAATGATTTTGAACAAAAAATAGTTCAAACTTTATCTTAAAAGGAATTTTTAAAGATACAAATATATTGTGAAGTTGGTTAGGAGCAATGCGAATACTTGTATCTTCAGAGGCTTTCAAGGGCAAAGCATAGTCTAAAAATTCTTTTAAGTAATCTGGAATTTCTCCACTGGTCCAGAAGTTTGTTTTTGCAGGATTAAAAGTTGGCCAAAATGCAGACCAATTAATAGAAAACATGAATCCTTCTCTTAAAATAAATTTTTTAAAAGGATTATGTATTCCACATAATCTAGGATTATGTATTTCATGGAATAACATGACCATAGAGCACCACCTGTTACCATTTGGTTCTTGGAATGTGAAGTCCATCCTAGATGATGATTATTAAGATCTACAGAGGCTTCATAAGATCTTATGATAAGAGCATTACTCTCATGTCTTAGCTGATTTGTCACAAAAGGAATATAACGCCAAATATGATCATGAAATTCTTCTCAAATTTCTGTTGTAGTCATATTAATGCTGTAAGCCATATTAGCTTCCCTGGAAGTAAAATATGCAAGACAATTCTTTTTACTTGGAATATGTTCAACAGAAAAGTCGAAGTTAGAAAGATAGGTTGCCCATCTGATTATCCTGCTACACGATCCTTTTTTAAGATTGTCTGAAGAATTGAGAATACTCATAAAAAATTTCAAGTCTGATCTAGCAAGAAATTTTTCTGATCTGATAAAAAACATAAAAGCTTGAATAGCTTTTATGACTGCCATAATCTCTTTATGAGTTGAATGGTAATTCTTCTTAACTTGTTTGAAAGTTCCTAATGCAAACCTGCATGGTTTTTCTATGCCATCCAATAATTGTTCTTTTAATACTGCTCCCCAAAATTGGTCAGAAGCATTTGTCTCAATAATTTTAAACCCATTTCTTGGTAGGACCAAAGGGGGTAAGTTTTGATAATTTTGCTTGATACACTGCACAACTTCAACCATTTGGTGATCCCAAGGAGGAGGATTCTTGCTTTACCTTTTTCAAAAGTAATATGTCCTGAGCAACATTATAATAACATCCTGCAATGTAATTGACACAGCCAATAAATCTTTGCAGAGTTTTCTTATCTGAGTGATCATCAGGAAAGTATGTGATTCCTTTTAGTATATGTTCCTGAACAAAAATTTGCCCTGATTTTATAATAATGCCTAGAAAATTAATTTCATCTTTAAAAATAACCATTTTTGCTTTTGACAAGACTAATCCATTGTCAAAGATAATTTGATGAAATTGTGCAAGATGTTCTAGATGATCTTTAGGAGTTTTGGAAAAAACCAAGATATCATCAATGTAGACAATTATAAAATCTGAATCGCTTGAGAATATCTTGTTCATCATATTTTGGAATATGTTAGGAGCTATTTTAAGGCCAAAAGGCAAAATATTCCACTCATATTGCCCAAAATGAGTGATGAATGCTTTCTTGTACCTGTCATGTTCTGCTACTTGAATTTGCTAGAATCCTGACTTTAGATCAAACTTACTGTAAACCTTATTGTCATGAATTCTTTGTAAAATTTCATCTTTGGAAGGAATAGGATGTTGTAAAGAAATAACATGCTTGTTGAGAGGAACATAATTGACAACTAGCATTTTCTTTCCTCTAACTTGTTCAACTCTTTTGTTGACATAAAAGGCTTCACAAGCCCAAGGACTATTTGAATCTCTAATCAATCCTTGAGATTTTAGCTGATTTATTTCTTTTAAACATTTTTCTCTCAGGCTAGGAGATATACCTGAATGGTGCGCTTTGAACTTTGGTTCAACTTAATGAGTTTGAGCTCAAATTTGCATTCATGAACTTTTCTGTCTTGGAACGCAAGAGGATTCTCTGAGCAACAATCCTTTATAATTTTCTCAGTAATGGATTCTATATTTCCACCACAAAGATTTATTTTCTACTGTATCCATTTAGTATTGACAGGCTTTACTTTTTTTCTTTGAGAGGAACTTTGCATTCATACTTGCCCTTTTTATATAAGGAATATTTATTTGCAAAAATGATTATATGGGTTTGGATTGTAATAGGATACAAAGTAGACAAATTGTTTGATCCTATCATAATATCATATGAAGGCATTTCATGTTGAACAACTTTGAATAAAAATACTAAATCACCAAACTGTACAGGAATAGAAGTTGATAATTATGATACCACTGTTTTGGTATTGAAAGTGAGCTTGTGAAAATTAGGTTGTCATTTGTTAATAGGAATAGAGTGATATCTGGCCAAGGATATGTCTACACCTATATCTAGTAGAGCTTCCAAGTTGTAGGGCTTGAATCCATTCCATTTTATGATTATCTCACAAATAGGGTTATTTGTAAGATGTGCAGAGATTTGTTGTATATGACTATTTTGCAACTGATTTTGTATGTCTATGTTGGTTTTGCCTGCTTCAAAATGTTTTTCTATCATGTCAGTAGCATGAATAAGCTCTTGTTCAAATTGTTATTCCTCAGCATCTGAAATAGCTTCTTCTTTAAGGAGCATTTCCAATTCTCTTTGAGCCTTTAGGAGAAAGGCTTGAATTTGTTGGATACGTTGCTTTCACCAAAAAGATCTAGCATATGTATCTGGCTAGTAGGTTGTTTCCATCTTTGAGGAATAAGGAACTGGAAGATTAAAAGTAGGAGTAGAAGGTTGCTTAGAAAGAAAATCTTGTTGCCTTTTTTCATTAGCAAGCTTTTGATGAAGATTTTTTTCTAAGGCAGATATTTGTTGTTGGAGAGACATCCCAACAGATATCATATAAATAGGAGTCTGATGTAGCTTTTGTTTGAGGTATGATATATGTTGGGTTATAGAAAGAGCATCTGGAAAAGGAGTTAAAATCATATGAATTTGGAAGCCAATATCAGAATCATAATCTGAAGATTCAATGTCAGATTCACTTTGGTTAGAGTTCATATTGACTTGGTTATCTGAATCTATTTGATATGATTGCCATGCAATGTTTGATTCATAGTTATCTTCAAGTTCAGAGATTAATACATACTCATCTTCATGAAAATCATGGCTTGCTAAAAGGTTCACCTTTTTGGATTCCTGCTTCATATTCGGATATTTATTTGCATTTTGGTTTCCCTAATAGAGGAAACATTTGATAGGTTGTTTCTGAAAGCCATGCTTTCTCCTTCTAAAAGTTTTTCGGTGTTCAAAGCCCTTTTTATTTTTAAAGAATTTGGACTTAGGCCTTTTTTCAGTTGAGAAGTACTTTTCTGATGTGCACTTACAAGCTCTGCTTTTCTGTCTATGTTTCCTATACCTTTTAGCATCTATACAACCAAAGTTGTCATCAAGAATATTGGAGAGTTTAGAGCCTATCTGTTTATGAAACTTAAGAGTTTCTTTATAAGCTTTTCTTTCAGTGCATAGCTAAGAATTGATGGCCTTGATATTCTGATTAATTCGACCAAAAGACATATTGGCCAAATCATCTTTCATAGCAGCTTTGTATTTATTGGCAAAATATTCAGGAAAAGACTCTATATACCTTAGCTTATAGGCAAGATTGAATACTTCTCCAGTGTTCTAATAAAGATTTTCCATATAACACATATATTCATCTATCCTGGTTATATCACATAATTGGGATTTCATGAATTTAGATTTGTTGGATTCTTTTTCATTGTCTATGGTTCCAACAAATTCAGAGGTCAAAGCATTCCCTAATGTAGAGATAGGATTAGTATGAGTGTATATTGTTGTTTGAAAATCATCTCCACACAAATCCCAAAATTCTTTGATACTACCAATAAAGCCATTGGCAATATGTTGAGCTGCAATGAATGGATCTCGATTCCCTTCATAAATATAAACATTAGCCCATGCGAGGATAGCATGTATCATTTCTTTTCTGGTCTCAGGAGATTCACAAGTGAATTTCCAAAAAAATGGTTGTAAATTTATTGTCCTCATCTGTGCATCTAGAGGAGGTTTTGAAGAAGAACTAACTTCGGTGAAAAAGGCTTTTGTTTTGACAGGATCAATTTTTGCCATTCCTATTTCAAATATCTTATCAAGAAATTTTTCTTGTTCATGTAGACTCTTGGCTTTAGATTTATTAGAGGATTCCCTTTGTATTTTTATGACCTCTTGCCAATATTCAAGTCCTTTTGTATAATCCCCTTCTTGTTTTAAGAGTGGTTCTTTAGAAGCGTCAGGTTCCTGAATTGAGGATTCATACTTTTTTAGGACTTATAGTATTTCAGGGATAGTAGAAACTTTAGGGCCTTGTTCTACTATTTCTCTGATAATACTGTCAGAGGAGGAATGAAGTTGACTTATATTTTGCTACAGACTATTCTGACTGGAGTTAACAGCTTCTATCTTAGTTATTTGTTGATTTACTTCATGGCGAACTTTAGTAATCTGAGTACTGAGATGTTTTTGAACTTTTCCTAGAAGAGAAATAGAGTCATCTATCTTTTGGATATTTTGTGCATGATGGACAGTAGAATTTTCATGCAAATTTCTAATTGCTTGTGTGATTTCTCCTTTTTGGTATAGATCAATACTTTTGAGCATAATAGTAATTTGGGATAGGCTTTCTTGGATTTTAGAAGCTCTATCATTTAGACATTTAGTAGCAAGGTTATTCTAGTTTAGAAGCTTGGTTTTTGTGGTTTGGTCAAGGCTCCTATTAGTAGTTTGTAAATAAAACATTTGGGCTTTATTGTTTCTGTCAGGAGAAAATCGATTGAAGTTAGATGTTTTGGGAAACCTTTTCTCAATATACGACTCATCCCCTAAAGGAGTTTTCTAGGTATGTCCCTCATCGTGACCTTTTTGAGATGTTCCTTCCATGTTTATAGTTTTGGATTTGGCTAGCAAATGCCTATTATTTTCAAAACGACTTTCTATTGTAGAGTCTCTTTTAACCATATGAATCTTAGATGGATTCAGATGATTTACTAGTTGTTGACAATCAATACATAAATAACTATCGATTTGGGGATAATGAATCCTTCTAATATGTCTACATTGTATACTAGAGGAAGGAAGATTTTGAGGTTGATCTTTAGGATTTTGGTTATCAAATCTGATGATGGCTTTTTCAGGAGTATCTTTTACTGAAGTAGCAAAAGATAGGGATTTTATGGGTTTTTGGATAAAGTCTGTATCAATGATCCATTTCTTTGGTATTTTGAGATCAAACCAAGACATTGATTCTGCTGGAATAATTTGACTATTCTCATTTGCATGACACACCACGCTCTTGTCGGGTGCAGGGCAATGTTTAACAGCTGGGTGTAAAGTATTGGTGAGGCAATACATGATTTGGTATTTGACAGATAAAGGGAAATATCCTTCAATCATTTCAAGACCATGGGTTTGAAGATAGAGTTTAAGGACTTTTTTGAGATTCGCTTCTTCATGGATGGCAACTGGGTAGTTAGGATAAATAGTGGTGAAAACAGGACCATCGTGAAGACTAGTTTGAATGGTTGCTTGCAGACAAGCTGTAAAAGAAGTATGTCAATTATCGAGAGCACAACCTAAAGGCTAACATTCAAACCTTTACGAAACAAAGGAAAAACACTAATAAAAACAATGCCAATATGTAAAAACTTATACTTTGTCTAGGATTTTAACTGCCTAATGGTTTTATCATCAACTATCTATAGATGATTATATATATATATATATGTATGTATATATATATATATATATATATATATATACATACACACACACACACACACATATATATATACATATATATATATATATATATATATATATATATGTATACATATATATATATGTGTGTATACATATATATATACACATATATATACATACATATACATATA
>JARHVA010000015.1:10735000-11132500 GCA_037957365.1 Torreya grandis
ATAGGATCCAAGGTATACAATAATTAGAAACATAGACCCAAGACTTAAATTAGTCTTCACATGCAAACACTTGGACCTCCTAAAATTAGACAAGTCTAATTCTGGAAATGCATGCACACACACAAGTGACCGATGTCGGTTGCGATCGGTCGGCATATGACCAATGTCAGCCGATCCCTGACCGATGTCAGCAGCTTCTAGTCCACGCTTGACCGATGTCGATGATACTATCGATGCCAGTTATTGGTTAAGTCCAACAACCTCCACAAGATCTCAATAGTGAAGCTTTTAGCTCCACAACTCAACAATCTCCCAGTTGGAGATAAACAGCTGTACCTGTACCTGTACAACAACATCCTCTATCTTATTTCTTTGGTTTGCATCTCCATCTTCAAGATCAATCTTGAAGACCAAAAAAAGTTGAATGAAGACTCAACTTCTCCTTTGTTACCGGCTTTGTTAACATATCTACAGGGTTCTTATCCGTATGGATCTTTTCTAGCTTCAACTGTCCATCCTCCAATACCTATCGAATGAAGTGGTACCTAAGTTATATATGTTTGGTTCTTGAATGAAAGGTTGAATTCTTTGCCAAATGAATTGCACTTTGACTATCACTGTATAATCTGTAACTCTCTTGCTCCTTTCCCAACTCTTCCATGAACCGTGTCATCCATATCATTTCCTTGCTAGCCACTGTGACTGCAATGTATTCTGCCTCTGTAGTAGACAAGGCAACAACCTTTTGCAACTTTGAAATCCAGCTAACCACCATTCCACCAATAGTGAACACATATCCTGTGGTGCTTCTCCTACCATCTAAGTCACTTGCCATATCTGAATCTACATACCCATGTAGAGAAATGTTTGACCCTGCATATCATAAATACTTGCTGCTAGTCCCTCTCAAATATCTAAGAATCCACTGAACTGCTTTCCAGTGTTCCTTTCCTGGATTGGCCATAAACTTGCTGACAACTCCCACTGCTTGGGCAATATCAAGTCTGGTACATACCATAACATACATTAAGCTCCCAACTGCTGAAGCATATGGAACTTTGCTCATGTACTCAACCTCATCATGTGATTTAGGACACTGTTGTGCACTCAACTTGAAGTGTCTAGCCATAGGTGTGCTTACCAATTTTGCATCCTGCATATAGAACCTCTCCAACACCTTATTCACATAATCCTCTTGAGGCAAAATCAGCCTGTGATTTTTCCTGTCTCTCTTAATACTCATGCCAAGGATTTTCTTTGCTGCTCCTAAATCCTTCATGGCAAATGTGTGAGCTAATTTTACCTTTAGCTCAGTAATTTCTTGCATGTGTGAACTTGCAACAAGCATATCATCCACATACAGCAACAAGATAATATAATGACCATTATCCAATCTGGTAAAATAAAAACAATGGTTAGATTGACATTTACTCAAGCCATGCTCTGTCATAAACTTGTCAAACCTTAAATACCATTGTCTTGGAGCTTGCTTAAGACCATATAAGCTTTTCTTCAAATTGCACATAAGTTTCTCCTTACCTGTGACCTCAAAACCTTCCAGCTGTTCCATATATATCTCTTCATCCAAATCTCCATGAAGAAATGTTGTCTTAACATCAAGCTGCTCAAGATGCAAATCCTCAATAGCAACTAAAGACAATACAGTCTGAATAGAAGTCATCTTTACTACAGGAAAAAAAATTTCACCAAAGTCAATACTTGGTTTCTGTGCAAATCCCTTTACTACCAACCTAGCCTTATGTCTCATCTGTCCATTCTCTCCTTCCTTTAACCTATATACCCATTTATTTTTCAGTGCTTTCTTTCTGGCTGGAAACTCAACCAAATCCCACATTTGGTTCTCCACTAAGGAATCAATTTCCTCATTCATGCCATGCTCCCACTGTTTCTTGGATTCTACCTGTATTACCTCATCAAAACTTTCTGGTTCTCCACCATCAGTTAGCAACATGTAGTATAAAAAAGGGGAATAACAAATTAGAGGTTTACTTACCCTTACAGTCCTCCTTATGGGTGTTTGAGACTCATCCACAGCTTGTTGTCCACCCAAATTTCATTCTATTAGTGACCGATCTTGGTCATCTTTCTATCTGTAGCCAATCGACATCGGTTCTATTTGACCGACATCGGTTCCTACCTGACCAACATTGGTTACTGTTTGACCAATGTCGGTTCCTATCTGATCGAAGTCAGTTACTATTTGACTGACGTCGATTCCTATTTGACTGATGTTGATTCTTTTTTGGCCGATGTCAGTTCCTGCCTGATCGATGTTGGTGCCTGTGTTTTCCTGTGACTGATGATTTTTACCTACAAGCTCATTTTGGATCATTACCTCATCCAAATCAAGATTGCCCTGCTCAGAATTATTCAGCCTCTTGAGCTGATCACTGTACATCACCTTCTCATTGAAAACTACATCACGGCTTCTAATAATTTTGTTAGTTTCTAAATTCCACAACTAGAATCTGAAATCTCCAAAGCCATAACCAATGAAAGTGCACCGCATGGATTTAGTATCCAACTTCTTTCTATTTTCTTTATCAATGTGCACAAAAACTTCAAAACCAAAAACTCTGAGAATTGAAAGATCTACCTTTTTACCTGTCCAAGCCTCTTTTGGTATTCCACCATCTAGAGCAGTAGAAGGTCCTCTATTAATTAGGTACACTACAGTATCCACAGCTTCTGCCCAAACTTTAAGGGCAAACCAGCATGCAACCTCATACTCTATGCACGCTCCATAATTGTTATATTCATCCTTTCAGCAACTCCATTTTGCTGAGGTGTCCTTGAAACTATCATTTCCCTGCGTATTCCACTCATAGAACAGTAACTATTGAATTTATTGTTGCAATACTCACCACCATTGTCAGATCTAAGGCACTTCAATCTCAAACTTGTTTCATTCTCAACCAAAGCTTTCCATTTCTTAAATGTGTCAAAAACATCAAATTTCCTCTTTATGCAATAAATCCATACCTTTCTTGTAGCATCATCAATGAAGGAAACATAATACTGTGATCCTCCAATAGAAGCTACTGAGCTGGTCCCCACATGTCTGTGTGAACAAGCTCCAACTTGTACTTCTTCTTTATTGACCCAGTCTTGAGAAACCTTACTTTCTTCTATTTTCTAAAAACACAATGCTCACAAAAATATAGATCTATGCATTTCAAATCTGAAAGATTACCTTTTGACTTAAGAACATTCATTCCCTTCTCACTCATGTGACCAAGCCTATAGTGCCACATCTTTGCATCTACATCTGAAGTAGATAAAATAGAAGGATAATAATTAGTAATACAATTACACAGATAAAGAGTACCTACTCTTTTACCTCTTGCTAATACAAGTGCACCCTTGGAAACTTTCCAAGATTCTATTGTGAGAGTTACTGTGCAACCCTCATCACCCAACTTTCCTGTAGAAATCAGATTCCTCTTCAAGATGGGTACATGCATGACATATTTCAACACCCATGTGTTGACATTCTACAATTTCAGCTGCACTTTTCCTTTGCCAACAATTTTACAAGGCTCACCATCCCCTAAATAAACTTTTCCAAAGTCTCCATGGACATAATCATTGAAAAATTCTCTATTTGGGGTTGCATGGAAAGAAGCACCAAAATCTAAAACCCATGATTCTACTTGACTATCCAAAGAAAATATAAGAGCATCCTGTGCAACAATACTTGTAACATTTGCTTCTTTATTACCTTCATGCTAATTTTCTTTGTTATCCTTCAACCAACAGTCTTTCTTTGCATGTTCTTTCTTTCCACAATTCCAGCAGGTTATTCTACTAGTTCTGGATTTGGATCTGCTTCCCATCTTTGACCTTGATTTCCCATGCTTTCCCTTCTCTCTTTGCCTTCCCCTAATTTCAATACTTAAAGCATTACCTAATGTTTCACCTGTGCTTTTCCTGTGAATTTCTTCATTCAAGATTACACTAACAACATCTTCAACTTTCAAGATATTTGCAGCAAATGCAGTATTACTTACTGCCATTACCAAGCTGTGCTAGCTTTTAGGTAAAGAACATAAGATCAAGAGAGCCTTAACTTCATCATCAAAAACTATTTTGACTAAATTTAATTGATTTACAATTTCATGGATATCATTAAGATGACTATATACAGATCCACCTTCCTGCATTTGAAAACTAAATAATTGCTTCATAAGATATACCTTATTCGAAGCTGAGAGTTTTTCATATAAGTTTGCTAGAGTATCCATTAACTCTACCATTGTCTTTGCCTGTGATAAATTAGAAATCATAGAAGATGCTAGGCTCAACCTTATAGATCCAAGAGTCTTTCTATCAAGAACATTCCATTCTTCATCTTGCATATCTATGGGCTTGCATGCAACCCCACCCAATGGTAAAAATAGATCTTTCTAATACAGATAATCCTCTATCTGCATCCTCCATAATTGATAATTCTTTCCATTGAATTTCTCCATTCTTAGTTTACTTTCTTCTGCCATTGCTTTGCTCCCACTCAAATAGAAACCCCTATGAGTGACCCTGTAATCAACAACCACTAACCTGCTCTATACCAGCTGTTAGTGAACCAAGCTCTGATACCACTTGTTAGTGTACCTAACCAAGCTTTGATACCACTTGTTAGGAACTATTGAGTACAATTGATTACTTTTGTATAAGCAACTAAACACGAAATCGAACCAGAAGCAATAAGTAACTAGAAATCAAAAATAGCAAATAAGAAGAGATATGAGAAACAACCAATCTCTATTAAAACTCTTCTAGAATACAATGAAGAAATCACACTCTTCCCACACCTCTTAGGTGTACAATATTTCTCTCAAGAGTTCTCTCTCTCTCAACCAATTACTTTAGCAAATCTTCTTGATCTTACACACCTTACATATCTAATTGATCTTACTTACAACTTAATTACAATACATGCCCCATGGGTCTCTTAAATATGATCCAAGGCATACAATAATTAGAAACACAGACCCAAGACTTAAATTAGTCTTCACATGCAAACACTCGGACCTCCTAAAATTAGACAAGTCTAATTCTGGAAACGCATGCACACATACAGGTGACCAACGTCAGTTGCTATCAGTCAACATATGACTGACGCCAGTTGATCCCTGACTGATGTCGATAGCTTTTGGTCTATGCCTGACTGATGTCTGTGATACTACCGATGCTGGTTACTGGTTAAGTCCAACAACCTCCACAAGAGCTCAACAATGAAGCTTTTAGCTCCACAACTCAACAGGCCATCAAGATTTTTTATTTTCTATTAAAACTCTTGGACTCAGCTATAGATTAACAGATACAATCTTTTTTCTCAAGAATCCAAGCTATTTTTGAGCCAAAACACTTGATTTTTTAAATTCAATTTTCAATAAAATGTATGTGCTATAATTTTTATGCATTATAACATGTATGCATTACTAGGAATGTGTATGCATTATTAGGAATGTGTAAACGTTATTAGGAACGCGTACATGTTACTATTATTTTTCACTCAAAAGCATAAAAACATCCAAAAGAAGGTAATATTTACTTAAAGTTGATAGTTACAAAAATAAATGTTAATTATAAGGAATATAAATGTAAAAATATAAGTATATTGTTACATTTAAATTCCTTATACTTTAAATTTATTGTAGTAAATATAAGAAACTAGGGCCACTCTGCATCTGATAGATTTTATCTCATATTTTCACACCTTGTGATGAAGAAAATAATGTTTTAAAATCCAATCTGGTTAGTACTTAGGCATTTTTAGGGTCTTGCTATTGAACCTATGGAATTTAGGGCATAACTTTTACAATTGATGTCCATTTTTGGTAAACATATAGTCATTTTTTAGGTTTTTTTGCCTTTTGGATTGCTTCTTGGCATTTTTAAGAGTCTTAGGTTTCTCAAAATTGAATTTTTCAAACCATTCACTTTGAACTTGATCTGAATTGGTGTGATTGGGGTAACATAGGTCACATTGATGACATGCACACATAAAAAGACCACTTTTTGTTAATTTCACTTGTTCATCATCCCTCTCTCATCCCTAATCACTTCTTACTCATGCCTCATCACCCATAATCACTCCCTCCTCATTCATCATTATCCCTAACCACTCCCTTATTAACCCTCATTTTCCCTCATCATATGTAATCACTCCTTCATTTTCCCTAATTACTCTCTCATTAACCCTCACTATCCCTCATCATCCCTATTCACTCCCTCATTGACCCTCACCATCCATCATTACTATGTCATTGACCATCACCATTCCTCATTATCCATAATCACTCCCTCATCATCTGACATAAGTAGGCCTCTCATAGGTTTACTCATGTAGGCTTTGTATCCTTCCTTTCTTGTTTCATGCCAAATATATAACTCCTTATACTAACACAAGGTTCTTGTACTCTAAATATTATTACTCACTCAATAAACTTGGTTTATTCTTTTGAAGTACATATGTATATGTGTGTGTGTGTGTGTGTATATATATATATATATATATATATATATATATATATATATATATTAAAACCTTTGTAACTTCATTCCATTATAATTTTTTCATTATGCAAGGTCGAAAATAATAGTTATTTGGCCTTGACAACCATGCCACTAAAAATCCAAGCAATTCACACCCAAAAATATCATAAATATCACCATATATATGGGTGATAATAATTTCTTATACATGAAATCCTATTCTTGTAAACTTTTCCTTTGTGAACTTGTGTATCCTATCTTCTAGCCATTTTTCAATATCTATTTGACCTAACAACCCTCTTAACACATTGCACATCCTAATAATTAAATCATTGTTAGAAGTGGTCCCTAGAAATCCTCATCAAGATATGCTATTATTTTATTCTACAAGTTATTATGAGACTCATAAGAGAGCGAATGATCCATACATATAATTTGATGGTTGAAATTATCTTAACTTGTATTTATTTCAATTATATACCTAAAATGGAGTAATTAAAATTAAAAATTTGCAAAGACAGTAATAATTTCAAAGAGAACTATGTATAACTTAGAAAACAAAATAATTTTTATTCATATAATTTATTATATCAAAGTGTTAAGGCTAAGGATAATTATTTTTTTGAGACATTGATTCCAAAAATTTAGTACATAAAAATAACCAAAACAATAACTAACTTATCTATTTATGAGTGTTAGATGCTTATACATTTAACATGAAGCTTTGGCTTATCATCTCTTCATTTCTCTTCCTAATTCATCATAAGAAACTATTCAACCTTCTATTTTTATTTCTACTTACATGAATGTTTACAAAATACAAAATATATATGTCTTACATAATGTTGCTTAAATCAAATTGAGAAAAATCTAGTGAGAGTGAAGCAAAGCTTCCTCATCTCCAATACATTCCATAGTTTACAAGCATTTGAATTCTTTAGATTACTGTGACACTAACCTCAAAAGTATCATATTTTCATAAGTATCTATACCAGTGGATGAATTTCTTCTTGAGAAAGAGATACTAATAAACTCAACCATCTCATTTATGTAGCCTTCAACATTTTTTCTTTAAATAGACTCAATGATAAGTGAATCCACTTGAACACTCCCTTGAATGCATTAATTACCTTCTTTAAACTACCAAAATAGTCAATCTTATTTCAGACAAGAAAAATAAGAGTCAAAAATAGATTTTGAAACACTTCCCTATCCTTTAAACTTCATGTGCATTGCACATTATAAAAACTACCAGTTTATTCAAGGTAAAATTGTCGTGGTAGTTGTAAAACCACCACTTAACATTTTAAAACCATCAAAGTGATTACAAAATTGATACTTAAGGTTTTAAAACTATGGGGGGGGGGGTGTTATAAAAATTTCACATAAATAAATTGATGGTTTTATAACCATGAAAGGTTTTACAACTTTTTAAGGCCATGAATTTTGAATAAAAACGTGAAATTGCATTTTTTTTTTGAATTTACATAACTTTTTAAGAAGAAACCAAATACATACTCTAAAGGCATCTTTTATTCCAATCATATGTTGTTTAATCCATTACAATATGAACTAACTCTTTTCTAGGACTTAGTGTGTTGTCATTACCGATTTATAATAGTCAATTTTCTTATTGAATGAATTGGATGATCTTCCATATTTATAGACAAGTAACATAAGTAATAGCATAAAATAGAGTCTAAATTTTAGTTCATCAAATTATATTTATTGTGTAACTGACTAGATGAAACTTTATTCGGTTCCACTTTTGGTAGCTTGGTTCAAAGGATAAAAATTAAACACAAATCTCTTGTATATTTTTTTAATTTTGAGAAGATTTGAATCTATGCAAAGTTATTTGGTGCTTCCCATTCCTTTATGACTTGAATCTTGGTTAGGTTCACATGCACTCCTTGTGTGTGTAATGTATCCCAAATATTTTATATCTTGCATGTTATCATATAAATGTGTTTCTTCAAAATGTGAAACACTAGTTCAACATGGTGTAGATGTTCATCCCATGTTTTCTAAAGATTAGGATGTCATCAAGGTAGATTAAAAAAATGACATACTTAAAGGGCTTGAGGATGTCATTCATCATCTCAATGAATGAATTCACTACATGAGTTAACCCAGAAGTAATAACCAACTACTCAAGCAATCCTTCCTTTGTTTTTAAAACTATATTCTAAATGTCTAGAGGTTCAACATGAATATGATGATACCCAAACTTTAGATCAATTTTGGAAAAGACTTATACACCATGGATATGGAAAAAATATGCATTAATATTTAGACAAGGATAATATTTATTCACTTTAATCTTGCTAATATTTTTTTAATCGATTCACAACCTCATGTCCCATCCTTCTTTGGTGCAAGCATAATTGGGTTACTGCAAGGCAATGATTTGGGCATGATGTGTTTATTATCCATGATTTCATGGATCTACCACTTGATCATCCATTATTTATAAATGATATGTTGTATAAAGAGGCTTGAGGTAGAGGTAGTTAAGGGATAAAATCAATAGTATTGTTTAGTGTACAATATGTAGGAACTTATTTAGGTGACTGAAAGATATCCTTGTATTCATCTAGTTTATGGTTCAATTATTTTGTCTTTGTTATTGTTGGAAAAATAACACTATGAAATTGTGCCACAATGATGTTATTACATTTAATTATTACCATAAAGAGTATACTTATTACTATAACTGATAATAGTCTTGCACTTCCTAGTACTAAAGACTAAAAGTTTATGAACTAACTACGATATATGGTATTTCAGATCATGATAATCTATCACAATATTTTAAGTATTTAATTCATATAAAACATGTCAATGGTAATAATATGTTTGACCACATGTATGACATCACATACCTCCAATGGTGATATGTCACAAAGGATTGCATCTTTAAAAGGTTTGATTTTTTACACCAAGTGACACTACAAGGTGATCCATTTCCCAAGGCCTACACTAGACCATACACTAGCATATGGTTATGGATGATGCATCAATTTCAAGTTCATTTTTTGAAAATATAATTTAGGAGAAATTAAATTATTCTAAAGTCTAGTGGAAATGATGAAGTGTATTGGTTAATCATTATAATACATTTTTTAATGAAATAATATTTTTAGTTCATATAATTTCTTGTTGGGGAAGTAGAGATATTTTTAGTATTGACCATATCATTGGGTTCATAATCTATTATCTACTTACCTTTTTTTAATTCTAGATAACTTTTACCTACTTCCTCGATATGTGTAAGTAGAGAGTTCATAGTGTGACACTCTACATTGGATTGACTATTGGAGTTATGAATTGAGCACCACTTTCCAATCATAGACTACTTGTTCTAATCATTTGAAAATTATTTTCCACTCTCTGGTATGATGACTCAATAAATATAAATATAAATATAAGGCCTTCAATGTAATTATTCAAATCATAAAATATACTCATATGGAAAGCAATTGATTGGTTTCATGAAATCACATAGCTTGGTGATCCTCAAATTTACTACCCATTTTTGGTGTTATGGTGGTTTTACTTGCTCCTCTTTTTCTGGTGGATCTTCAATTGTGATTTACATCATTTCTAATAGGCCCATATTTTTTAATAGTTGTTAGATATTTATGTTTCAAATTTGCCTCCACATTATTTTGATCACTATGTCTTATAATTCATACTAGTGCTCAACTCTCCACTTGTAGCTCCTAGAATTGTTAAACCCCAACAAAATACCACTATCCATTTTGACCACCAATTTAATTAAAAATATCCTAATGTCCTAAAACTTAGAATCATTTTATCCTATTCTATATAGAACCTAGTAGATCATGTTAATTTATTTAGAGAAATCATTTTTTATTCAAATTTATAGGATTTTCCCCATTCAACCCATACCTTGTAACTTAGTTTTGTCCATTGCTTGCATAATTATTTATTTAACTCCAATAATAAGGATATCCATAAGATAAAAAATTATATTATGATAAAGGACCCACACAAATCTAAACAAATGCAAATAATATAAAGGTGATTCTTAGAATTACAAAACGTACCTATCTAAAAAATAAGTATATAACAATTATCCATTAACTTAAATTCACCCCAAATATTTTTCGTAGGGTCTTTATACCTAAGAATGAAAATTGTAATATCGCATCTTTTTAATTTTTTTAATAGTTATTTAGACTTTATAGTGTTCCTAAACAACCTTGCATAAATGTTGTGATAGATGTTGGACTAATTGCTATGATCATTTGATAGACATCATTAAAAGAGTTAAATATGATCATTTGACAAACATCATTAAAGGAGTTAGATAGTGTGGTTTGTCTAATAATAACAAAGATAAAATAATTGAACCATAAACTAGATGAATACAATGATATCTTTCATTCACCTAAATAAGTTCCTACATACTATACACTAAATAATATTATTGATTTTATCCTTTAACTACCTCTACCTCAAGCCTCTTTATACAACATATCATTTCTAGAGAATGAATAGATCAAGTGATAGATCCATGAAATCATGGATAATGGACACATCATGCCCAAATAATTGTCTTCTTTTCTTGTTTCATGCCACATATTTAACTCTTTATACTAACACAAGGTTCTTGTACTCTAAATTTTGTTGCTCACTTAATAAACATGGTTTATTCTTTTGAAATACACATGTCCATTTTTATTATTAATTTCACAACCTTTGTAGCTTCACTTCATTCCATTACAAGTTTTTCATTATGTAATATTGAAAACAATTATGCTTAATCCTTGGAAACCATGCCACTGACATTCTAGGCAATTCACACCCAAAAATATCATAAATATCGCCATTTATATGGACGATAACAATTTCTTATGCATGAAATCATATTCTAATAAAACTTTTCTCTGTGAACTTGTGTATCTTATATTCCATTCATCTTTCAAGGTCTCTTTGATCTAAATATCCTCTTAACACCTTGCACATCCTAATAATTGAATAATTGTTAGAAGTGATCCCTAAAAATCCTCATTGGGATATGATATTATTTTAGTCTACAAGTTACTATGAGACTCATAAGATAGGGAATGATCCATACATGATAATTTGATGGTTAAAATTATTTTAACTTTTATTTATTCCAATTATCTACCTAAAATGGAGTGATTAAAATTCAAAATTCACTAAGACAATAATAATTTCAAAGAGAACCATGTATAACTCAAAAAACAAAATAATTATTTTTCATATAATTAGTTATAGCAAAGTGTTAAGGCTAAAGATAATTATTTGTGTAAGAGACATTGATTCCCAAAATTCAATACATCAAAATAACCAAAAAAATAACTAACTTATCTTCCTATGAGTGTTATATTCTTATACATTTAACATGAAGCTTTGGCTTCTCATCTCTTCATTTATCTTCTTAATTTCTCATACTAAATTGCTCAACCTTCTATTTTTATTTTCTACTTACATGAATGTTTAGAAAATTAAAAAATATATGTCTCTCATATATAAAATCTAAAAAAAACTTGCAAAATATAATTTATAATCCTTTACTAACACTAAGTCTTTCTATTATGAAGAGGGATACCTTTAATAATACCTTTCTCAATTTTGTTGGCTAAAAAATACCTAGAGGCCTCAGTAGTAAGAATATATCAATAAGAATTAATTAAGTAATTAAGCTAATGTACCCACCATAAATCTATTGGATAAAGTGATTAAGGATGAGGAGGGATGAGGAGGGATTGAGTAAAGATGATGAGGGAGTCATTAGGGATGATGAGGAATGGTGAGGATCAATGAGGGAGTGATTAGGAAAGATGATGGAGTGATTAGGGATGATGAGGGTTAATGGAGGGATTAGGGGTGATGAGGGATGAGAAGGAGTGATTGAAGATGATGAGGGATGATGAAGTGATGATTAGGGATGATGAGGGAGTGATTAGGTATGATGAGGGAGTGATTATAAATGATGAGGAATGGTGAGTGTTAATAAGGGAGTGATTAGTGATGATGAGGGATGATGAGGGATGATGAATTGGTGATTAGGGATGATGAAGAAGTGATTAAGGATGATGAGTGATGGTGAGAATCAATGAGGGAGTGATTAGGTATAAGGGATGGTGAGGGTAAATGAGGGAGTGACTAGGGATGAGGAAGGAGTGATCAAGGATAATGAGGGATAGTGAGGGTTAATGAGAGAGTAATTAGGGATGATGAGGGAGTAATTAAAGATGATGAGGAATAATGAGTGTTAATGAGTGAGTGATTAGGGATAATAAGGAATCAGGAGAGAGTGATTATGGGTGATGAGGGATGAGCATGAAGTGATTAGAGATGATGGAGGGATGATAAACAAGTAAAATTAACACAAAGTGGTTGTTTGATGTGTGTAGGTCATTAGTGTGACCTATGCTACCCCAATCACACCACTTTGGATCAAGTTCAAACTGAGTGGTTTGCAAACTTCAATTTTTATAAACTTAAGACTCTTAAAAATTTAAAGAAGCAATTCGAAAGGCAAAAAAACCTAAAAATGACTATATGTTTACCAAAAATGGACATCAATTACAAAATTTATGCCTTGAAATCCCTAAGTTTAATACTAAGACCCTAAAAATGCCTAAGTTCTGACTAAATTGTATTTTGAAAAACTATTTTCCACATCGTAAGGTGTGTAGCTGTGAGACCAACTCTATTACATGTAGAGTGATCCTAATTTATTGTATTTATTTTAGTAAATATCAACTATAAGTAAATATTACATTCTTATAGATGTTCTTATGCTTTTGGTTATAAAATAATAGGAATGTGTACGTATTCCTAGGTTTAGTGGTTTCAAAAATTCAAATAACATGTGTGTATTATGACCATAACACGTACATGTTATTGTCATAATACATACATGTTAGCGAAAATGTCCATAAAATTATCCCTCAACTCTGTGTACATACCCTTACAATATATGTTTTTAATTATTTGATACAATGTAAACTCACATATGGTGAAGTTTACCAAAATCGCATGAAGTGACTTATTGTAATGCTTTAATAATTTGATAAGAAGTATATAGATGAAGAAAAAATAAATGGTTATTATAAAATGACATTATCGTGCACACTACCCCTCAATGGCAACTTTGAGAGGCCCAAAATTGTACAAAACTTGCAAAATATGGTATCACCAAGTGATTTTGTGAAGATATCTACCACTTGTTCATGTGTAAGTTAAAACTAGAGATCAATATCACCATTGAGGACTTTTTCTCAAATAAAATGCATATTAACTTTGATATGCTTATTTATTTGGTGATGCGCTATATTTTTCACTAGAGCTATATAACTTTGATTATTATAAACAAGGGTGGTACTATGAAAAATACCCAAATGAAGGTCTTCTAGCAAACTTCATAGCCACCTGGCTGCTTTAGTAGCTTCCATAACACTTCTATACACTGCTTATGTAGAAGTGATAGATTACTTTTTTTTACTGCTCCATGTTATATAACCTACATTAAATTTAAACACATATCAATAAGTAGATTTGTAATCTATAATATCTCCATAATGGCCAACATCAAAATAACCATATAAATTAGCATTATCAATGGAAGAATAATATAAAACAAAATTTACAAATCCTTTGATATACCAAAGTATCTGTTTCATTGATTTCCAATGATCCAAGTATGGATCCTACATGAATCTAGAAGTAATACCTACAACAAATGAAATATTTGGCCTAGTAATAGTTATATAAATCAAACTACCAATTATTTATTTGTATAAAGTGGGGTTAGCTTTGTCATAAGCAATTTTTGGATCAATATTAATGCCAAATTAAATATGGGTAGATGTAGACTTGCATTCAATCATATTAAACTTAACAAGAAGGTTATGTGCATACTGAGATTGAAATACAACAATTCAATTTTTGTCTTGAAATTCAACCATTCCTAGAAAATAATGAAGAATGCCAAGATTAGTCATTTAAAAAATTGACATAGTTTATATTTATATTTAATAATTAAACTAATTTGATCTCTACTACTAATAATATCATCAACATATACTATAATTAAGACAAAAAGACTATTTTTAACTTTTACAAAGAGACCATTATTAGAATAATGGTTAGAGAAACCTAACTCCTTAAAATAAATAGTAATTTTAGAATACCAAGCTCAAGTAGCTTATTTTAAACCATAAAGAGATTTCTATAACTTACAAACATAATGCTAGGTTCAGTGAAACTTTTAGGTTGAGCCATGCAAATTTTTTCTTATAGATCACCATTTAGGAATGAATTTTTGACATCAATTTTTTGTATAATTTAATGATTTTAAGTTGCAAAGGCAACTTAAATCTAATAATACTATTTTTTTCTATAGGAGCAAAGGTTTCAAAATAGTCAATCTCAAGTTTCTGAGTAAAACCATGAGTAACTAATCAAAATTTGAATTTATCAATTTTACTAGTTGAATTATATTTAATTTTGTAAAGCCACCTAGAACCAAAAATATGTCTTTTAGGAAGTGTAATGAAATTTGGTTTTAAAAATTTCAAACAACGTGTTTTATCCAACAAAATATATCGAAAGACTCAATAGGTTTGCATAACTCAGACTTGATCTTAGTTAAGGATCATAGGAAAATTTGTGAAAATTGACTTTCTTAAGATTAGGTCTTCATGAGTGGACCTTATAAGAATTTTGTCATCCCTTGAAGTATATTAAGATTGATATGTATAATCATACTTTCCTACCTTTATAAATTCTGGCCTAAATATTCTCACAAATCATCTTTTTCTCATAAGACCAACTTAACAATACTCAACCTTAAATGAGTTCTCGTTTCATGGAAAAATAGATTTCATGTTAATTAAGGTAAAGGAAACTAAAAATTAAAAGTCTTTCCTTCTTGACTCTCATCGCCATAACAAATCAATCTATACCCAATGATTATGTTTTTATTCATAAATATATCCATAAGTAAGATAAGTAAAACTATAACATTTAATTGTAAGGATTATTACCCAAATTGATACAAAAAGTACAACATTAATATTCAAGCAATAACCATCACAAATATTAAATCACACTATTCATGATAATTTAATTTTTCACTTTATGTCAAGGCAAAACATTAAAGTGTTTGAGTTCCCCCCCGCCCCATGGTACCAGAGGGCGTGTCACACCAGCGTTGCCAGTCACATTAAAAAGTTTACCAAGCGTACTGCAGGTTATAGGGGGACCATGCTGTACCGGTTTAGTGACGTTGTAGTACCAATTCTTGCAGTCTAAAAAAAAACATTGATAATAAAAAATCAACAACCCTATTTAACAAAGAAGCATATAATTGATCTAGCATTTACTCCCATATTTACTTAATATGATGTAGCTTATTAAGTACCTCTTCATACCTTAGAAAAATGCACGCAATTTCCAATCGGAGTGTTACCCTAATAGCTACTATTATCATAATAATTAAATTAGATACATATAATACTATCCCATCAAACCATTTACACTTCAAAATTTAGGGTCATAGCTTCATTTATTATGTATCAAATATTCCATTATATCAATCATAACCTATTAAAATAACTTAAGAATAAAATAAGTTTATTCATCCATACATTCAATGCATCACAATTAGATAAATTCTATGTAGAGTAACACTATGTTTTGCATCTAAGAATTATTATTTTTCAAGTGCCAAATGTGCAATCTTTGAAAATAAAACAAGTTAATAATTTGACACTACAAGTACCACTAATGATTTATTTGATGAACCTCTTTGTATGCAAGAATTTATATTTAATACACCTCTTATCTAATGATCCTTGAGTCCTTGACATTAAATTTAAATAGCTAGATGTAATTTAAAATAAAGACATAATGAGTTCTATTGGCCCCTAAATGGCAACATTCTCAAATGAAAAGAATTTAAGAAACAATAATTCAAACAAAAACCATGCTTATTAATTCAATCATTTGGAAAATGTTATTAAATTCACTACTATACAACTAAGTGTCATTTGACACAACATTGCTACCATTGTACAAAAAGATAGAATCAATAGTGAAGTATGAGTAAAACCAAAATAAATTTAACTAATTAAATGCATTAACATGTAGTATTGATAAGTTCTTAATAAAAAATGTAAGAATGAAGACTTGTTCTCTATCATAAATTACTTTCCACAACCCTTTTTAAAAATGGACCAAGATAACTTATGCATTTCCACAATAACTTAATTAGTATTAAAAATGGATCTCTCTAACATACAACAACTAGATGATCTAAAAACAAATTCAATGATTCATGATCATCCATGAATACCCTTAAGACTCAGTCAGATATCATAATGACATAAAATTCACTTTCAATTTTTAAGCCTATTAAAATGTTAATGATAGGAAAGCATAAAAACCATACTTTAATAATGTAACATAATGCTAAACATTATAAATGCATCACATGAATCAAACCACCATTTGGTGCATTATTAATTAGGACCAAGTCAATGAAATACAACTAAACACTTTATGATTCTAAAATAATCATCCTTCCTCGACAAAGCCAATTTAAAATGTCATTTAGTGACATAAATATCATGCTTTGAACCAAATTAAACTACATGGTTTTATTCCCAATCACTATTGAATAAGAATATTATTTGACTAGTAGTAAATATAATCGATCAAATCACAAACAAATGATTAAGAGTAAATTTTTCCTTCAATCCTCATTTAAACTTAAACACTTCAAATTACTTTTTCAAATATCAATATAATAATTATAATACATATTCAAAGAGATAATGAAACCAATAATCACAATTCAAACCCACACAAATATAATCTAATTTATAAAAATAAAAATTATGAATGCCAATAAGTTGTAGTCCAATCGAGGGACTATAATCATAATTAATCAACTGATAACAAACACCCTAAATTGAAAGTGAATCACAAAAACATCATACAACTTATAAAAAACTCAAAATGTTGTTTCAAACAATCAACAATTGAATACCAATTAAATAAGGTAAATGTCTCAATGCAAAATGAGATTAAACCAAAATCCATTATAATTACCATTCAAATTGATTGTTGAGCAACATTCAAAATTTATCGAAACAACAATATAATAGGTTCATTTAGTCTCACATTATTCAGACACAATAATCATATTTTGAACCAATCATAACATGTCATTTTGATAGCCATATTCTTGAAGCACACTTAGTTTAGAAATAACATTATTTTCTAAGTTGCCCATACAAGTGGTGTTTTGCACTTACATCCATATAGAGCCTTAAAAGGAGACATTTTAATTATATAATGATAAGTGCTATTATAAGTAAATTCAATTAAATGGAAAAAATATTCCCACTTAGTTTATTGATCTATGACATAGATTTGTAGCATCTCTTCAACCACTTGATTCAAACTTTTAGTTTGACCATCCATTTCTAGGTGGTGCATACAACTAAAATTCAAGATTGTTATGAATGCTCCAATCAAAATTAATTAGAACCTTGATGTGAAAAGTTTATCTTTATCTAAAATGATTAATTTTGGCATGCCATGTAGCCAAAAAACTTCTTTTACAAATCTTTTTGCAAACACAGAAGTATCATCAGTTAAATTTCCAACAACAAAATGACCAACCTTGGTCAATTTATCAATTACCAACATAATAATATCATGTTTGCTATGATATTTAGTCATCCCAAAAATAAAATCAAATGATATTACAACCTACTTATCTTTTGGCACTTCATGAGGATACAACAGACATATAAGATGGCATTGATAATATTTTACCCTCTAGTATTCCAAGCATTGGCCACAAAATCAACCACACCAAGTTTCATAAGAAGCCAAAAAACACTTTTTTAACTCATGTGTCATCTTCGTGGCACCTAGATGAGCATAATCAGGTGTTCTATGCACTTATTTATAACTTGACTTCATAAATCCCCATATTTAGGTACAAAAATTATGTTTTATGCCTAATCAGGCCATCCTTTTCAATAGATAAATTAGTAAATGACTTTATAATAAGCTCATCAACCAAAACTGCTCTTACCTCTTGGAAAAATTCACAAAATTTATTAATTTTAGCACAATATTTATAAAATAAAACCTGACTATAGAAATTATAGCAAGGTATGTGTGTCATTTGAGTGCATCAACAATACAATTTTCCTCACCTTTGACATGGAAAATGTCCATGATAAAATTAATTACAAATTACATCCATCTACACTAGCATGTATGTAATTCATCATGAGTAAAAAAAAATTCTAGGCTGCAATGATCAGATTTCACCTTGAAATGTTTTCCAAATATAAAATATTTCCACTACTTCTAAGAATGAACTATGGAAGCAAGCTCCATATCATGTGTATGATAGTTCTTTTCATGCTCCTTGAGATTACATGATTCATAATCCACTACTTTGCCATTTTGGGTTAGAATGCCACTGAAATCATCCTTGGAAGCATCAACCCAAACCTCAAAATTACCACTTGGGTCAGGAATGACAATTATAAGTGTTTTAATCAACAAATCCTTAAGCTTTTATAATTCCTCTTCACATAGTAGTGTCCAAACAAACTTCTTGTCTTTATACTGTAAGGAAGTGATTGGGTTGTCTATGTTGTAAAATTTCTACACAAACATGTGGTAATAACCAACCAAACCCATAAAACTATGCACTTCATATATGTTAGTAGGATCAAACCACTCTTGTTTTTCCTTGATCTTTGTCAGATCAACAAACATACCATCTTTAGAAATGATATGTCCTAAGTAATGAATTTTAGATTTAAAGAAATCACATTTGGACATTTTTTTATACAACTTAGGTTGCTTTAGTCATTGCAAAACTAATCTCAAGTGTTTTTTTATTATTAGTAAAGGGAAAGGTTTTTTTGAAATAGGGCCCCAAAACTTATACATGAAACAAGATGAAATGGTCTAAAAAACTAGATTCAACAATCAAAATCGGTACAAGAACACCTAATTAAGGCCACACAAGACTAGTTCAAACCAACTAGAAAAACAAATAAAAACAACACTAAAACATCCAATAAAAAACACTAAGACCCACCCGAATCATTAGCCTTTTGAGATCTAAGGGTCATATGCATTGAATTCTTTCCTCTACCTTTCTTTCTATTCACTAGCATCTACTCTCCTCCTTTTACTGAATCTAACATCTCTATAGTTCCAACTAAAGGCTTAGATACATCTTCCGTTGAAGCTACCTTCATATGTTCTGCCTAAAATAATTGGAGATCTAGTTTATCTTCCCTAGGAAGATATTTAACTATAACCAAAACCAAATCTATATGAGTATTAGAGTTATCCAAAATAGCATCCTTTAGTTTATGAATACCATAAAGGCCCTCTTTTGGATTAGACAGTTCAAGCTCATTTAAAGATGGATCAGAATCATTGCTCTCAAAATTTGAAACATCGACCATTAGAAGTGAAGGGCTAAAATATTTCCACCAAGAAGTTTCCTTATTTTTTCTTCTAATAAGTTTTCAATATTTTTTTAGATGACCTATGCCAAAGCAACTTTGGAAATGAAATAAGATACCTTCAAAATCAAGAGGTTGTGACCAAGAGTGGTCACCAACTTGCAAAACGATATTTTAAGGAAGATCATTCGAGGTGTTAATATTGACCAATATTTTGTCAAAAGTGGTGTGGTTAAAATCCATAGTATCAATGTGTATTTGCAAAAACATTCCAAGTAAATTACCAATGTATTTCAAACTAAATTCACTCCAAAACTATAATGGAAGGTAAGGAAGTCATACCCATATAGGTATCTCATTCAGAGGTTCATTGAGAGGGTTAAAGAAAGGAGACCAAGGTTTCAAGATCAATGTGTGGTGATTCCAAAACCAAAATTGATTTTGAATTATTTCCTTGTCATTTAAGCAATAAAAAATCTTTTGGCGCTTAGGTAAAATTCAAGCCTACCTTCCAATAATGGTTTCCAATACACTGATGTCTATGCATGGAGATCTTATATTTTTGGCTAGAAAGTTACAAATATATAATTAAGTCCATTATAACATAACCAACTTTTTTATTGAAGAATTGAATTTATCTCCTCATCAAAAAACTAAGGTAGTTAAAGGTGCAGATTTGAGTTGTTTGTACATTGATTTGGATACCCCAGCAATAAAGTTTTTTCCCTTTCAATTGTCATCTATATTTATCAAAGACTACCATCTCACTATAGCTCAATCCCCTACTAATGGGGGATATTTTAGGATTTTAACTCCCAAACAAAGGTCAAAAACCACCACTATGGAAGATGTTCCCCCCTCTTAAACTATGCTTAGATTGAGAAAGGAAAAAGGCCTTGAATTATTCATTTTTTAGGTAGTTTCCTAGAAATGTGGCAAGGACATATGAATCAAGGGGAGATCCAATTGGCATTATCTCTATCTCAGCCTACAAATTAGCATCCCCTACCGACATCGTGCCTGGATATAAATATGTCAAGCTAGGGTTTGGGGAAGTCATTGTGTCTTTTTATAAAATTAGGCATTTTTAAGTTGGTCATAAGACTAATCTCAAGTATTATTCATGTCTAGCTTCATTTTAAAACTAAATCAAAATTTCATCTAATAAAACCAACACAAACTTATCCAATAAATCCCTAAAAACATTAATCACTAAATTCATAAATGTAGTTGGTTAATTATTAAGCCAAATGGCATAACCATGAACTCATAATGGCCATATCTGGTTTGAAAATAAGTGTTATGCATGTCTTCCTCCTTGATTCTCATCTAATGATAGCTTGATCTCAAATCAATCTTGGAGAAGATAGCCATTCCCTTCATTTTATCAAACAAATCATCTATCATTAGCAATGGATAATTATTTTTGACTATCACTTTTATTGAGCATCCAATAGTCAACACACAAACTCAAGGTTCTACCTTTCTTATTTACAAGGACAATTGGAGCACATCAAGGAGATACACTTGGTCTAATACTACCATTTTCTAAAATTTCTTGCAGCTAAACTTTTAGCTCATGTAAATCATCTACATTCATTTTATAAGGAGCCTTATAATGGGAAAATAATATCTATAAATAAATAAAATTCATGTTTAGGAAGAAGTCTAGATAATTTTCCTAGTAATACATCCATAAATTCCCTAAGGAAAGGGAAATATCTATAGATTGGTTCTTTATCCTTCAAAAATTCTTGAAATTAGACAACATAAGTTGGAAACCCCTATGTATTACCTTTTTTAGTTATAAGGATAAAAGTAATTTGCGTACCTTAGGATTTTGAATGCCTTGTAATTTCATGATTCTACTAAAATTATATGTGCATCACACCCTTTTACCAAATTAATCAAGTGTTCCTTGATGTGGTTCTAACCAGTCCATACCCAAGATTAAATCATAGGATCTGAAAAGAACTAAAAATATGTTCAATTTAGTCTTGAAAACTCCTAAATATAGCTTACCTTGTTCAGAGCATTCATAAATCAACACCCTTTTACCTATACCTAACTCTACCTCCCAACCTTCTCTAACTTTAACAGGTTTTAAACTACACTTGTCTATTATAGTAGGTGAAATAAAGCTATTATTAGCACTATAATAAATTATAATGGACACATTAAGACCAAATAAAGTACCTCTAGTTTCTATTAGAATAGCTTGGAAATCAACATTCTAAATGTTAAAAACTACATACACCTAATGGTTCGATGATTGGACAAGTTTTAACATTGGAGAATCCTTCTAGTAGTGGTTATCACCACATTCCCAACATTGTATAACTCTTGGAGTGAAATAGGAATAGAATTGGCTCTTATGGCTAGTCCACGTTGATTGATTTGTGTCTAGTTTCTAGTGTTTGACCCTGATTTTGGTGACTTTTGGGCCTTAAAATTTTTATTTTTCCCTTAAAGCTTACCAAATCCAATATTACTCCTTGTAAAACTTTGATTATGATCTGATTTCTTGAAATTTTACGAGTGAGAAAGATATTTTTAGTTTTATTCCATTTTCTACTCTTCATAAAATCTTCCCATACTTTATACCAAGATTTTTCCTTCTCTTTTGCCCTATGGTTAGAATCAATGGTAGCCACCAAGGTTTTTGTATTGGTCATATTAATGTCATGAATCAATATTTATTTCAATACCATTTTAAACTTGGTCACTTAGTCTCTTTTTTAGTAATTTACATGATGCAATATATTGATAAATTTCTTTTCATATTCAGTAACTAACATGTTTTCTTATCTCAGCTTTGAAAATCAAAGGTTTTATATTCTTCAAAGTTGGCACTTAAGTACCTTTTTCAAAACTCTCTTTCAAAAATTACCCAAGTAAGGGGCATAGGTTGGTACCCTTCTAGATCACAAAGATGATTCCACCATAAGGCAACAACACCAACCAATTAATAGGCTACCACCCTAGCTTTCACATTAGAGGGCATGTTATATAGATTAAAATATTTTTGTATATATACCATCCAGATATTAGTTGTATCACTAGATTCTTCCATTGAAAAGGTAGGTGGAAGAAGATTCTTAAGCTCCTTAATTATTGGGTTTACCACTACCAAGGGAACCTCTTGGAGTACTTTCTTCTCCCTTTGATCAATTTCTAACTCATACAAGCCTTATTGAGGAACACCCTCAATGTTATTGAGCCTACATTCTTGAGTTTCCATTCTACATTGAATAGTATTTAATCCTATCAAAATCCCATTCAGGACCTCTTCTTCCTTGTCAGTTGGATTTCCTCTAAATTCATTAGCACTGGGGACTTCAATGTTACTACTTGTATTATTAATGATCATGCATAAATACAATTAAGAGTCATTTAGATATTACAATGACACAAAAATCCCTTTCAAATTTAAGCCTATTAAAACATTAATGATAGGAAAACATAAAAACCATACTTCAATTCTATAACTTAATGCTAAACATTTGAAAGGAATCACATAACTTAGACCTTTATTTGGTGTATTATTAATTATAACCAAGTTAATGAAATACAAATAAACAATTCAAGATTCTAAAATATGTATCCTTCATTAATAAAAGTAATTGAAAATGTCATTTAGTAAAAGAAATACCATGCTTCAATCCAACTTAAACTATAGGTTTTTATTCCCAATCAAATCATTAAAGAATAAGAAAACTATTTGATTAGTATAAAATATAATCGACAAAATCATAAATACATGATTAATAGTAAAATTTTCCTTTAAGAAAAGTTTTATTCAAAATATCAATCTAATAATTACAATGTGTAATCAAAGAGATAATGAAACCAGTCATCACAATTTAAACCCAAACAAAGATAATCCAATTTATAAAAACAATGATTATGAATGTTAATAAGTTGTAGTTCAATCAAAGGACTATAATCATCAATAATTGATTGATAACAAACACCATAACTCAAAAGTGAATCACAAAACATCATACATCTTATAAACAACTCAAAATGTTGTCTCAAATAGTCAACAATTGAATACCACTTGAATAAGGTAAATGTCTCAATGCAAAATGAGATTAAACTAAAATCTAATATAATTACCTTTCACAATGATTGATGAGCAACATTTGAAATCAGAAAGAATAAAAATATAACAGGCTCATTCAATCTCACATTTTTCAAACACAGTAATCATATTTTGAACCAATAATTTGATGATCCTTTTGCTAATATTACCCCTATTTCAAATAGAATATTCAAAACATAATACAAGCCAATCAACTAGAATTTACTATTATGTTTCTTTACACCATTTTTAAGCCTAGAAAACTGAGTTTAGATTGAAATGAATAACTAGAACCAAAAAACATCAAAGTTACAAATAAAACTATTAAAAGTAAACAAGATACATAAAACAAAAGCCATGCCTCAACTAATCTAATATCATAATCCTTCACAATGATTTAAGCTTGCATATTCAAATAGAAAAAACAAATAACAACCATGAGATGCCATCCTTACCATTTATAAATTATGTAAAACTACTAACTCTATAAAATGAATGAAATACACACAAAGTTACGAAGCAATATTATAACCCATTTAGATATATTTATAAAATCAATACGAACAAAAATAATATATTCAAGAACATCTAAACATGTATCACAAGCTCCACTCTAAGAGTCATTCCATCACTGGTTTATATCCCTTTAAGTAATGCTCAGGTGTACATCTAACTCACATAAAATTCCAAAGGATAGTGGATTTTAATTTTTGAGTTTCCAATCCTCATAATAACCCAACAAATGAACTAACACAGACTACCAAAATGAAAATACACTCGAAGTGTTAATATCATAATGCCAAGAAACATTTCATCAATGAACATTTAGTGTTCATGTAATAAACAAAGTTTCTATTAAAAAAAATGATAAACCTATAAAAATTAAAAATTCAAACAACATTCTCAACACATCCCATTGTCGTAACTCAAATAATAATGCCAAAATGTGTATCAACATCATAAAATAAAAAATCACTCATCATTCACATTTAAACTTTGTCCATAACACAAGTAAACAACATTGAAGGCACCACTTAGTTGCTTGGATGATAAAGTCTACTTTACCTCACTTTTCCACAATAGAGTGCCCTTGGATTTCTGGTGCACGCTAAACTATACACTGCATTAAAGTTTGAAAATTCCCACCAGAATAAATCAAGTCATGGTGTAACATAATAGAGGTATTACCTCCTTATTCCTCCATGTCCCCATTTTTTACAACAAAAAATGGCAAAGTATTGATAACACTCTCCACCATAGCTTTCCCAGTCTATCCATCAAAGCTCCAAGGACTAATCAATGGTAGACAAGCTTTCAAAAGATTCATGATGATAGTTACATTTTATTCCCAGTTCTCCAAGCTCACACAAAAACTTCCAAGCTATAAAAAAACTAGAAGATTCATTAAGAACAAAACCATTGATCCAAATAAAACCCTAAGCCAACCACATAATTCCATGCATCATGATGGCTAAAGTCCAATGCCATCGAGTGACAATCAAATATCAATAATAAACAAATGATGTTATTTTATGGTCTAAGGTCCAAGTGACCATGTCAAACAAAAATAACAATATAACCAAATAATGGTCCCATGATGACTTCACAAGTCAACAAAATTAAAAGAAAAGATCCACAACAACATCAACAGGAAACAAAGACTTCAAAGATAACAAACACAAAGATAAAATGGCTTTGCAAGTCAACATCATAAACTTAACAATGTTTAAGCTAATAATAAATAAAATTTACCAACGTAATACAAAATCTAAAACATCAAGCCATCAGGATAAGATTACAACAAACATCATTTGTTGAAGATGAAATCAATCCCAAACAAGACTACATATCATGTAGACAACACTAATAAAAAATATGCCTGAATGATATCAGCTCCAACTATGAAGCTGAATAAATCAAATCATAAAAATAGAGTTAACCATCTTAAGTTATATATAAATATGATGAAAAAATCATAATATTCAAATTGATTCAAAATATCAAGACATACGGACACAACATTAAGATCAGACTAAAAAGTATTCATAGTCAATAGATGATAGTCTACAAACCAACTGTGTTTATTTTGGAAACTCGTGTTTTATTTATTATTGTTAGAATATAACTAATTTACAATATTACAACTCTTCTAGTCACACTCCATCAACCAAGCCTAGCTCATGGTAAATCCTGCAGTCATAAAATAAGACATCAATAGTATCTATCCAATCAATATCCAATGATCATAATTGAATAATCAATTGAAATATATAACCTTATAACATAGTCATTATTATAGTATTGACATAATAACATTGAAATAAAAGTATATAATCGATTCCATGATATCATATGTAATTAAAATAACTATGAAAATGTTAAACAAATGTCCTGTCAAAAATAATATATAATTTTTAAGTTATTTTAGACTAGGTCATGACAGGTGGAGGCAGGACAAGATCCCAAGCCTAATTTTTTATTAGGGATTTATATTCAACTTGCATAGTAACTTTCTATCATCTTAAATATCTTACTCAAAATATTTAATTTCACATTCATACAGAGTCATTAAAGCATGATAGATATGTTGAGTTTTAGTCAATTTATTAAGATTATCAAGATTAGATTAATGAATTAGGTGTTCATCCCATTTAGGTATTTTAGTTTGAACATGAAGTGGAGAAGGTTACATAAAGTATAATTTATCCTAAAATGGATCAACTTCTTCTAGGTAAATTATTTATTCATAAGAAGTAATAGAAGAGTCATGATCATCAAAAGAAGTAATTTGAGGGGGTTTCATAGAAGGCACAAAAAATATTTCTCAAGGATTTGGACATTCCTATTCTCAATGATTTATCATTTAGATGGATCATAAACTCTTAATACTTTATTTTTCCTCCATAACCTATGAAAATGCAAGAATAGGAGGTAGGATCAAGTTTCTTTCTTTTTGATTTAGGAATAAAGATAGAAGTAGGACTACCAAATATCTTAATATGAAAAATACTCAGTTTATTATTATACCATGTTTATAAGGGTGTAGAAAGATGCAATGTTTTAGTATATACTCTATTTAGAATGTGCACAATAGTATTCATGGCTTTAGACCAAAAGAATTTAGGAACATTTATAGAATGCAACATTGCTCTAGCTATTTCAAGGATGGTTCGATTTTTCCTTTCAACAATTCTATTTTGTTATGGGGAATGGAGAGTTGTTAACTATCTTTGTATACAAAAATTAATAAAAAATAAATCAAATTATTAACTAATTTATTCACCACCATTATCATTTCTTAATATTTTAATATATAAATTAGAAGAATTTTCAACTAAAGCTTTAAATTCTTTGAATTTAGATAACACTTCAGATTTCTTTTTAATATAACAAGACTGGATCATCTTAGTGTAATAATTAATGAAAGTAAAAACATATAAATAATCATTATTAAAATTAACTTATATAGGTCATTTAAAATCACTATGAATAAGCTCTAAGGGATGAGAGGAGTTAGCATAATGATCCTTGTGAAAGAGTTTATAGCATTGCTTACCACATAAGCATTCCTCACACATTTCATGATGAAAATAAATAGTAGGAAGACCAACCACAAGATAATTACGAGACATATCATATAAAATTGTAAAATTAGTATGACCTAATCTTTCATGCCATAATTGAAATTCATATCTACTTTGTGATGAAAGACAACATGTAGAAGAGGCAAAAAAACTAATATAAACTATTATGTTGAATTCCTTCAGCAATCAAAGAACTAAAATCATTATTAATAGACCATTTATCCTTAATTATATTTAATGTGAAATTAACATTTACAAGTAGAGAATAAGATAATAGATTTTTCTTAATTTATGACTACATTTACAAATTTATCTTTTCCTTGTTTAGTGGATTCTAAAAATAAATTATCACCTAAATAAATCCTTTTAGATATATATTTAGTGTTACATAAAATATCTGATAAACATGCCATGTGATGTAATGCATCACTATCTAAACTCCATTCATTTTTCATTAAAATCAAATAAGACAACATATAATGCAATAATATTAAAATTTTGTTCCTGATTGTTGTTTTTATTCTGGTTTTGATTTTGATTTTGATTATTATTAGAAAATTTCTTCCTTTTGTTATATTTTAGAGGTTTTTTTATTATATCTATTATTTTTTTTGTAATAGTTTTCCTTTTTATGTCTAAATTTACCACAAAGATTGTAATTGCTATTAAATTTAACTTTGTGATTCTTATTACCAGATTTTTTGTTCCTATTTTTGCCATTTATAGGTTTGGGTTTAATTTTATGGTTTCCAATATTTTTAGAAACACTATTAACTGTGAGAAATGCCTGAGTGGCATTATCTTTAGAATCAAAATTTCAAATCACCCATTCTACTCGAATAAAAAGAGTTGAAAGGGTAGTGAGGTTAAGGATGCATTGTTCTATTTGGTATTTAGGATTAAGAATATAAATGAAATTACAATTTTTTTCATGAATATATAACTAAATAATGAAATAAATAAGTTGATATTGAATAATATTATAATTATATCCCTCTAACTGAGATTTAATATTTTTAATTTTTTCAAAAAACATAACTATTTTTTCATCACCTTTCATAGCAGTAGTAAATAGTTCAAGTATAAGTTTAACAATTTTTTAGAGATGAGTGCCCTTGTGCATAGATTCAAGTAGTTTTTAGGCATCACTAGGTGACTTAATATTATCAATATGGAGTAAATAATTCATCTTTTACACTCATAAAAAATGATCAACATGGCTTCTTAATATTTTTGTGGAAATGTATTAGCAAGATCAGTTCAGACATGTCTCCATAATGGGGTTTTTTAGTGCTAACAATAATGTTCCATTGTTTACAATTCATAATTTCAACTTTAATATGTATTTTACAAATGTTATAGCTAGACCCATTAAACATTTGTGACTTATCTAGCACATAATTAGGAGAAGCCATAACTTCCCTTTAAAGTTTGACATTTACTAGTTTTATTTTATACTAAAATGACACTAAAAGGGATTTAAAATAAATTTTTAATGTGATTTCATATTTTTTTAAATATTAAACACATATTCTAGCATATAAAAATAATAATTATTTAGTTATATGTAATATAATTGACAAAATCGTAAAAAAATGCACTGTAGTAAGAGTCGTAAGTGTCACAAAACAAACAATGTAAAAACTCTTTTTAATATAATTGTTAAAAAAAACATATAAAAAAGATTTAAAACATAAAATGGACTATTCCAATGTGTCTAGAATGTGTAAAAACCTAGATATATATTAGTCACATAACCAACTTCATACAAAAAGGTGACTAGACTAAAAGTTGCAAGGAAATGTAAGTGTTACAAAAGTCTTTTACAAGGTAAAAAAATACTTATAAAAAATAAGTTTGACCAATTTAAGGTTTGATAAAAAACAATTATGGTTACCTATTAATGGATTGGTTACATTGTTAAAGGCTTTTAAGCATGCAGGAAGGACGGATTGGATGTTGCCTCCTCCAAAGATGTTCAAACTTAATTTTGATGGCACCACCTGAGGGAACCTTGGAGTATTTGGTGCGAGTTGTATCATTCAAGATTATGCAGGATCACTCATTAGATTAGCCTAAAAAAATATGGAAAATGGAACAAATAATAAAGTTGAGGCCAAAGACTTAGTGTTGGGGCTCAAGCTTGTGTGCCAATGTGAGATTGATTGTGTTGTACCTGAGGGGGACTTGATGGTCATCATTCAGGCTCTAAGGAATGGGAAGGTAGGATCTTAGAACTTAGAAAATATTATGAGCCAGGAATGGAAATGTTTGGATCTTATAAATGACTGGAAGCCATGCATTAATTTTATGAAGCAAATCAGGTGGTTGATAGTTGGCAAATAAAGGCATCAACTAACTCAAGGAGTTGATTTGTGATAATAATTGGGAGACATGAGAATTAAAATTTCCCTCATGATTAGGCTACACTTTGGGATCTTAGGTCTAAGGGTTTTTATGGCAAGTAGTAGCTGAAGCATTGGAAATGTATTTTCCATGTTGTTTGATCACCCTCATGTCTTCTCACCTAAGCTGAGGCTTTGGCCACTAGTTTTATAGCCATGTAAATTAATTCTCTAGCACTGGCATTTTGGTAAGTGTAGGCATAGGGATGTGATTAGGATAAACCAATGGAATGCATGCTACAAGTGGCCCTCAGTGAGCCCCTTCTTCATGTAATGGAAAGTAAGTATGAGTTAGATCTTGAAGAGTGAGTTTTGGATGCAAGGATGAAACATATCATCTTCATTCAGGCTAGGAATGTCTTGCATACCATTAAGGAAGTTTTGGGACTAGTCTTTCTATAGATGAAATATAGGATCAAAGTGAATTATTTAATGGCATCAAATTTTGTGGGGAACTTTATTCAATATTCTATGGACAAGGATCTTACTATGGTAGTGGCTATTAATCTTTTTTGAGAGTGATCTCATGTGGGACTTGTGGATGTTGTGGAGGAAATTATTTATAGAGGATAAGGGCTACCAAGATTTTCTTGGGATGACAAACATTGGTCTGGTCCCTTTTAAGAACTTTTGGGACCTAGATGATAGATTTGACAATTTTTTGGTCCACTTGGAAGACTTACAGTTCTAACTCTAGAACCCTAGCCCCTTCAAATGTCAGGTGTCATTATTTGACTTGGGGTCCCTTCGTTCCCCACCAAAATTGATCTTGGTGAATCTATAAGGAATTAAATCTATGAGTTTGACTTTAGTAATCAAGATGTTCTCATGGTTTTTTGGAGTGCATGCCCCACTTCCATAGTAGGCTCTAATGTTTATGGGGGATGGGTCCTTCACCAAACATTGAGAAACTTCAGCACATATGCAAGCCTATTTAGAAATTATATGAGTGACACCTTGATTAGGGGTATATCTATCTAAAAGTGGGGTATGTCAAAATGGAGGCAAAAATTCATGTTGCCTCGAGGGATGGATGCAAAAGATATGGTTATCGAGGAGGGATAAATTATGGTTCCTATAAATTATGTGTTGGTTGGTGGTTCATCCAAGAAGGGGGATAAGGAGCATGGTGATGTCATGCTGGTGATTAGGGGATCTATGTAGGCCATGGGTTTCATGTGGTAGAAAGTTTAGTGTTCTACTATGGGTGTTCTATTAGCATTCCTATGTTTTTTAATTCGTTGAATCCTAAGTTCTTTTATTTTGTCATGGTTGTGTTTTGATGGTTTCTTCTATGGATCTCTATCCCTTTTTTGGCTTTGTGGTGTCCTTGAATTTCAATAGGTTTGTAATCTTATTTCCACATTTAATAAACTGGGTGAGGGATCCTCTAACCCTCTTTACCTAGTTAAAAAAAGGAAGGGTGGTGGTGTGTTTTGAACTCTTGACCTTGTTTTTACAAGTGCCTTATAAAATTACATTAACCAACATTCCTTTGAAAATTTATGAGTCTTTACATGAAATATATCTAATGTAAAATGTGTTTAATTTATTTTATTAATAAAATAAATAAATTTTAACATGCATGTAAAAAATATTTCAAATTTTTATTTTTACTATTAGAATGCTTCACATTATATTAATAAACAAAATATAATTACAAAAGGTTATAAAGTAAAATGGTCAGATAGATCACAACCCAAAATCTATTCTAGAGGAGTATACCAACTTACAACATCAAAAAATAGTCAATCAAAGCATAGTGAGAGCAACTATAAATAACTAACTAGATAATTAAGCACATACCACTACCTCAAGAGGCAAAGGTGGAGGGTCATCCTTAGGAAGCACTGATCAAGTAGGCAGTTCCATGTAGGGAATCCCTATGACATTCCATCCATCTAAGGGGTCATCATGAATAGTGATAGTCTAACCATTAATGGGATATGCAAGAAAAATAATGCTTGTGAGAGACTATTCTGCAGGACCAACATCATATTTTCCATGAGAACTCCAAACACACCTTAGTGGAGGGTGAGGCAAAAAGTGCACCCTACTTTGGGATTGGCTTCTACTTTAATGCCTCTTGGGAGGAGGCGGTGGGGGACCACAAGGTGGTCCATTTGTCATAACTTTGCTCATCATGTACGAGGCACTCCCATAGTGGTCAAGGAGCTCCTATAGGTGGTGGAGGTTTAGTGCCATCTTCTCAACTTGAGCTTGAATATGCAAGTAGACTGATGAATAATAATAACCTTTTCATTAACATAAAAATAAATTCTATGGGCTTCATGATTAAAAATAACATCATTTATGGCTTTTAAAAGCTGAAAGATGATGATAACATGAAAAATTTGCCAGAGAAAAGCAATATAAGTTGGCCAATTATAAAATTCCCCAAAAAGTGTCTACTACCAAGAGAAAGGCTCAGGGTGATAAGATTGGAACAACAAATGAATCCATTACTAGGCAGATTGAGCTGAAGGACAAAACTAGTTTATATGTTTTAAAGATTCTAGGTATTTGTAAGCGAAACAAAAGGTTTGGGGAATGTGGAGGTGGAGCATCCTCTCACCAAGGGGGAGACCCTGGTGGATTAGAAACCATAAAAAATGATCCAACTTTAACCCCAATATAGGGTGTCACACACAATCCAGATTAGAAATCCAAATCTTGGGAGAGGATTAAAGGCCCCAACATCTATTGAACTTGTTGAGATCTAGAGAGAATGAACTCATCACCTAATATAGAATCCCATAAGATTAGCTTGTAAACTATGTATCATAGTTCCACCTTCATTCTTTCCACCAGGCCTTAGGAGGTTGAAGGCCAAGGTTATGAAGCATAAAATTAGGGATTAATTCCTAAATGCAAAGGATAGAAGGTAAGTTTCCATTATTTAATTTAAACTTGTTTTTTAAATTAGGCTAGGGAATTCAATCTCTAGATGTAACCAAATCATGGATAGTGTGAATCCCTTTGTGGAATAATTTTAGAGCTTTAATACCATGTATCTCAACCAAGGAGATAGAAGAATTAGTGAGAATAGGAGACCACCATAAGCTATGATCATTAAAAAATAACCCTGTGTGATATCCATCCCCTACCCATTTCAAGTTGGGTTTGACTACTTTGAAATCCTTCCAAATACTTTTGACAACAAAGGATCATGTAATCTTAACAAGCACATTAATGATGAGGGATTGAAGCATTTTTAATTTTTGTTAAAAAAATAATTTGAAAATAAATGGACCCACACTTGTTTGCAGTAATTTTGATTTATAAAAAAAATTATTTAATAAATACTTTTCGAAAAACTATACCATGTCTTTTATAAACAACATTGCACATGCATGGCATATGGAGGATGCAGAGGTTTGTTGGAGGCTTCAAGAAGCCAACACAAGCCCTGAAAATGTTCATGCAACCTTAAAAAGCTTTCTTGATGTAAACTAACACAACCAGACTATTTTTTTATACCTAAAAATTAATTTTTATGGTGTTTTCAACCCACATAGATCATACATACATGCCTAGGTGGAGAAAAAAATATAGAATTTGAGTGTGATGCTTTACAGACTTTGCAGAAGGTTTTTACAAACCAAACACTAAACATTTCACCACATAAGACTAGTTTCAAGTTACAAAGGTAAAGAAATGATTTTTATTTATTTTCTTAGCCTCTCAAGCTGCACCACATTGTAAAAGCATGCCTACAAGGGTGATAATTTTCCAAAACATAGTTTTGATTTTTGCAGGAAGATTTTAGTAGGCAAAATTTGAAGATTTGCCTCTCAAAATTGAGAACCAGGATGGAGAATCCATAAAACATATTTTATACTAGTTTTTCCACCACATAGGTCATACTAGGTCATACCATCATACCCCAAGATGACTTTGAGATCTTATTTGATTTACTAGTTGATTTGGATTGAAGGTTTGAGTGTTGAGTTGATCCAAAACACATATTCAAACTTACATGTGATCTACATGTTGCAAATACTATCTTTTATTGTTATATGTTGTACATGAGGTTGTACAAGGATGATATTGGATCAAAAATGCTTAAATGGCATCTGGATGCTCTAAAACAAATCAAGCAATTGGTCTTATCAACAACACATATCACAATATCTCTGAAACCATGTTAAGATATATGTATACATAGTGAATGGACCTAGATATGTAAATTGGTGATAAATACACAAATACACAATACCATATATATGTGAAAAACCTCACATAGATTTAAAAATTAACAATAGATTATTTATTCATTTGAGAAACCAATTTGAACCCAATATAATCAACCTTCTCCTTCTCACTTCTTTTCAAACAACTTCTTCATAGAAATTTGAATGCTTAAGTTTGAATGTGTTGGTTGAATTTAATTATGATTTTAGTATGTAAAATTACTTATAAGCGGAGTGAACTGTTGCAACCAATGAACTTAACCTCACACTAGGTAGTACATTTTAATAATATATATTTTATTATGTATTTACATGTAGTTTAAATCATGTGATGTAAATAATAATATATATTATTATTTATTATTTATCTATGTGTATTGATGTATTAATGGCATGTATACCACTTAATCATTAATTTTTCCAACATGATTGAATCCTTATTCAAGGATTGATCTCCTCATCATGCCCATAAATCTTTCTATTGTGAATCACATATGGAGAGATTGAGGAAAAGAAGAAAATCTAATAATTTGAATCCCTATTTTGAGCTGGAAAAAGGAGATGGCAACAGGAGTGGATAATTACGGGTATAGGGATTCAAGTAGAAGTGAAACCACCATTTTATAAAAATTTTGGAGGATCTATGAGTTCATGGGTAGAATGACTCGAAATAACATGTCATGCTCAAAAGGTGGTATCCCAAATAGATGCTTCTTTGGAACTTGTTGGCCATTTTGTCCCATATACCAAGCTTTTGTCTAGTTCAAATGGTTAAGCAGAGTCCCAGTTGATGAATGGATTGGTTGGATTTTAAATCAGGCTCAACTTTTGCCAGTGGAGGGATCCATGTAGATTTTTATGCTGCTAAATAATTGCAAGGACATGTCTAGAAAAGGCCTAAGTTTACACTTAGCCAAATATTTCAGCATTTGGCCAAAGTGTTAAAGCATTCCTTCAGAGGAAGTGTTCCACACAAAGTCCACAACAAATGTACAAGGCTTTATTCTTTCGAAAGTTTTGTCCCACTTTATTTGGTTAAGTGTTAGAATTCTTTCAAGAGTTGTGTTTCATACTTTTTGTTCAAGTGTCAGGAATTGTTTCGAATATTTTGTTCAAAATAATTTCCTCGAAGGGCCATTTATTCAAAGGGAACTTTTCAAAGGTTTTGAAGGGTATATTACAGGAAATTTTTCCTACTCACTTTTCTCAAAAGGTCCTTTTGGCAGCAAAGTGTCCCAAGCAATTCTTTCGAAGGGTCTTTTTCTCTAGCAAAGTGGACCTTTGAAAATTTCCCAAAGGGTATCTTTTCTTAGGAAAATGGTCCATTTCACTTTTTTTGAAGGGCACTTTTTGTAACAAAGTGTCCACTACACTTTTTTCGAAAGGTACTTTTCAAATTTTCAAAAGGTCCTTTTGGCAACAAGTGCCCCAAACAATTTTCCCAAAAGGTCTTTTTCTCAAGAAAATTATCCATTCAAGAGCCCTGAGGGATATCTTGCAAGCAAAGTGATTTGATTCAGAGGTTCTGAAGGGCACCTTTCTAGAAAATTGTCCTTCCCAAAAGTTTCAAAGCATTTTTTCTGAAGGACCATTCCAAAGTTCCAAAAGGCTATGTCAAAAAGGCTGAAGGACATTTCTAAGGGCACAATTCCTTCGAGAAAATTGTCTGGGATAATTTTTTTGAAGGCAGATTTATTTCAAAACTTTTATCTCCAAACAAAAGACTAAGGCAAAATTCCTCCATACTTTTTGTCTGACATAGAGATCTCAAAGACATGAATTATTTTAGACATTTCATCTTAAAGAATTACTCTAAGGCAATGACAAAGCAAGTGAATTCCTTCAAAAAAGTGTTCCACACAAAGCTTGAAAGAATTATCTAGAAAAAGGTCTGAATGAATATCCATTTGATTTCAAAAGGACTTAGGTAGCCCCACAGATGTCAAGTTTGGGCCTCATGAAATAGCTATTTGCTTTTAAAAATTATTAAAGGGGTCCCCAACTAAGTGCAAGCTTGACATGTGTCAAGATCTTGGGAGCCTAGATCAAATCCAATGGTGAGTGGTAACTAACAGGTCTATGGGCCCAAATCAGATCAACAGTGTGAATTCAATCATGGGTTTAAGATAAATGATGTGTGAATAGGTCAAAGAGTCAGTGAAGCTCAACAACAAAGGTGCGTTGGACAAGTGGCACAAGCACATGGGTCTAGGTAAGAGATCAATGGATCATGTTCATTCACCTTAGGTAGATCCAATAGAATGAGATGAGTCAAAGAGTCAATGATATAGATCACACATCAACAACCAATGAAAATAAAGGTTGATAGCAAGGAAGAGCCCAAGTGACTTAGGCAGAGGTTGAAGAGTCAATTTTTGACTAAGGCAAGAAAGCATGATGGAGTCAAGCTTGAGCATGTTTCATTTGGGGACAAGAGTGGATTTTTCAGGATCATATGGTACCATTAGGAACCTATAAAGTAAGACATGTAGAGCTTAATGGCCATTGATAAAGCCAACCACAGGAAAGTAACCTTTCTCCCCACTCAGGTATGCATCAACCAATCAGTCATTGAGTAGTTTTACACCAGGATAAAATGAAAGTGACTTGATCCCACTATTGCATCTACCATGGAGCATCATAGAGAATATATTGTAATGATGCAATGGATTAGGGTGACCTAGATCAATCAAATGGTCTGAATGAGCATTTTTGTAGAGGTAGTTGTAACAACTTTTCAAATGGATTTGAATTCATTTGATTCCCTTTTGAGCACCAAAATCCCCTCTCCCCTTAATTTTATTATATTATAAATATAACCTTTAAACTATTATTTCTCATCCCTCAAGTTGGTATGAATAGACTCTACTAAAAATGTATTTGACACCTCTTGGAGTAGTGAATAGGGTTTTTTCAAGTCATTTTTTGCTAATCAATATTTAGTGATCTATGTTTGTGTAATATGCATCTATGAATGTCATCTTATTTTTGTTAGGGTGTGGAGCTAAAAACTTCACCAAGGAGCATTCATTATCAGGTTCGGGTCTACACAGACACCGGCGTCGGTCAGGAGCGATGACGTCGGTCACAGGTAGTTGCAGAGACGCCGACGTCGGCAGAGAATCGGCCGATGGCGGTCACAGACAAGCAGCAGGAACCGACGTCAGTTACCTGCGTGTCCAAAAAGCTATTTCCGTGGACAGAAGTGAGTGTTTGCATGATAAGTTTGAGTTGTAGACTCAAGCTCGCGTCTCTATTATTAGCATTACTATTTTTAGAGCCCTTGTTTAAGTGGTTTAACTTTTTTGTTGGAAGTACATGCTCAAGTCTCCTAATTCTATATGAAGAATTAGATCTTCCTAGCTTATGGTATTGTAGAAAAATTGGTGTGTGAAGAACAGTACAGAATTGAATCAATCTAGGCTTGTTGGAGTTGATTGTTCTTGAGAGAGATAGCTCTTGAGGAATAGAGATCTATTGAGAGATCTATACATCTAGGAGAGGTGTGGAAGAAAGAAGCTTTCTTCAATTGTATTCCTTTTGTAAAGAGTTTGTTAATACAAGTTTTCAGGGTGTTTTCTTGTATCTCTTGTTCTTGCTATTATCATTCTAATTACTTGTCAATCTGATTTAATTCCGCGTTTATTGCTGTCACAATTGTAATCTATTGTTGGTTTGATCCCCCAACAATTTTTTCATGTCTGAACTTAACCTAAGTGATAATAATCTTATTTGTAGGTCATATAGTGTGTCTCAGCATTGATCTCTCAAGGACATATTGGATAACCAAACTTAAGTGTCTTTAAATAGACCTTATTTTCACTGCTCCCTAATCTGAGTGCACCAAACAGACCTCTAAACAAAATATTGTTGTAGAGAAAGCATACTGAGCATTACATTATTTTCATATTTCCTTAGTGTGTTAAAGAGTTCAAGCCTAAGAGTGGGCATGTTAAATTCCTAGTGCATCACTACAACTTAGAATAGATTTTACTTTATGCAAATATCTTGCCCATTTTCTTCCCAACCAGTCTTAGATTTAGAAGTAAAGGTCTAAATTCTAAAAATTTGAGGAGCTAGACTCATAAAAAATCTTAGAGGTCTGGTCTAGGTATAGGAAACCCACAACCTTAGGCCATTATCATATTAGTCCAGGTATGGGTCAGACTTGAACAAACCTAACCCCTGTTAGGGTGTTATCTAGATAGCTAACAATTCTAGCATGCCTGATGGGACCATAAATCTTGCATATTTGAGTATAGTAGTAAGTTTTAGATTTTCATTCCTAGGCTTGCATAATATTTCATGCCCCCCAAAGTTATCACAAGATCCTCTAAAAAAGGGAAGGGAGCAGATTTGTCTGAGCTACCTTTACAATCAACAAAAAAGAAGAAGGCCCCTCAGCCAAAGCCTACACCTACCCCTATTGTTACTCCTCTTATTGCCTAAAATCCTCTTGTTTAAGTTAGTAATATTTAGCTAAACACTATTATAAACCCCATTTCTCATATGGTTGTTCCTAGGAGGCAAGCCTTTGTCTCAATCATTGGTGGTATCCCTCTGAATATCACTCAATGGGATAATATTCTAGTCTCAACTTTAAAGGCTCTTGCATATTATACAGGAGCAAATCCAATTACTCCTATAGACCATATTACTAACCTTTGTTTAATGCATCATATAACTCAAGAAAATGTAGTAATCGGGTTTTTAACAACCTTTCTCAATGGGAAAACACTCTAGTGGTATAGATATTTTCCCCCTACATCAGTCAGTATCTAGGATGAGTTTGGATAGGTCTTATGCAAGCACTTCGAAAGCAAGAGTGATCATCTTTCACTTGTGGAGCAGATCACAATAATCAAGAGATTCCCTAATGAGTTCATGGTGGATTTCAACTATAGATCATAGAAGATTTGGGATAGAATTCATACGATAATCAAGCCTATGCCCAACTATGCTTTTCTATACTATTTGAAGGCTCTCAACTTGGATGTAGTTGTAATGATTCAATCCACGGGAGGGAATACCCTCCCTGGAGCTTTTGAAATTGTAATTAGGGCTGAAAATTACGTCATACAAGTAGGCAAGTTAGATCCAAGGCCACTAATTCCTCTCTTTCCAGAAATACATCCTCCTACTCCAACTATCACTCCAGTTCCAAAATTAACAAAGTTTTATCAAATAAAAGGTGAGAAAACCAACAAATTGTGGAAGATAGAAAGTCTACTCAAAGCCCAAAATAACAAGTTGGCTATAATGGAGAGGTAACAGGTTCCACCATATAGGCCATACCAGAATAATAATTAGAATTTTTAGTATAATAGGCCACCCTATCAAACTAATCGATAAGGACAAGGGTAGAAGTCTTAGTCAAGGCAATATAATCCTAATGCTCCAAGTAATTCTAGATTTTTTGAGCCAAATCATAACAACTATGCCCAAAAAGGTTCATGGCAGTTATAAAGATAACCCAATGACATGGAAATGGCCACTACTAGAAATATGTATCAATACCCTAATTGGTAGCATGATCCTTTATTTCAGAGTCATGACATGATGCTTCCTCCATCACAAGCCCCCCAAGTGAGTCAAGACAACATGCCTACCATGTCATGATAGAAGCTCAAAGCCAAAAATAAGGAAGCATGATTAGAACACTTGTTGATACCACATGCATGAATTTCCAAGAAGGGAATATGTGATCGAGCATGTAGTATCCACTATGGGATAAGCCCAGAGGACAAATGAATTAGTTATAGTTTAGACAAGAGATAAGAAAAGGATGCTAGAGGACAACTTAGGGAAACCTAAGGCTTTTGCATCACCTCTTCATACTAGTCAGCAACCCACTTCTTTAGATATATCTGCTAAAGATCTTGTAAATAAAGAAGTGCCCCAATCCCATGGATAGAAGCAAAGGTCCACTTTCATTCCTCATGTTACTCAAATGTCGAGTGATGCCTCTACCTCCAAAGGGAAATCCAATGGTAATAGTCTTCCTTTTAATATTATGAATCATTTAAAAAAGGCTAATGTAACTATGTCCATATATGATGCTCTATCTATCCCTGGGTAGAAGGAGATTATCCATCAAGAGCTCTCTAAACTTTCTCAAGTGGAAAAAATGGCTGATAAAATAGATGTTGTTTTCATCAATGATTATCAACCTAACCAAGCCCCTATCCAAGTTCCCAATTAAGTTCCAAGCACATATCAACCTAAATATTTTGTCCCTTCTCCTAAGGTTTAAAATCCTACCCCATTTTATCTGTCAGTCATTATAGGGGATTGTTTGGTGCATAATTCCATGATTGACTCAGGTGCTTCAACCTCAGTGATGCCTAAAGCTATAGTAAACAAGTTTGGGCTCAAATGCATGCCTAATGAAAAAGGTTTTCTCTGATCATATGGCTCCCCTACTAAGATAGTAGGCATCTTGAAGGATCTTCATGTCACCTTGGCAACATGTCCAAATTACATCATTCCCCAAGATGTAATGGTGGTAGACTTCCCCCGCTATTTTGCCCTATGCTTGTCTAGAGGCTTCACTGCTAAGATTAGGGGATATCTATCATCTAATTGGTCATACATGGTTTTAGAATGAGGTATGGGACCAAATTCACCATAAGGTCTAAGCCTCTATCTAGATTCCACCTAGAGCCCTACATGCCCAATCTTGAAAATGCTAATTGTGCCATATTTGAGGAAGTTGAAGAGGTTATTGAACAAAAACCCTATAGTCATCTAGAAAGCATCTCAAACCTATACTTGGATGAGTGGGTATCTAATAACCATGGATTTGATCCATAAAACATCATTAAAGAGATGGATTTTTGAGTGTATTGTATGCATGAGGAAGGTGTTGCAATACCTTCCTTAACCAACACTACTCAAGAAGAAGATGGTATATGGACTTTGTTCTTTGATGGCTCAAGGTCAAAGAATGGAAGAAAAGTGGGAGCCATGTTGGTTTCACCCTCAGGTCAAAAGTACCATTTTGATGCAAGACTTTAATTTAGTTGCACATCAAATATAGCTAAATATGAAGCTCTTTTGCATGGTTTGCAAGAAGCAAGGAAGAGAGGTATCCAATTTCTCAAGGTCAAGGGTGAAAATGAACTTGTAGTGAAATAAGTTAGAGGCCTAAGGGAATTTAAGAGTCGCCATTTAAAAACCTATAAGCACTAGGTATGGGACCTCATGGAATATTTATTGGCATTTGATATATAGTCCATACCAAGAGAAGCAAACTAGTATGCAAATAAGCTTGCTACCATTGGTACCCAATATGAGATAGTAGGAGTCAAAGGTAAGCAAGGCCAAGATAAGGTCAAGATTATATGTAGACCAACTATACCTGATAATAAGGTGAGTTGGCAAGTCTTTGATAATGATGATCAAATCATATGTTTTCTAATGAAAGAGGCAAAGTTTGGCCATAAGAACCAATAAAAAATCTAGAATCAAATATGACAATAAAATAGTATAGTTGAGATCAAACAAGCTTCCCAAAGGACTTGTGACATTGGATAGCATCTTCAATGAATATGACCAAGTAAGAAAAGTGAAGGCATGCATCTCAGCTAAATAGGAACACTATGAAAGGATAGAGATCTTTAAGGGCAAGTTGTTGAATCTAGGAAGGGTCAATATGATGGAGGAAAGAGCTAAATTTTTTGCTCTATGCAAAGAATTTTTTGATATATTTTCATGGTATACAAAGACTTAAAAGGGTTTGACCCCTATATTGCACAACACACCATTGAATTAGAAAGTAATTCCAAGCCATTTAGGTAGAAACAGAGACCTGTTAACCCAAGAGTGGAGGATCTTATGAGAAGATAACTCTATAAATTGATCAAATCTAGGATAATATTTCCATTTAAACATTCCTCTTGGGTAGCAAACCTTGTGTTAGTGATAAACAATAATGGAGAGATTCAGTTCTGTGTTGACTTCAAGGACCTCAATAAGGTGTCCCTAAAGGACCATTACCCACTACCCTTCATGGATCAAATTATGCAAAAGGTGGCAGGTTCTCAAAGGTTATATTTGCTTGATGGCTATTATGGCTATAATCAAATCATGGTGAAAGAAGAAGATAGGCATAAGACTGCCTTCACATCAAAATGGGGTACTTATGCATATTTTAAAATGCCTTTTGGATTCTCTAATGTTGGATCCAATTTCCAAAGATCAATGGATGTTGCTTTTCATGGTCTTTTGACTGATATGGTTTTAGTTTACCTTGATGATATAACAGTTTTCTCAAAGAATCCTAATGATCATCTAACACATTTGAGAACTATTTTTGATAGATGCAAACAATTTGGAGTTTCTTTGAATCCAAAGAAATCCATATTTTAGATACATGAAGGGAGACTTTTGGGATATGTGGTGTATAAAGTTGGTCTGTCCATTAATCTAGAGAGGATAGAGGAAATCCTTATCCTATCACTACCCAAACATAAGAAAGGGTTGTAGAGCTTCTTAGGCAAGATCAACTACATTAAGAGGTTCATTCCAAGCTTTATAGATATGGTCAATCCACTCACTCATATGATGAGAAAAGGCAAAGAGTTCACATGGATAAGAGAAGGAAAGAAGAGTTTTGAGGCCATCAAGGAGGCCATATCTCATGCCCCCACTTAATTAAATCTAGATTTCAATAAGGACTTCTATTTCTATGCATTTTCTACATTAGATGTAATTTATACCATGCTCATGTAGCATAATAATCAAGGTCCAAAGCAACCCATTGCTTTTTTCAACCAAGCTTTGGAGGGTTATGAAGAAAGATATATCTTTGTTGAAAAGCATGTGCTTGTTGTTCTTAGAAGTTTGAAAAAATTCAGGCATCTAGTTTTAAATAGTAAGGTCATCCTAATGGTGGCTCACCCAAGTGTGATGGATTTTATCCTTAATAGGGATTTGAATGAAAAGAGAGTTAGATGGGTCACCAAGTGTATGGAATATGACATTGAAGTTAGGGTCATGAAGCTAGTATGAGGAAAGGGATTATGTGGACATATTGCTAAAGATGTGAGAGAAAAAAGGAGATAATCTTGGTAATCTAAGACACCCAATAAGAAGATGAAGACACTCTTGCATCCAGTTGAACATGAAATATTGAAACATTTATCCAAATAGGAGAGTGTCCAATGGGTCTCAATACATCACAAAGAAGACACTTTAGGCTGCAATCAATGCTATACATTTTGACTGATAGAGTGTTGTTCAAAAAGGATATTGGAGGTATGCTCTTAAGATGTGTTGAAACTAACCAATTTGATAAGCTTCTCTAGCAATTCCATGATAGTCCTCAAGGAGTCCAATTTGTAGCTAGGACCATAGCTAAAAAAATCATCGAAGCTAGTTACTTTTGTCCCAATTTATTCATATATGCAAATGCATGGGTGAGGAAGTGTTCAAAGTATGCCATTTTTATAGGAAAGCAAAAGCTTGCAGCTCTTCCTCTAAAGCATATTCAAGTTGAGCAACCTTTCATGCAATGGGGCTTAGACTTCATTGGCATGATTAATCCTCCATCCAGTGATGGCCATAAGTGGGTCTTGATAGCCATAGACTATTTCACTAGGTGGGTAGAAGCAATCACCTTGAAGGAAGCAAATGAGAACTCTATTCTTGATTTCTATGAAAGCCTAGTCACCCATTTTGGAGCATCACCCAATGATATATGAGAAAATTCTTTGGCATTTAGTAGCACAAAGGTATGTGAGTGGGATCTTGAGTAAGGTATCTATCTGACATCTTCATCTAATTATTAGCTACAAGGTAATGGATTAGTCGATTCTACTAATAAGAACCTAATTCAAATCATAAAAAGAATGATGGAAGATAATCAAAGATCTTGGCACACAAAATTGAAAACTACATTATGGGTTGATAGGGTCACCCCCTAGAAGGACATTGGTAACTCCCCTTATCTCTTAGTCTATGGAAGAGAAGCAAGTCTACCCATTTTATTGGAGCTTCTAGCCTTGGAACTTGCACACTAACTAGAGCTTTTAGAAAGTGATGAAATGGAGGTTAGGATGAATGAACTAAGAGTGATAGAGGAAATAAATGATGATGCCATGTGGTCTAACCATCAATAATTCAAGATGAATTTTGATAAAATAGCTTCATCAAATACATTTTAGCAAGGTCACATAGTCCTCAAATGGGATGAGGACCATGCAAAACCAAGAAAATACTCCAAGTTTGACAATCTTTGGAGTGGACCCTATGTCATCAAAGGCTATAAAGAGAGCAATGATTTTCAGCTTGCCAAATTGAATTGAGATAGCCTTTCCATCCCTATCAATGGGAAGTATCTCAAGTTCTGCTACTAGTCCCATATCTCGCTTCTTGTACATAAGTAGATTGATTTGTTCTTTTATTCCAAGTGTTTTTACACTATGCCATTATTGGTCATTCTATTTGTAGTTTAGTTTGTTGATTTATCTTTTGTTGCTTCATCATTTTTTCCCCTCCCCATTACTCCAAGAAGTGTTTCCAGAGGTTAAACAGAGTCTATTTGTAAGTAATTTTCTTTTGAGCAAGCTTGATCAATGTTTGGGTTCCATGACCAACAGGCTGGTCAAGCCAGCTAAGTTCCTAGAATTGTTGGCCATTTTGGCCCACATACCAAGCTTTTATCTAGTTTAAATAGTTAAGGAAAGTCCTAGTTGATGAATGGATTAGGTAGCTATTGATGCTATGGATTGCACCCTTGACAGAAGGTTGAGCTTTTGTCTTCCATGTGACACAATAGAGACTCCTCTCTTGCTTGTGGGTCTGGCAAAACTGAGAGGAGATTCTCTAGATAAGGGCTAGCTCCCTTTGATGCATCTCTGATTTATTCCAATACATTTGCATATATATATATATATATATAATTTGGGCCGGGGGGGGTTGAACAAAGAGAAAGATATTGAAATAGAACCTAAACTAAGAGGGTGAAGCACCAAAAAAGTTTGATCTACTTAGCTTGAGCATACACTTTCCACCAACAACAAGCTGATGTACACTTCATTTGATATGAGAAATTCTCCTGCATCAGTGAGCTAGGGGTCCTCTAGAGATATAGGGAGGAAGAACAACCAGAGGTGTTCTAAGACACACTATGGCAACCTGATCACATGCACCTATACTTTGTTGTAGACACTTCTGGTGAACCTGCAAAAGAAGAACTCACAACACACTAGAGATGTTGGAATCATTCTGTGAAAGCATAAGGTAAAATGACTTAACACAAGACAAAGCCATAGACATATGCAAAAGTGCAAGCTCAAATGGAGGCAAAAATGCTTCTTTTTTATTCAAGGTAAATTTTGGCAAGGCTCCACCTTACAAGCTAAGAGATATCTTCTCAAAATGAGAGATTAAAATATATATAGAGAAAGAGAAAGAAAAAGGTGACCCTTTTTGTAAAATATTTTGGCACCCTTTTACAAGTGGCCCATGTGCATTGAGAGCATTGGGAAGAGGAAGCCACTTGAAAAAGGATGATGTGTTGGCTGCTAGTTTTGACCTTGGCATTCAAACATTAATGTGAAAGCATGGCTTACACCTCTTTTTCTGTAAACAATACCACTCCTTCAATATATTCATGCAGTTTGTCTACTCATCAATGCAAAGTGTGAAAAAATAGGCTACGTCTTAACTGTTCATGCTCCTTGATGACCACTTGGTAGAGACTGTGTCAACCGCTGGAATAACTCCTTGTGCCGACACCTTCTTTTGCCATCTGGGCTATTTTATCCATATCTAGAATTTTATCTCTTCTTAGCTTTATCTTTTCCTAGAATTTGAGCTCTCAAGGCTATCTTATCATCCTTTGCTATCTCCTTGGCCTCTTTCATCAATAGGTCATTGAGTTCATTCTTAACTTTTGTCTTTTCCCAAATTTATCTTTTCTTGGTTTTGTCTTTTCCTCTCTTGACTCCTTCTAGCAATCTAAGCCCTTGGGGGGCTATCTTCTATCAATTTTTGGCTCTTTGGGCTCCCTTCTCGGTGATCTCTTCCTTTTGGCCTTAAGGCCTTTGAATTCCTTTAGGTTCATGCTCAAGCATTTAAAGGTCAATGACTATTTTATTGTCATAAATTTGACGTTCGCATACATGTCGCCATTTGAAATCCAACAACTATCTTATTGCCCTAAATTTGATGTCTTCAGGGATGTCATTTGACGTCTAGATTCCAAATACTAGTTCATGATGTCCAATTTTGATGTCTGTGGGCCCGTCACCCCTTTGAATTCCTTCAGCTTTCTTTTCTTTGGCCTTTCTCCTAAAGTGTTCCCTCAGACTTTCTCATGAAGGATATCTCTCTTTTCTTTTCTTCTATCCAGGCCTTTGTCGTTGAAACCTCCCAAAGGGAAGGTGTCCCTTTGAGGCTTGGGGAAGGTCTTCCTTCCAGTAGCTGAGAGTCCCCCACAAGGGCACTTGCCCTTCAGGGTCCTTCGAGCTACCTTTGTCTTGAAATCCTTCGGACAAAGTGTTCGAAGGAAATCTTTCCTTTGTCTTTCCCACTTGCTGCTTTCTATCAGGCTTTTTCATCAGGTAGAATTCCTTCAAACTTTTGTTTGAAAGAATTTACTTTGTTCACTTTGCCATGGGAACTTTTTCAAAAGAATTCCTTGCTCTTTACCTTGTGAATTTCTTCAGATAAAATGTCTAAAAGAATTCCTTCAGACATTTTGCCTGAAGAAATTCAACCTTGTCTTATCTTTTACCTTAGCATTTTCAAAGGAAAAATCACCCTTTTGATTCCTCCGCAAGGGTTCCCTACCCTCTACATGGGTAATTTTGGGTCCAAAACTACCCTCCATAGCCTACTTGAAAACTCTAGTTTGTGCTTGACTGCCCTCTGCAAGGGCACTTGCCCTTCGGGCTTTGCGAGACCCCCTTTGAACCTTCGATTGAACCAAACACTTTAAACCAAACCGACTAAACCAAGCTATTGAACCAAGCGATTGATCTAAGTGATTGAACCAAGAGATTGAACCAATAATGGTTCAAAGTTCAAGTTCAATGTTCAAGTTCAAAGTTCATGTTGTTGAACTGGTTCATCCTCTTATTGAAAGACTTATGCAAACCAAATTTAAACTGGCTCAGAGCAGCGGGGAAGAAGGAGACCAATTTTGGCCTATAGGACCAAAATGGTCAACAAAATGGTGATTCCCAGGGGAAGCATGCCTACTATGCTTAAGAAACCAATAGCCTCAAAGTCCATTGGGCACAGAGTCAGAACACAGCTTAAAAAAGTTAGCAACAGCCTCGAGAGATCCAAGAATCAATCATGAATAGTTTACCCCAAACACAAGGGAAAACACACACAACAAAGGCTAAAAAACACTACTTGTGTAAACAGCACTTAGGGAAAATAGGGAAAGAAAAATTGAAAGAAAACTACTATGTACAACTAACAAGGTACATTTGCATCCCTCCTAGATCAAAGGGAAAACTTCTTAAGTCTCCTTCATGGCAAGAAAACTTATGGTGCCAGACAAGTGGCTGAATGGAATGGAGATCTAGAGACTTACTCTTCTTGCCTACCACCTTGATTGGCTCGTATCCAAATGAATCAGGGGCAAACATGCTTTCAACATATATGTACTCTTCTTGTTCTTGGAAGCTTGCCTCCTACTAGTTCTTCATGCTGGTGTGTTTCATCAAGAAATCAATGACTGTTGGCTCATCACCATAAGCCCTTTGATATGCATCATGGATTGGCTTGTCTCCTTCTACCTTATTGAAGATGTTGTCAAACTCATCTTCTACTCGATCATGGCTTTCTTGAAGAAGGGTGACTATTGTGATGTCTAAAATGAGATCACAGACTGATTGTTCATCCCACAAAACTATTGGAAATATTGTCATTGATGTCAAAGTTCTAGCATTATTGGTGATAAAGGCCCCATTGCATTTAATGATATTTGTAATAGATATATCTTGGCTAATGTGAGTTAATATTTATTTAATATTAAGGAATATATTTTTGGTTGCATATGAGACAAAAGAAGGGCCCATGGAGAAGTCAAAGAGCCATGGGGTAAAGACAAAAGAAGGATGGGACACATTTTCCCATGAAGAGTCATCTTGGGGAATTTCAAGAGTCACCAAGTGAAGACAAAAAAGGAAGGGCACAATTTCTCATGAAGGGACACTTTGAGGAATACGAAAAGTCACCAAGATAAGGACAAAAGAGGGAAGGATGTTTTTGCTCATGAAGGGTCACCACATGACTTTTCAAAGGCAAGGATATGAAGTGTCATACAAGTTTGGCGCCATTTTCCATGAGGATTGAAGGGTCACAAAGGGGGAAGGCCAAAGGTCATTTGGAAAGCTATAAATAAAGGCTTGAGAAGCCATTTGTAATGTGTGAAAGAGGTTGATTTGATATTATATCATCTAGCTTAGAAGAGCATTTGTGAGAGATGAATATGATTTGTATTTGTTATATCTAGCTTAGAAGAGCAAAGGTGAGAGAGAGGAAAGAGATGTTGTAATGAACTATCATTTGTAGAGATAGCAACATTGAGAGATAGTTGTGTGGTATACACAAAGGGGTTGGTGCTCATGAATTATTTTTGGGTTGGTGCTCGGCAAAGGGGTTGGTGCTCCTATGGGTTGGTGCTCACGAATAGTACTAGGTTGGTGCTCAGCAAAGGGGTTGGTGCTCCTGTGGGTTGGTACTCACGAATAGTTACTGGGTTAGTGCTCAGCAAAGGGGTTGGTGCTCCTGTGGGTTGGTGCTCATGAATTGTTGCTAGGTTGGTGCTCGGGTAAAGGGGTTGGTGCTCCTGTGGGTTGGTGCTCAACAAAGGGGTTGGTGCTCCTGTGGGTTGGTGCTCATGAATAGTTGATGGGTTGGTGCTCAGCAAAGGGGTTGGTGCTCCTAAAAGTTGGTGCTTGCGAATATTGTTTGGGTTGGTGCTCATTCATATACTTGAGATTGTTCTCCATGCTTTTTCCCACATTGGGTTTCCACATTATATCTGGTGTCTCTCTCTATCTTGTGTGGTGTTTATTGTTTGAGTTTTATTGCATATCTTGAATGTTTGATTAAGTGGAATTTGGTTAAGGGAAAGTTTTATAATATATATGATATAATGATTCAACCCCCCTCTCAGTATATCCCGTGCTTAGCAAAAACATCACCTTCTTGTTCAAGGCTCTCTTCTTCAAAGCTTTCCTCAAGATAGATAGGCCTCTCCTTTTCCTACTCAAAGACTAGAGTCTCTAGCTATTCAAAGACATCCTCCTGATCCTCCTCTAACTTAGGTTCAATGGCATGGTCATTTTCTTGATCAAAGTGACAAGGAAGTTCATCAAATAAGGAGGAAGAGAGCTCACCATGCTTACTTTCCTCTTCATATTGCTAGAACATCTGCATGTATGCATGACCTGTGTCCTCTCCATTATTGATGATGTCTTCAAAAGGAGCATCCATGATGATTTCATCTTCATTTTCACTCATGATATCCTCTTGGGCAGCCGCAAATTGGATCCTCTCTTCTTTACTTGCTTCCTACAAAATAGGTTCCTCCTTGAGAAGGGATGAAGTAGAAGGCTGATGGTTAAACTCATGTGGAGATGAGGTAGTCCTTGAGCTATAATCAAATTATTTTCCTCTTTCCATTTGGCCATCACTTCATCTATATCTGATGTGGCTTGATAGCTCTCTTGAAGGAGTGTAGATGGGGTGTGTTCAAATGTAGGATCTTCTACTTGATCTAAACCGTCCATCACACTTTGGCTAAGGAGCCTCATTCTGGACTCCAATTCTATAATTTTCTTGGATATATTCTCTTGGAAGAGCTTTTCTTAGAGGTCACAAGAATCACCATGAGTAGGAGCAGCGTCGACTTCTTCAAGGTTCTGAGCAAAACCTTTCTCCTCCTCCTTCCTGCCCCATGATTCCATAGTTTGCTTCCAACTCATGACCTTGGGATTGGAACTTTTCCCTTGGGAAGAGGTAGCAACTTTATCTTCTCCAAGGTCCCAAGTTAGTTCATGATTTTCCCTCTTCTAACTTGGAATCTGAACATCATATTGAGAGACCTACGGGGGTTGGGGAAGATTAGGAAGAGACTGTTGATACACAGGAAGAATTTACTGAGGAGAGACGTGTTGGTTCATGGTATTCCCTTCCAAGGAGGATTCACACTCTAAGGAATTGAAAAGGTTCATTTCCATGAGAGGTTGATTTAATGCCTTTTGATGTTGGGAAGCTAGGCGCAAGGGATTAGGAGTAGGAGTGATTAATGCATCAGATGAGCTAGAGTGAGCAAGTGTTATCTAGTAGAAAGAATTAGGTGCACAAAAGGGGGCTTTCTTTAGAATAGGAGGGGGTGCATAAGGCTGACTGCCTTGAATGAATGGACTCTTCCATTTTTCTACCTCCTCTTCCATGGATTTTAAGGCCTGAGCTTGCCTAAATAAACACTCCTCTTTGTACATAAGCTCCTTTTGATATCTATACTGCTCATCCAATCTATCTATCTCCATCACTTGCTTCTCAAATTCCAGTGTTACTTCCCTTATTGTTGAAAGGCAACTAGGAGAGCTATTTGAGGTGATTCCATGAACAACCTGAGCTTGATCAAAACCATATGAAGGAATACAAGGCCCATGATTTTGAGCAATGGGATTATACATATAAAAATAAGATATCTTGATGGCACTTAGACTGCTTAACTAGCTGATTCAACTCAGAGTCACCATTGGTGTTGATGAAAAAGCCTCCAAAGGCTGGTTGGTTGAAGAACAAATCAAAATTCTTCAACTCTTTAGACAAAATGTCCCACTGAGCATGCCAAAAACTTTTGATGCTATAGATTGCACCCTTGACAGAAGGCTAAGCTTATGTCTTTCACGCGGCACAATGGAGACTCCTCTCTTGCCTGTGGGTTCAGCAAAACTAAGAGGAGAATCTCTAGATAAGGGATAGCTCCCTTTGATGCATCTCTAATTTATTCCAGTACATTTTCTAATATATATATATATATATATAATGGGGGGGGTTGAAAAGAGAGAAAGATACTAAAATATAACCTAAACTAAGAGGGTGATGCACCAAAAAAATTTGATCTACTTAGCTTGAGCATACACTTTCCACCAAGAAAAAGCTGATGTACACTTCATTTGATATGAAAAAATATCCTACATTAGTGAGCTAGGGGTCCTCTAGAGATACAGGGAGGAAGAAATACCAGAGGTGTTCTAAGACACACTATGACAACCTATTCACATGCACCTATACTCTATTGTAGACACTTCTAGCTAACCTGCAAAAGAATTCACAATACACTAGACATGTTGGAATCATTCTGTGAAAGCATAAGGGAAAATTACTTAACACAAGACAAAGCCATAGACATATGCAAAAGTGCAAGCTCAAATGGAGGCAAAAATGCTTCTTTTGGATTCAAGGTAAATTTCGGTAGGGCTCCGCCTTATAAGATGAGAGATGTCTTCTCAAAATGAGAGATTACAATATATATAAAGAAAGAGAAAGGAAAAGGTGCCCCTTTTTGGAAAAGACTTTAGCACCCTTTTACAAGTGGCCCATGTGCATTGAGAGCATTTGGAAGAGGAAGCCGCTTGAAAAAGGATGCTATGTCGACTGCCAGTTTTGACCTTGGTGTTCAAACATTAATGTGAAAGCATGGGTTGCACCTCTTTTTCTACAAACAAGACTGCTCCTTCAAGATATTCACATGGTTTGTCTGCTCATCAATGCAAAGTGTGAAAAAATAGGCCGTATCTTCACTATTCACGCTCCTTGATGACCACTTGCCAGAGATTGTGTCAACCACTAGAATAACTCCTTATGCTGACACCTTCTTTTGCCATCTGGGCTGTTTTGTCCATATCCAAAATTTTGTCTCTTCATAGCTTTGTATTTTCCTAGAATGTAAGCTCTCAAGGCTATCTTATCATCCTTTGCTGGCTCCTTAGGCTCTTTCATCAGCAGGTCACTAAGTTCATTCTTAACTTTTGTCTTTTCCCAGCTTTGTCTTTTCCTGATTTTGTCTTTTCCTCTCTTGACTCCTTCTGGTAATCTGAGCCCTTGAGGCTATCTTCTATCAATCTTTGGCTCTTTGGGCTCCCTTCTCAGTGGTCTCTTCCTTTTGGCCTTAAGGCCTTTGAATTCCTTTGGGTTCGCGCTCAAGCATTTAAAGGTCAACGGCTATTTTATTGCCATAAAGTTGACATTTGTGCACCCATCGGCATTTGAAATCCAACAGCTATCTTATTGCCTTGAATTTGACGTCTTCAAGGATGTCATTTGATGTCCAAATTGCAATGGCTAGTTGATGATGTCCAATTTTGACGTCTACGGGCCTGTCACCCCTTTGAATTCCTTCAGCTTTATTTTCTTTGGCCTTTCTCTTGAAGTGTTCCCTCAGAATTTCTCCCAAAGTGTTCCCTCAAACTTTCTCCTGAAGGATATCTCTCTCTTCTTTTCTTTTGTCTGGGCCTTTGTCATTGAAACTTCCTGAAGGGAAGGTGTCCCTTCGGGGCTTGGGGAAGGTCCTCCTTTTGGCAGTCGAGAGTCCCCTGCAAGGGCACCTGCCCTTTGGGGTCCTTCAGGGGCCTTGGTCTTGAAATCCTTCAAACAAAGTGTCTTAAGGAATTCCTTCAGACATTTTTTTCTGAAGGAAATCTTTCCTTTGTCTTTCCCACTTGTTGCTTTCTGTCAGGCTTTTCCGTCGGGTGAATTCCTTCAGACAAAAATTCTGAAGGAATTCCTTCAAACTTTTGTCTAAAATAATTCACTTTGTTCACTTTTTTGTGGGAACTTTTCCAAAAGAATTCCTTGCTCTTTACCTTGTGAATTTCTTCAGACAAAATGTCTGAAGAAATTCCTTCAGACATTTTGCCCGAAGAAATTCAACCTTGTCTTATCTTTTGCCTTAGCATTTATGAAAGAAAACTCACCCTTTTGATTCCTCCACAAGGGTTCCCTACCCTCTGCAAGGGTACTTTTGGGTCTGAAATTGCCCTCTACAACCTTCTTGAAAAGTCTAGTTTGTGCCTGACTGCCCTTCGCAAGGGCACTTGCCCTTTGGGATTTGCAAGACCCCCTTTGAACCTTCAATTGAACCAAACAGTTTGAACCAAATCGACTGAACCAAGCTATTGAACCAAGTGATTGAACCAACAATTAAACCAAGCAATTGAACCAACAATGGTTCAAAGTTTAAGTTAACTGTTCAAGTTCAAAGTTCATCTTGTTGAACTAGTTCATCCTCTTGCTGAAAGACTTGTGCAAACCAAATTTAAACTAGCTCAGAGTAGCGGGAAAGAAGGAGACTAATTTTGGCCTATAGGACCAAAATGGTCAATAGTAGCTTTTAAAGCAAGCTCAACTTTTACAAGTGAAGGGATCCAAGCAGATTTTTTATGGTGTTAAACAATTGTAGGGACAAGTCCAAAAAAGGCATTCCTTTAGAGTAAGTTTTCCACACAAATGTACAAGGCTTTATTCTTTTGGGATTTTTGTCCCACTTTATTTGGCAAGTGTTAGAATTCTTTTGAGAGTTGTGTTTTGGACTTTTTGTTCAAGTGTCAAGAATTGTTTCAGACATTTTTTTCAAAATAATTTCCTCGAAGGGCACTTTTCAAAGGTTTCAAAGGGTATATTATAGGAAAGTGGTCCTACGCACTTTTCTCGAAAGGTCCTTTTGGCAGCAAAGTGTCCCAAGCAGTTCTTTTGAAGGGTCTTTTTCTTCAGCAATGTGGACCTTTGTAATTTTCCTGAAGGGTATCTTTTCTCGAGAAAATGGTCCTTTTCACTTTTTTCAAAGGGCACTTTTTACAAAAAAGTCTCCACTGCACTTTTTCCAAAAGGTACTTTTCAAAGTTTTGAAAGGTCCTTTTGGTAACAAGTGCCCCAAATATTTTTTCTGAAAGGTCTTTTCTCAATAAAATTGTCCATTCAAAAGTCCCTTGGGATATATTGCAAGAAAAGTGATCTAATTCAGAGGTTCCTAAGGGCTCTTTTTTTAAAAAGTGTCTTTCTCAAAAGGTCCAAAGCATTTTTCTAAAGGACCACTCCAAAGTTCTAAAGGGCTATGTCAAAAAGGCTGAACGACATTTCTAAGGACATAATTCCTTCAAGAAAATTATCTTGGACAATTGTCTAGAAGGTAGATTTCTTTCAAAAAATTTTATCTTGAAGCAAAATACTAAGGTAAAATTCCTTCAGACTTTTTGTTTGAGATAGAGATATTGAAGACATGAATTCTTTCAAACATTTTGTTTGAAATAATTGCTCAAAATCAAAGATAAAGCAAGTGAATTCCTTTGGAAAATGTGTTCCATATAAAGCCCAAAATAATTATCCAACAAAAGGTTCAAAAAAATAGTCGTTTGATTTCAAAAGGTCTTGGACAGCCTCACAGACATCAAGTTATGGCCTCATTAAATATCCATTTGCATTCAAAAATTGTCAAAGGGGTCCCTGACTAAGTGCAGGCTTGACAAGTGTCAAGATCTTAGGAGCTCAGATCAAATCCAATTGTGAATGTCAACTTGCAGGTCAATGGGCCCAAATTAGATTAATAACATGCATTCAATCATGAGTTTTAGATCAATAGTGGATGAGTAGGTCAAAGAGTTAGTGAAGATCAAGAACAAAGGTGCAATGGATAAGTGGCACAAGTGCATGGGTCTAGGCAAGAGATCAACAGATTATGTTCATTCACCTCGGGTAGATCCAATGAAGTGAGATGAGTCAAGGATTTAAGGATTTAGATCAAACATAAATAACCAATGAAAATAAAGGTCGAGAGCAAGGGAGAGCCCAAGTAACTTAAGCAAAGGTCGAAGAGTCAATTTTTTACTAAGGCAAGTAAGCATGATGGAGCTGAGCTCAAACATGTTTTAGTTGGGGCCAAGAGTAGATTTTATAGGATCAAAATATGCTATTGGGAACATGCAAAATAATACATCTATATCTCAATGGCCATCACCAAAGCCAACTACAATAAATCTACCTTTCTCCCCACTCATGAATACATCAACAAACTAGTCATTGAGTAGTTTCACACCAAGACGAAATGAAAGTGACTTGATCTCATCATTGTAGCTACCATGTAGCATCACAAAGAAGATATTGTAATGATGTAATAGACTGGGGTGACCTATATCAATCAAATGGTCTAAATGAGCATTTTTATAGAGGCAGTTGTAACAACTTTTCAAATGGATTTGAATTCATTTGATTCCTTTTTTAGCACCAAAATCCCCTCTCCCCTTGCTTCTCTTCTACTATAAATATAGCCTTCAAACTATTATTTTGCATTCCTCAGGCTGGTACAAATAGACTCTTCTAGAATTCTATTTGATGCCTCTTGGAGTAGTGAATCAAGTTTTTTTATAGTCATTTTTTACTAATCAGTATTTAGTTTTCTATGTTTGTATAACATGCATCTATGAATGTCATCTTCTTTTTGCATGTCCAAACTCAACCTAAGTGCTAGGAATCTTCTTTTCAAGTCATATAATGTGTCTTAGCATTGATCTCTCAAGGAAATAATGGATATCCAAACTTAAGTGTCTTTAACTAGACCATATTTTCACTGCTTCCTAATCTAAGTGCATCAAACAAACCTCTATATAAAATACTGTTGCAAAGAAATCATAGTGAGCATTGTATTATTTTCATATTTCATTAGTGTTTTAAAGATTTCAAGCCTTAGAGTGGGTCTGTTAAATTCTTGGTGCATCACCATATCTTAGAATAGGTTTTACTTTATGCAAATATCTTACCCCTTTTCATCCCAACCAGTCTTAGATTTAGAAGTAAAGTTCCAAATTCTAAAAATTTGAAGATCTAGCCTCATAAAAAATTCTAGAGGTCTGGTCTAGATATAGGTAACCCATAGCCTTAGACCATTCCCATGTTAATCCAAGAATGGGTCAGGATTGAACAAACCTAATCCCTATTAGGGTGCTATCTGGATAGCTAACATAACCAAAGACTATTGGCCAAGGTTTTCATTTTGATATCCTAGCTTTTATAGTGAGTAGATACTTAACTAGGATGGATAATGCATTGATTGGCAAGTTCTTTGGTGTTAGACCAAATATTAATTTTGTGTGAAATTAGATTGAAAGGATATGGTGTCCTAAAGGCCATCTTGAAATCTCAAACATGATGATTTATTTTCTTGATTAAATTTAATATTGAAAAGGATTGTTCTATAGTAATAGTAGGTGGTATATGGTTTTTTTGTAGAGTGGGTCTATTTTTGAGAAAATGGAAGCCTTGATTTGACCTTGATAATGAGGATATAAATCCCATGCTGCTATGGGTGAGATTACCAATATTACCTATTGAGTATTGGGAAGAGTAAATCATGATTGAAATATCCAAAACCTTTAGGAATTTGATAACATTTGATGTTGAAACTAAGATAAAGGACAAGAATAATATATGCATGGTTTTGTGTTAATGTATTTGTGGGAATAAATATTTAAAATTCCATAATGCTACATTCCATCTTTGAAGACTAGAACCAAAAAATGTAATACCCAGATTCTCCTTTGAAGTGTAGCAACTAACACAAACTGGGTCACATCTAAAGTTTATCCTTCAAATAAATATGAGTACCCTAAAATAAAAGAGGTAAATGTTTGGAAAATAAAAGATAAATCTCTCAATGATCAAGATTGTAAGGATTTTAATCAATGGGTAAAGGAAGCAACAAAACATAAATAAGATCAAGGAATCAAGCATATTCAAATAGAGGTGATTATCCTAGAAGGGAAACAATTGGAATTAGATAAGATTGAACAACAAAAGGAACAAAAGATGAGGAAAATGGATGAGGTTAACAATGAATTTGTTGATCATCCTGATATCCTAATTCAGGATATTGAAGGCAAAGATTTGCACCTCAAATCTAAGATAAAGAAGAAGGTGAAATTTTAAATGAAGGTATGTAAATTTATTTGGATATCTTAATTTCTTATAATTTTAAATTATTATAATTTATTAATGATTATTTAACCATAAAAGAGGGATATGTTAAATCTAAATTAGACAAGATGTTTCAAAAGGAGGAATTTATATCCTGTTCCATGATAAATGATGAAGAGTTCACTCTGGTCTAGAGGAAAGAGAAGGAGGTGTCTGATATAATTTGGAAAATGAATATAATGTCTAGCATGGGGAAAAAGGTTTTTTATCTATGTTTTGATAAGAACATAAGGAATTTGAATAAGAGGATAATAGGAAAAAATATACTGAAAAGAATATAGCTGATGGAGTCCAAGAAAGTTTGGTTTCTATTTCTAAATGATTATTATTTCTTGGAATATTATAGGTCTCAATACTTTTGCCAAACATAAAGTTATTATAGGTAAAAAATATAATATCAAGCTTGGTATTTTATCTATTCAATAAACTCAGATGTTTGTTGTTTCATTTTTCTATGATAAAAATAATTTTTAGGACGCTTCAGGGTTTAGAGTTAGTGTTGATGGTGCTTCAATAGGACTAGTTATTTTTTGGAATCAATTGACTATTAAAGGGGAAGTTTTATTCAATAATGAACACCATATAACATTTATTTTTTACTAATGATTTTTATAAATCTATGTGTATTTTATCTAACATTTATGCTTGTAATGATTATATTGATTGAAGGAAGCTCTAGGAGGAATTAATTACCTTTAGAATTTTGTGCTTGAATTTTAAATGGATGATAGCTAGGGATTTTAACACACCTCTATCACCCTTGGAAAAGAGCTGGGAGGATAGACTTTAGTATAAGTATGGAGTATTTTTTTGATTTTATAAAAACCAGTGGTCTGCTTGATGTGAAAATTTAGAGGTTTTACTTTCACGTGGCGTAATAAATAGTTATGGGAGAATTTGATTCAAGTATGTTTTGAGAGATTCCTTGTTACACTTGATTTGATTATTGTTCATATTCTTTACTTATCACCATTACCCAGAATTGGCTCAGACCACAATCCCATATTACTTAATATTGATATGGTGAATAAAAAGAACATAATCTGTATTTTATTTGAAAATATGTGGAAGCAATATCTAGATTTGGAGAATAGAATTAAGGAATGGTGGAATTTATATATTAATGGTTTAGATATGTTCAAATTAGATTAAAAACTTAAGCATGTCAAAATCTAGATAAATAAATGGACTAAAGATTTTTTTTAGAACATCTTCAAGAATTAGATGAAAATTATGGAAGAATTGGTTCCCTTAGAAGTGAAAATCACTTTTGAAGGTATGGATCAGAACTCTTAATGGCTAGGAAAAAATCTTATGAGTGAGAATCACTTTGTTATTGCTAAGGAGGAGATATTTTGGATGTAAAATCTAGAGCTCTTTAGGTTAAAGAAGGAGACATAAATTCTATTTTTTGTCATATTTCAGAAACATTTGGGTTTCAACTGCAGTTTTGGAAGTTGATTTTGACTTGTATCTCTACTGATATATTTTTTATTTTGATTGATGTTAATTTTGAAGGTTTATTCCCTAGTGAGAGTGGTTTGAGGTAAGGAAACTCTTTATCTCCCTTTTCATTATCATTTATAAAGCTCTTAGCAAAACCCTATTTATTCCTAGTAGAAAGGGGAAGATAAAAGGAATCAAACCTGCTTACAATATAGAAAATATTTCTCATCAGTAATTTGTCAATGATACCATAATATTAGTTGAGGCATCATTTAAGGAGGCTAAGAAATGAAAAAAAAAATTGATGGATTATGAGGAAGCTTCAAGCTAAAAAATAAATATTGATAAGAGTTCATTGTTCTTTATTAACACCACTTTCATCCATCAAGACAAGATTACTAGGAATTTATAATGTTCAATAAAGGAGGTCCTTAATTTATGCCTTGACATGCCACTTTTCCATGACAAGATGCCTATGGATTCTTGGAACTTTTTGTTGGATAGGTTTCAACATAAACTGGTTGGCCAGAACGGAATCCTTATTTCTTAGGCTAGTAAATTATAGTTGATTAAAAGCACTTTACAAAATATTTTGATATATTTTATGTATTTGTTTAAAGTTCCTAAAATTATTGATGATGATATTTAAAAATCCAAAAGATAATCTTACAGTCTGGTACGAAGGAGAATAATAGGTTCTCTTTGATGGCTTACGATAAAGTTTATCACCCAAAGAGTCATGGAAGATTGGGTATTCAAAAAATTAAATAAATGAATCTAACCTTGGTGGTTAATATTGGATGGATATTCCTCAAATAAATAAACTTGTGGACAAAATTTTAAAGGAAATATATTTGGATTTGCGGGAGGGTGAAAAATGGCTACAAGATGAGACTTTTTCCCAAGGATCCTAATTTTTTAATTAGTTGATTAAAGGTATAAATCTGATTTGTAAAGGCTCTAAATGGAATATATATTCAATAAAAAAAATGCTATTTTGGGAAGACCCATGGTTTCTCATCCTTCCTCTTCAAAGTGAGGATCCTTATAATAGGGTTAGTGAAAGTTTTAAAATGAAATATGGGGTTAGAGTTGTGGATTATACTTGTTGTAAGGACTAGGGTAGAGAATGGAGAGTGATTTCATTAGAAGTTTTGGATCTAAAGGATCAAAATATCATCTTTGATCTTAATCTTTTGTTAAGGGGTTATTTTGTTATCAAGTCTACTATTGAAGATGAACTGATCTGGGAGGATCTATGGATGATAACTTCAATGTCAAATCTGGATATAAGGTGGCCCTTGGAGCTTCTTATGATGGTTTCCCTTGGGTTAAGTTATGGAATAAGAATATGATTAAAAAATTTAATATTTTTATAGATAATTATTCAAGATAAAATCCTTAATATTGAGAATATTATGAAAAGGGGATTGTTAGTTCCTAATCATTGTATTTTATATGAGGCTAGTGTTGAATCTATGGCTCACCTGATGCTAGAATGTTCTTTTGCATTTTTGGTTCTTGGATTTATCTTATCCAATTTTCAGATTGTTTAGGTTCAAATTTCATCTTTATTTGACCTGTGGAGTCATTATAAGTCCCCTTTTAAGAGTGACAACCTAAAGAATGTATGGTATTTAGATTTACCCCATGTTTTTTGGGGTTTATGGAAAGAAAGGAACAAAAGGATTTTTAAAGGTCTGAAGAGTAGATTTGAATTTTTGGAATTGAAAGTGACTAATTTTCTTGAAGATAGCTTTATAACAATTAAGTTCAAGGATAATAATAAAATTAAGGAGAATGAATTAGGGGTTGTTGTAAATTGAAACTTCTCCAATGATGGAAAGAATGACATTGACTACAAGAAATACTTAATAAGTTTGACAAAATGGAATATTCCCTCATTGGGATGGGTCAAACTCAAATTTGATGGGGATTCTAAAGGAAATCCTAAGAAATCTTGAGAAGGGGGTTTCTCAGAGACAATGTGGGGGTTGTGATTGTAGCGTATATGGGGAATATTGGGATTCAATCTAGTCATGTTGTTGAAGATGTGACAGTCCTTTGGGGTGTCAATATTGATAAGGATGTTATCTCTACCCATATAATTTTATAGGATGACTCAATAAATATAATAAATTTTCTCAATAATAAATAAGTTATTAGATGGAATATAAGTAACATTATGGAGGACACTCTTGATATTATCTAATATTTCTAGCAGACTTTGATCAAACATTTATACAAAGAGAGCAACAAGATTTATGATTGGTTCACCAATAGAGGAGTCAATGATCAAGATTTTTCCAATTGGAAAAATTCCAATGATATTCCATCGGAGGTGGTATAACTCATTGAAAAGGAGGTTTGATATGCCTAGACCTTGGTATAATTTTTTATTATTATAACTAGTAGCAGAAATTTTAGTTTCTTCTTCAAAAAATTATATGACTTGGATTTATTATGTTTTCCAAATGATGTTTGATAAAGTGGGCCTTGAATTTATAAATTATAATCTAGTAGGATGCAAGAATCATAGACTTATAATGACAATGCCTATCACCTATAATCATGCCATGACTTCAATCATTAATAATGATGATCCTGGTTTACAAACTCATATTTTGTCTCATGTTAAGTTTTGGACTAATTGAGCTAGACGTTGGCCTAATCCAAATGACATAAACTAATGTAATTTTGTTAAGGATATAATCATTCCACAAAAAGATGGAAAATAAGAATACGAAATTTATTTGGTAAGCATCAAAACTAAAGGTAATCTGAATTTCATTTAAAATAATATTATCATGATGGGAGGATATTTATGCATATTTGAGCCCACTCTTGTAGGCATAATTAATAAAAATAAGGAAGTTTGGCCCATTTTGGAGGGTGGTGGTTTGGCTAGTTATATGAAAAAGATAAAGGGTAGTGATATGCACAACTAGATTGAGTGTTTTAGAGGATGGAAAGGGTAGAGGGTTTCATTGAGAGATGTGACTATTTTGGTCACTAAGGATTTAATTTCTAAATTTAATAGATTGAGTATGCATGGAAAAAAATTCTACAAGAATAGGTTTGAAAAAAAGAAGTTATGAAGCAATTCCGCAAACCTAGGGAACATGTGATTGATTTTCAATGGGGCTATCTCAGAGAATATCTACCTATTCCATATCATGAAATCACCAAGTAAATTATGCAATAAATTACTATGTAAGGTAGTACCAAGTCATATTCTCTTATCACTTTTCATTTTTAAATCAATCTATTAATCTGCCTTTTATGTTTTCTCCTTTCATTGGAAAACTCCATCATGATGTGTAGTTAGGAAAAACCCCTCTGCCTCTCCATCAAGTTTTTTTTTTTTTTTGGTATAATCATGAAAAATCCCTTGGGATTATACCTTCATCCACCATCGATCTAATTTAACAAGGGAAGAAGGATAAATTGATCCTAAAAGGGAAAGGGATGGGAAAGCTTTAAAGAATTACATCTATTAAAATTCATGTTTAGACTCCCATTTCAACTAATACCAATAAACCTCATTTAATTATATTATTAGACTTAGAGGAAGAAGAAAAAGAATAATAATATGAGGTGAATTTGGAGGACATTATTTTTTTGCATGGTTCTCATAGTGTGGACAGATAATATATGGATTCCTTGAAGCAAAAATTTCTAATGCCCATAAAAAAAGGCTTGAGTGAAACAATTAAAGATGAGTTGAAGGAGAAAAAAAGAATTGGGAATTTGAATTAGGATGATATCAAGGAAAAAATTATATTTATAACTTATTAAAAATCTCTTGGGTAGCAACATGAGTTTCACTGGGCAGTAGTAGGTCCTTAGTGAAGGTGATAATATTTGTCATAATATGTTAAGGTTGGAAGAAAGAGTTTCATCCTTAGATAAAGAGAAGGTGCATATGCAAGATAATATCAAATAACTCATCCAAATTAGTAATTTGACAATAAAAAATTGTCTCCAATATCAATGTTTTGAAGGAGGTTATCAAAGTTGGCAAGGAGGAATAAATCAATATGAGGACTAGTAAGAGAACTTAAAGGATCTGAAAAGGGGAAGATTATAGAAATAAAAACAACTATCATGAATGACCTCGAGAAAGTTCTCAATGATCTAGATGAAGAATGTAACGTTTTCCTGCATGGACCTAATATGTAATTTATGTTTTATTATTTTTGTGTTTCAGTTTTTATTGTGTATCAATTGTTTATAAGTTGTTGATCAACATGTTTTTATTTCATTTTTTTTTTTTGGTGTGTTCTTTTTGACTTAATGCCTACTGGTTGTAAATGGTATGGGACCCATCCAAAACCCACCTTTTACCTTTATCAAAAACTAATGGGTTGAATTATTAATCAACTATGTGATAGAATAACAAGGATTGATAAGACGTCTAAGAAGCTAAGCTTGCAAAAAAATAAGGATAGACCTAATCATAAGGAAGTTCAAAATAGAGAAACAAATAAATAAGTGGAAAATATCTAAAGCACTTTGGATCTAATGGGATCTATAGGTAAAGTTGAACCCAAAAATTAAAGTTTTCAAATTGATTTATGTAGGGGATTAATAACTCTATTATATTTTTTATTTTTGCTTGTTGCTTGTTGCTTGTTTCTGTACTATGTCAGTAAGATTTTAATAATATGGTTTCTTTGATACTATAAGACTATATTTTTACTATTGTTTGGTTATGATATTCTAGTTGTGGATTTTGATATCCCTATTGTACTCTTGATTTGTGTCTTTTGCTCTCTATTGTTTTATCCTTTGAGTTATCTTGTGTTGGGGTTTGGGCCCATTTAAATAAACCACCCTTGTTCAAGATCATAACTCTAGTCAAAATTATTTTCCATAATAATAAAAAAATATGAGAATTAATTAATATTTTTATCTTATTTATAATCATCTAGAATGTCTTTTTCTCACTTGCATTAAGTCTTATGTAAGTAAAAAGAGTATAAAATTATTAATAAGTCAAAATGTGAATGTTAAGGTTGTGTTTGATGCTTTCATTTTGTGTGATCTTATCTGAATATGAATCCCCATATAATACCTTAAGATAAATAATTTCATGCGTAGCATGGGAAATGTTGTCAACCAGAGTTGCACCCTTATGAAGGTAGTTTCAAGCCTTCACAATCTACTAAAACATGAAAACAATCCTAGGTTGTGGGTATCCTAATCAACAGATTAAATCTCTAGATTCTAAGGGCTAACTCCCTTTGGTGTATCAATTAGGATCTCTAATCTACACTAAAAATGCTAAGAAAAAGTTAAGAAAGAAAATTGAAAGGAAATCCTATCTAATGATGGTGATACACCTATATTTTGGTTCATCCACTCAATTTGAGCTTCTAAAAACACTGATTAGACAAGAAAAAGATTGAACTTTCAACTCCAATTGACTCCTATGCATCAGTATTTCATGAAAAGGTTTTTATCTGATGATCAAATCTTGAGGGAAATGATGGAATAGGCCTAATTCAAGGCACTAACCAACCATTTATATCCACTATGAACTCAGCCAAAAGACATCAAACATAGAACATGACCTGCATAATTTGATCAACTATACTACTAGGTAGGAATCAAGACTTGACAAGGGAGTAAATTTTATCACATATGCAAATCACTGACATAAATACACTATACCATCATCCTAGAATCTAAAATAAATCCTTCTATTTATCTAAAAAAGGTTACAAAACTCAAATTTTGGCAAAGTTTGGTCTTGCCAAAAGAGGGATCTCATTCAAGGCTGAAAAAGCCAACTTATATAGAAAAAGCATACAAAACCCAAGAGATTGGCACTAAAAATAGAAGAGGAAATCAACTCCCACATCACCCCAAGTCCAAATTCAGCTATGCCAAGATAACCAAGCCTTATGATAATATCCTTCTGACTTATGTCCTGCATGAGAAGCACTTTGGCATTGAAAATGATGGAGAGCCCATTTCATAATCATTAGTTAGAATAAACATTAAATTTTTAAAAATTTATCAAACATGCATGGATCTTTGGTAATTCAATTTTCTTCATGCATGATGCTACGCCAATCTTCAAACACTTGAATCTGAGTTGGAAGTGTTTGAAAAAACTTTGATTAATAAGATAAACAAGAGTGCATATATGAAATTCCATATTAAGATTAGGTATGCAATGTTGAAACTCCATGTTATCTCCTTGAACCACCTTCCAATGCTAAATTCCTCAAGCCCTTTATGCATTTGAGTCTCCCTTTTAGAACTGAGAGAGCCATGCCTAAAGGTAGCTGCATGTCTTTGCCAAGTGTGAATTTTATTATTGCATTTATTATTTAGCATGCTCTTTACTGTAGTCTTAGACTATAGATCTTCTTATAGATGAGAAAAAAAATATCTTTATTGGTTTTTTGCATGTTTTTTCTTGTCCTGGATATGTCTAATCGAGCTTGGGCCACTTTTCGTGCTTTGTATGTATTCCTTCAACATTTGTTTGGGCTCTTTATTTTTGTTTGTATTCCTTTCAGAGTTATTTCTGTCTATTCCCATGGAAAATATTTCTTCATTCATTTCCTTTGGGCTTTCCTCCTGAACCCTTATCTTCGCTCACTTTCCCAAAATTATTTCTTTAGATAATTTACTTGGTCAATTTCTCATGGACAATTTGTCTGAAGCTTTTTGATTATCACTTTCCTATGGACAAATTATCCATGGGAATTCATACCTTTAGGCTTTTGAAAATGGTCCCTCATATTATTGGAATGTGCCCTTCAAACTTTTTTTTATTACCCCTCAGAAAAATGTTTGGTCCACTCTTAGCTTTAAAAATGACCTTTTCTGAAGATACCCTTTAGCTTTCTTAAAATGGACCTTCTTGAAAGGAAAGAGCTCTTCAGCTTTTGTGAAATGGACTTTTTCGAAAGGAAAGAGCCCTTCAAGAACCTTGAAAATTACCTTTTCCTTGGAAAGTGACCCTTTGGAAAAGTTTTAAGTGTCCTTCAAAAAAGTTGAAATGGTCCTCTGTCGAGAAAAGTGCCCTTTGGAAAAGTTGAAATGGTCTTCTCCCAAAAAAAGTGCCCTTAAAAAAAGTTGTGTCCTTCGAAAAAGTTGTTTTGGACAAAATGTTTGAAATAATTCCTTCAAAAAGATATCCTTCAGATTTTTTTCTTTCTTTACTTTTCGCGGACATTTTGTCCAAGACTTTTCTCTTCGAACTTTTTTCTTGAAAGAATTCTTTCAGACTTCTTTCCCAAAAGAATTCTTTCTGAATGGAAAGTTTCCTTCATTTTTTTTGAAAAGAACCCTTTGAAAAAAATGAAAAATACTTTTCTGAAAGGAAAGATCCCTTTGGGAACCTTGAAATTTTCCTTTTCCATGGAAAATACCCTTCGAGAAAGTGTCAAGTGACCTTTTGAGAAAGTTGAAAAGGCCTTCGGGATTTCTAAAATGACCTTCAGAAAAATTGAAAGTGACCTATTCTAAAGAGAAGGTGACCCTTCGAAAAAATTGTTTCAATCTTCAAAACTTTTGAAATGGTCATTTTCCGAAAGAATGTGACCCTTTATGTGGAGAAGTGCCTTTGGATTTCCTACAAAGAACCCTTCAGAATTTGAAAATGGACTATTGGATTTTTGAAAGATTGGACCGTTGGCTTTTTTAAAAGTGCCCATTTCCTTAGAATTTAATCCCAAAAGAATTCCTTTGGGAATTTTTTCCTAAATGACCAATTCCTTTAGGATTTCTTGAAATGGACCGTTGAACCTTTTTTGAAGATGAACCCCTTTTTTTGGACCCAAAGAAGCCTCCATAATGCTTTTCTCACAAAAAACCCTCTGAAAACCAAAGTGAATGCCTCAAAAAGCCCTGTTAATCATGGATTATTTCAAGGGCTTTTTAGGACCAATAACTAACTCACAAGACAAACTGGCATGATATGCAAAGTTTCAAATGGTAGGGGTGACAATCTAACCTATGGGCCAAAATTGTCAATAGGAAACTAATGAAATACATTATTATATCCCATGCTAGCTTGGTTATGTCCCTCTCACAAACATGACTTTTTATCAAAACAAAACTAAGAAATTTAAGTGAAATGATAAGTATAACTTAGATGATTGATAAATTTAGAATAATTTAATTTTGGATATCATTACACTTATATTGGAGTTAAAATACTTTATTTAGAGATAAATTTATGTAAGTAATATTGTGACTATGATCATATATTAGATTATGTTTTAGGTTGGTAAGTTTATATTAAACTCAAGAATATTTTTTTAGGTAGTGAAACTTTTTTTGGTTACTCATTGAGTTGACAATGTTATTTTATTATGGAATCTCAAAGAAATTTCCAGGTTAAAGATTAAGAGTTGAATTTACCCTGATTTGGTCAATCATCATCAATCCTCAAGAATTGAGATCTTTCATTAAAAATGGAATCATAACATAATGCCTAAAGAATTATAGTGGGAGTTAATCTTTTGTTAATTGTAGCCTATATTAAAATACATTCATTTTTAGATGAGTGATCATGGCATTCTAATATATCTATTTTATATTAAATTTGGGAGTTAGAACATATTATTATAGAACATGGTTCTGATCTTCATATTTTATTCTTTGGATTATGCTTTGGTTTGGAAACGTACTTCATGAATGGTATGTTTAGACCCTTATTTTGGATTAAAAATGGCACCTAATTAATATTCTTAAATTTATACCACCTTATGATGAATGATGTTAGGAACTTAGAAGAATATTAACTAACTTGGTAATTAGGTAATAAAACTTTATATATAAATCATAAAAGTATTTGGTAGGGTCATTAAATGTCTATAGTTACAAGATATGCTTTAATACTATAAATGGGGTGCATTTAAGGATTCACCTATTAAATGGATATATGCATATATATCAATACTCATTAATAATTTTATATCATTATATATTTTATTTTTGTGGGGAGTTGCATGTTGAGTTGTTCTATTTTTATGGATTTTATCTACTATATATATTATTTGCATTTAGTACTTTCATGTAAGGGTAGCACCACTCTCATTGAATGGAAGTGTGAAAGGGACCCAAAAAAATCTATGGTCATAGGGAAATCACTCCAATGATGTTCTCCTTCTTTTGTTTCCTATATGGTTTTCCAACAATTGTGATGATCTACAAAACTCTAGTGAGTTTCCTTATGAAGATTTATTCAGTTATGGTTATTTTAGATATACAACTATACTTATCAAATATTGTATTGTTACTTGGAAAAATTAAATCATGTAATTTTAATGATGTCTTAAAAAAATTAATTTGTTATTTAGCTATGGTTATATTCTATTTTGTATGTTATTTTGAAATGGAACTATTGGACTAACAAGAAATGAAAGCTAGTTTGTCTACTTATCCATTTATACTTGTAATGAAATAACAATGTATTTTTATCCACTCACTGTGAAGGTTGATTTAGCTTCTTTAAATCAATGCAAATATAAATTATGAAAATATCATTAGTTTTACACTTCGTAATGGAAGAATATTGAAATATGTCTTAATGCATACTTTGATTCTAGTACCATGTGTGTAACTTGATTTCGATATGTAAACATGTAATTGAATTCACAATGATGGAAACTAAAATAATGGTTAGTTTTAAAACTAAATTTTGTGAATGAATTATAGATTACTAATTTTTTACATGGTAGTACTATAAAACTATTACGTAAATGGAATTGTGAAATAACATTGAAATGACTTAACTATAATTTAGTTATCACATATGATCGGATTATGACAAACTCATTTACATAATTGTTTAATCTCATTAATAAAAAAAATGAAATAAATCAATAATAAACCTTTTGGGATGATAATTTAAAAAATAAAAAATTAGGTACATTTTTCCAATATCTGACTAGAGGGTGCTTACAAATATTATTGGGTGATAGTTAGATTTTAAATGATAGCACATGTAATGGACCTTTATTCATAAGAGATTTCATAGATGATCTTAGGCTAAAAAAATATAGATCCAAGGTTAATAACGTTTCAAGTCTTAATATAAATATTTATGGTGTAACATGCTCAATTTTAGGCCTTCTTATTTGTAAAATTATAATACATTCTTAAAATATTAATAGTTCAAAAACCTTTGCATTGTTTAATCATATCATTAAGGGGTAATCAAGTTGCATCATCTCATGTATCATATTTATTAAGACTTTTATTTCAAATTTCCCTTGAATAAGACTAGTCATAAATTGTTAAGTAACTTAACATAATCCTTGTAGTTATTTTTGTATAGGGTTTGGATTGACATTTGGGATTGTCTCAAACCAATTTTCAACCTAATAAAACTAAGTTTCCATGAATAAATTTAATTCAAAATCTATTTTTTCATAAATATCTTCACTAAGAGTCTTTGTTCAGGGTCTTAAGTGAAATAGATTTCCAATTTGAAACTATTTCATTAATCACAAATGTAGTCCCATTTTGGATGGATTGAGACATAATTTTATAATATTTATTTTTACTTAAGACTTAATTTTATCTTTCATAAATTCTAATTTTTATTTAAATAAACATTTTTTTAAGGGTTTAGAATTTTAACCCCAATTATTCAAAACTCTAAAACCTTTCCATTTTTTCCAAATTTTTAGCTTTTAGTCTTTTAAAAACATAGACTTATTCCATTAAAAATGTTAACACTTGTTTTTTTTACAAAGATTTATTATATTTACAAGATTAACATATTTAATTATCATTTAACTTTTGTAACAGTTATAAAGAATTAAATTTAGTTAAATCTAAACAAGAATCTTGACTCAAATCATTAATTTAACATTTATTAAATTGAGAATATTTTTCAAATACAACATCTAACAAGAAGATGTGTAATGTCAATCAATAAGTTAATATCAATATTCTTCAAGTTTTTTCTAAGTATTAAAATGTGTGTGATTTATTACATTTGATGGTTTCAAGTTGCATAAAATTTATTACATTTACAACCTTGTATGAATAAATAATCTCATAACAAATTACTGATTATATAGTTATAATATACACAGTTTCTCATGACTTATGATCCAAGAGGATATTGTATCCATATATCTAATTTTTTAGGTGATCTATCATAGATTAATAGCTTTAATTCATGATGAAGTAATGGGTAAGATAATTCTCACCATGGTGACCATACCCACCCTAACCCTAGATTTGTAACTCATGCATGCATTAATAAATCAAAGCTTATTATTATCTATAAAAACTAAAATCTTATAATCACTTATAAAAACTCAACATAAGATTGGGACCCGCTACAAAAAAACATACCCAAAAATCACATTAGAAAACATCAATCAAAAAATAATATTCAAATTGAAAATGCAATAGTATTTTATATTTATATGACTACAAATAATGCACAAACAACTTATTAATATAGACTACTTATTAATACAGGAAAGTGCTCGTAATTACAATTTCATTTTGATCATACATATGTTTTTTAAGTTTTGATTTGAGCTATCTACATATTAAAAAATGTCTTGGCAAGTATCAAAACTCACATGAATTCATGATTAGCTTGTAGTTCTAGGCAAACACTCATAAATATATACACATTGTGAAAATAATGCATTTGAAAAAAAAAATATGCAACTGTAAAAAAATTATAATTTTGACCATCATTACTATTAAAATTCAATGGGTCAAAATAGAGATATATATTACACTTAAAATCACCCAGTAAACATTATAGTTCATGAAGTCAATGAAATGACCAAATAAAATAAACTTAAAATAAACTTAGAGTCAACTTGTTTTGATGAAAAGTGGAACTAAATTTAAAGAATACTACACTAATTATAAAAATTTATAAAAAGATAAAATATTATCTAAGTACAATAGAATACCATAAATAAATACCTACCTATGTGTATAAATGGAATAAATTAAAGCACCTTAAGGTTTTGATAAAGGAGATATAAAGATATGTACTTAATTTATAACTCACCTTAATTCATAGAGAAGGAAAGAATACCAATGAAAGGGTCCAAATATAGTGCAAAAAATAATTTATAAAAATGATAGTAATATGAAAAGCAACCATAATTAGATTTCAATGATAGAGGCTAACCAATATAAAATTATTTTCGAAGTGACATTCTATTCTGAAAGTTGGTGAAATATTTTGCATAAGTGAAAAATAGAGAAATTTATGTCAACAATATAGGGGATAAAATTCCCTCTTTAATTATCAAGGGAGGTTCCCTTTATTTGAAAAATAAAGTATGTGAAACAAAATAATATACATTATTCACAAGCAAAAAAATAATGAAGGATTTTTAGAAAGATTTTTTTTTGAGAATAAAATGAGAGAATGTATGAAATAAATAAGAGAATACATCATAGGAAGCTTGTATTATATACAAGCAAATATAAGTAAACTTAGATTTTAATTTTCATGATATGAAAGAACATATAAAACAAATGACAGTTTAATATTGTTTAATTATATATTAGTAAAGATAAGGATTAGCATACATTACATAGGAGAATAATACATACAAATAAAGAAAACATAACAAATAAGTCACAAAGTTATTATAAGTTGTCTTTATATCTCTTTGGAGAAGGAAATATAAAACTTATCTTTTGAGATCTTTCTCTCTACAAAATTTCATGCAACGTTAAAAAGTTCCTTAACATGTAACTTCACTCCTATTTATAATGAAGGAGGAAGTAACTGCTCCATAACTACCTTTTTAGGTATATAATATATTTATACATTTACTTTTTCACATTAAATTTGAAAATTATATATTTTAAGTTATAATGATATTATAAAAAATACAATGAACAAATGGAAGAAGAAGAGAGAAAACTAAGTTTGACTAGAGAGAAGGTTTAATGGGTTGAGAGTATATCTACTCGGTTATTACAATTTTTCCTTGTTCCTCAACCTGTGATGATTTCAACCTATGTTCTAAATTTATGCACTTCTACAACTACTCCTTGTTGATTTGTAATAATTGTGTTAGATATGTGCATTAACCATGTTTCCATATCTTTAGTCATTTATCCATCTCCCTTGAAAATCTAAGAATATTTTTACTGGAATCATTTAGGGAAGCATGGATATCACTCAGTTTGTTCATGTCTTTAAGATTGAATGTATCTATTCCAAAAAAATATTCTTTCACAACTTTCTAAAATGTGTCCTTTACTTTTGTGGCTTAAAATAGTTCAGCATCTTTTTCTTTTAGTAGTTCATAGTGGATTTCTAAAATATATATACAAATTTCAAATTTTAAATGATCATATTTCATGCTTTAAACCTAAAAATCCTCCAAGGCCTCCTCTAAAACACTTTTTTCCATTCCTCACTTTGTGACCACATAATTGAAATATTTTCCTCTGTTCAGTTGAATATTTTCTTAGATATAAAGACTTTTTCATCAATATAGGCCATGTCCCTCTGGTCTTTGGTTATACTTATCCACAATACTACTTCTTTCTTCACTATCTTCATTTCTTCAATCACTTCATCCTTATTAGCCTCTAAAATTCCATAGTATTTTATAATCTCATTGATAAATTTCATTCAATAAATGAGGAATTGTTCAAGCCATGTCTCTATCACTTTCTCATGGTTTTTGTACCTACAAATGTTTATGATGTCTTCTTTATCAATGTCCTCTATAGGAGTTATGTCTAGATTGGATGCTAAAGGGGTATTAGTTTGATTCAGGAATGTCTTGATATATGTTGAAATTGTATGTACGTGATAATGTGCTATCTTATTTTATTCTCTTCTTCCATAGTCTTTATTAACCTTGATGTAGACTCTTAAAAATAATTAATATCACATTCATGACTATAGTTATCCAAAAACATTTCTTATTTTTTATATGTAATAGGTTAAGATATCTCAAAAAAAATTGCTCTTTAAAGGCCATATAATATCTTCAAATTGATCTTGGAATTTTTTGGTGAACATATTTGGAATATATTTTCTACTACATTAAAATTAAGATCAACAACCTTGACAATGGCCTTCTTCTTTTTTCTCAACAATTGATGAATCTAAGTAAACTATGTGTCACTCAAGGAAAAAATCATTTGAGTGACAAGGGTTGTGTGGGGATTAATAGGAGGAGAAATTGAATCCCATAGATGAGGAGATTTCCTAGGAGACATATAGATAAGTGAAGGTGGAGGTGAAATGTGAGGTGGAGTATGGAAATGAGGGGAGGGGGTGAAATATGTGGTGGTGAAGGAGTGTGAGGGGGAGAAGATGTCAAATTAGATACAAGAGTTTGTATAATTGTGGAAACAACTATTGGAACAAGAATAAATTGTGTCAAACCTTGATCTAATTCCAAAAATTGAGCTACATTCTGAATCAACACACAAGAATCAAGAGTCTATGAATCAAATGATTCACTTACATGGGTTAGGAGGAAGATCTTATGATATTGAACTTGTTCCTTGAAAATGAGTCATCGCAACAAGTCCTATTAGGAAAATTATTCTTATTGGGATCCCCCCATTTCCTTCATTTCCTTTATTCAAACTTCACCTTAGAACATTTTAATACACCTTACTGCTAAGTTGGGTTGAAGAAGATGAGGATGTTTTATTTTGTTTTCTTTAAGATTCTACACTTTTTTACCTTCCCACAGTAGTGAATTTATAAAGTTTCTTCTCAAACCATGTTATATATATTTTTAAAACAAATTGCATACATTCTCCCAAATATGTTAGCTTTCGAAAAGATCAATTTATTATTGGCAAAGGTAGGAATTAAACTTTCTCAGTATACAATGGATCTTCCACATCATTTCCATAACCTAAAATTCTTTCCATGACCCATTCAATCCTATATTACTTCAATTGATTCAAGATCATTCTCATATTGTATCACTTTACTACCTCAAAATCATTTTCATAGTCTTCCCAATTATCTTCAATATTAGGTTCATGTAGGTAACCTGGGCCAAGCTTGAGATGGGTTTTCACATAGCCTCTGCTATAAAAAAAATCTCTTTATATGAAACTACATAGGAAAGTACACCATTGAGTTTTCAATATTAAATGCATATTTTTTTGTTTTAAAAATATAATAACTCAACCCCACAAAAAACAAAATTCTATCCACTTGTCTATCTTTGAATTTCTTATGGACTTCTCCCAATTTTCTACATAGCTCATTTATAATTATCTTATCATTAGCATACCTAGGTAGCATGTACGAAAAAACCTAAAATATGACAACTATTATATCTATAAACTTTGGAAAGCTAAATGAAATAACTCCTATAACACTAAATAGAATGGCAGCCTTATTTGAAATTCACGTCATGGTGTTTTCCTCTAGAGTTATCACAACCAAAATGGTATATGTATCGTTCATTATCCTAAAATATTTTTTTCCTTTCTCATGAGTGAGTTGATGGAGATAATAATAGATAAACCTATCACATGTATATTTCACTTCTTTAGAGAGTCCTGACCACACTCTCATACCTATAATTAAATAGAGAAAATATTAGGTCATGTATAATTTTTGTGTGTACTTAATATTTACTAGTTGTTCTCAAAGATTATCATTGATAATCTGACCCCAATCAATAAATTATTTTTCCTTCACAAATGAAATTTATAAAAATGCACATCCATTATTTAAATCCATTTATGGTAGAATGGCCCATTATTTAGTTCAATAGTGTCACTATGCTTGATAATTATTCAAAAAAAATTAGATTTGTAGAGAGTCTTAGGAGAGCTTAGAAGGTCCCTTCCTCTTTTTATTCAACCAAGACTAGGTTACCATGGTCAGACATGTTGATCCCATAATTCTCATTCAATATTCCTTATCATGTATACCACCTCATCATATGATGTAATCCCAAGTTTTATACTCTTAAAGGTACCATATAACTTTTCCATTAATACATCATATGTATTCCTAATTTTTCTAATCTATTTATTGTAATATTTTGCACATGTGAGCACTAGATTTGTACACTGGACTAATGTTGGGAATGTAGTAGCTTTTACAATCCCAATTTAAAAATTGCATTGTCTAAAGAGTGTACATTTTACATTCTTTCTCAAATGTCTTCAAGATATATAGGACCAATTTAGAATCCCTAGTTTTGGGGATAGTTATCTCCAAGGTGGACATCTGGTCATAGCCAACCTATTTAAATTTCATCTTTGGTGGCTTGGTATAATAGAAGGTTCTCTTGGTAAATAAATTCAAATTTATATGTGAATACTTATAAGGTTTTGGAGATTAATTTTACTTGGGTCCTTTATTATAGTTTAGGTTTATCCTAAGTCTCTTTTAGGTGTGCATTTATTATATTTATAAATTCACTTAATCCTAAATTTATGAGGTATATTTCACTTTTCTTGTCCACTTGTAAGATTTGAAATTTACTTACATAACTCCTCCCCCTACATGTCACACACTTCCCTCCATTATCTTTGGGAATAAGACACATTGTACACACCAAGGAGGCATTGTAAGGTTATGATGGGATTCTTGTAACTCCTTCACCCTTCCTCTCGCTCTATTTAAAGAGACTTCTCCTCCTCTTCTTACAATAATCTTGATGCACAATCTTGATTTTTCATTACTGTAATGCTCTTTTGGCTTAAAGTCATTTTTCTCTCTCTCTTAGATTATACTTGCTATGTACATGGAATTGAATTATTTACAAGGTTTCTAATAGATTGTGGGATTTTTCTCCTTTTGATAATTTTCTTATTTATCAAATCTCGTCTCAACCTTATGGCTTATTTCTTTGTCAAGGTAATATTGACTCAATTTTATCTATTAATTCAATGTTTTAATTCGATCTTGGTAATAATTATATTATGGTATCAAAGCTAGGTTGGTTTTTAACATTAATCCATGAGCTTGTGCATATTTTTGGGTGGAAATAATTTTTTTGGCCATCTTCTTTTACTACAAAATGTTGGTTTTTATTAAAATTGAATGCGTAACTTAATGTTTTCTAATGATAATACAAGTTAATATTTATTCTATAGTTAAAACTTTAAGTCATTTTCCTTCTAACCTTGTTCTTTGTAGGTTACTTAAAGGAGGTTTCCAACCTTTTTTTGGGTTGTTTTCAGCTATTATTTTCCTACTATTCTATTTTTTTTTAACATCTTTTTTGGTTTATTCTTTTAAACTTTCATGCTAGTGCATTCTTCCTCTTTGGTTCTAGTTTTTTAATCAGATTGTTTGCTTTTAAAGCATTAAAATAGGCATTTAGTTAATAGAACATTAAAAAAAATTCTTTTGTTTCTTATTTGCACTCTAACCTTGTCTTATATGTTTCTCACCAGTTGGTTTCATAAATAAATTTATTTAATGCAAGAGCATTATTTTTTTTTTAAAAGATCAATCGTAAATAAAAAATAATACTAGATTTTTCTTATTGTTACATTGTCACACTTCAGTAAGACTATTATCCTCTATTATTTGGATGCTTAATCCTCTTTTTGACATTTTCTTCTACCACTTTGTTGAAGATTTTAATGCATGCACAATATATATTTTGATTGTATATTAACTATCCATGTTACATTTTTCCTTTCTTCTCCATCTTCTACATACTTTGGTGTTTCATCTCTGGTTTTTAGCCTTTTATCCTTGTTTTTTTTTTTTTCACCCTAAGCTTTGCATGCATACATAACTTGTTATTGCAGTTTTTTGGACCTCACCTGTGTGGTGTTCCAAATAATAATCTCACTGAGATTAAATCCTCGCTTCTCCTTACTCATCTTTTTTCTATCACTTTTGTTTCCTTATGCATCATTTTAGTGTATTACACCTTCCTTTGTTAACCTTGGCATCTTATTTTTCATTCCTATAATTGTTAATATTTTTAGTTTAATTTTTTATTATTCCCTATCAACAGCTACTCCATATGGTATTTTTTTTTCTTAAAAGTAAGAGGATATTAAAAAGGTTTTTCACCTTCTTATGTGGTGTGTTGGGGTGGGTATAATGCCTTGGCAAGTATTTAATATCCTTCCTTTATGGAACATTAACTTAGATTTTTATTTATTTTTTAAATCATATGGCACTCTTATGATCCTTCTCTCCTCCTCCCACGTTGGTAAGTGGTACATGGTATAATATTTGACTCCATTTGTTTCTTTCTATATGTTCTTCATGCATGCTTTGATATCGTTAATAAGAATATTTCATTTTAAAAAAAACAATCCATAATCTTTAAATTTTAATAAGTGGAATCTTGTTTTAATATTTTTTGTTTATTTATGGATAAAACTGAAGAAATTTCTTGAAATAACAAAAAAAACCTGTTAAAAGCACAAGTTTTTGTCTTATTTTCCATAAGTCTGGTTGACATTCACTTAATCAACTCTTTAGATTTTTTTTTAATTTAATCTAATTTTTTAAAACTTTAATTTCAATTTAAATTTTTTGTATATAAATATTAGATTTTATATTTTGCTAGATTTCAATTTTTTTTAATATAAACATTTATGATAATCCAAATTTTTTTTTGGTTATATAATTGTATCAATTCAATTTTTTCATGATGTGGTCACATGATAATGCGTTGATTAATGATCATAGGGAAAAAATTATTGAGTGAGACAATGAGAGTATTTCTTTAAAATGTCAACTTGAGTGTCACATTAAAATATTTATGTTACTAAAAAACTTGCATGATAAGAAACTTAACACAACACAAAATATTTTTTTTTTATTAGATAAGGTAAAAGAAGTTGGATTTAAAGGGATCCATCAACCGCCAAGTTTAAATAAAAATAGTAGGACATGAAGTCAAGTAACTAAGCCACAACGAGATATAAAACATATAAGGTCTTCAGCTAAACATAAGTAAAACAACCAAGAAACACTAACAGAGACAAAACAAGTAGAGCTATATAATAAACTAGATAGATACTAAAACCTCCTCTAAGATTGACTCATCCTGTAAAGTGGCTCATTTTGTCTCCTTGGTCTTGTCCTTTAGTAATTCCTACATCACTCTACCACACGTGCATTTGCTCAAACCTTTCGAAGGACCCCACTTGGTTTTCTTCTATAAAGTCCTGGAGATCCTTTTGGATTTGAGGGTTGGTTGAATATCTTCAGTGGCTTCAAATTCATATTCATCATTGGTGTCTTTTTTATTTGGGGGGGGTTCTTTTTTCTTTCCCTTGTCATATTTCTTCTTTGAGTTTATCGATCTCAGCTTTCAAATTGTTCCATTCCTTAATAATACTAGCCATGGCCCTACCTATTTCCATTAATTTATCTTCAAAGGCCTTGAGCTTCTTTTTGCACTCCTAAGTTGAGTCATGTAAGTTTTAGACTTCTTTTCCCTTGTTATCATCTTCCTCCTTCCACAAAATGGCTATGGTTTTGGGTTTTCTACCCATAGAGGCTAGGGTAATGTCTCCCAAATGTTTTTGGGGGGATTTATAGGTTTGGGTGTTGGTAGAAGGGGAGATGTGATGGGAATAAGCAGGGGTTGGGGACCCATCCTCCTCCAGAAGCTCAAATTCCTCATCATATGGGTCTTCCATAGGGATGTCAGGGTTGGGTTTGTCATGTAGGGGTTCGCCATGTTAGAACAATAGGAAGATCAAACCTTGGTCGATAATATCATTGTTATGACTTATTTGGTAAGTGAGTTTTGTGTTTTCCAATGATTTTAGGAGATAGAAAGGTAAACTAATTTTATACCCATAGAAGTGATTCAATAGTATAAAATGATGAGAAAAATATCAAGGTGAACTTACCTTATAATTTAAAATATTTCATTATCTGTAGGTAGATCTTAGGCCATCGATGAGGTAAATCCTACCTCGAGAATTCCTTCTTTTCCATCTTCAGGACATTGTGTAGAAAATTTTTTGCATTAATTCTAGTTTCTGACTTTTATCCTTAAATATTTTCACTCCTTTGCAGCTCATCCTAGTTATCTCACCAATTCATTCTTTTTCCACCATAATTTTTATACCTCACATCTTAATAATCCATTTATTTTAGGCCAACACAAAGTCCTTCTATAACTCCTCATCATGCCCTATAATTATTTGCATAAATTCTGTTAATCCTCCCTTTTGAAATTTCTTCTAGACTCATTTATTTCCCTGAATGTATAGGAGAGAGGTTCTAATCTATCTATATTGCCTCTGATTTCCTCCAAATTTTTGTTCTTCCAATTATGAATATAAGTTCCAAACTTCCACTCCTCAACCTTCAGCTTTTGAGAATAGTCTATTTTGATGGTTCTATCAATTTTTGTGATACAAATTTATTTATTAGAATCATTATGTAAAAAGGGATTAAAGCTTCACACGCCCAAACATAAAACTCCTGCATGTAACTAGCTCTCAAAGCTATGATGATGTACAACTTGAATCATTATTTATTTTGTTTAATAAATGAGTTGAGAGGCTATAGGCTCCTACCTATGTGACCAATAAGGGGGCTTCAACTCCAAAGTTGTCTAGGGTATTCGAAATATGTGCTTAAAAGAAGTCTCTCAAAAGGAAGCTATGAACTGCTTAGCATCATTTATGATGTGCTTGATAGTATGATAAGGAATGGTTTTACATAAAAATGTATTGAGAATGTTGAGAAAGTCCCCCTTAATGGCCAACTTGGATATGTTGGATTGAGAAGAAATTTGGATGCCCTAAAGTGCAACCATTGCTTCAGTCACATACTTAGTTTGAACACCAAGGGAACCCATATAATCTGATACTACATGCCCTTCATGATCCTTGATAATAGCCCCCCATCCAACATGTTATAATAATTAATTTATCCTATCTTATATGTAATAAATGTCACATGGTGTAGTTACACCTTTGATTGACATGTAGCATAGGTTAGTTAAGTGTGTTATTTTCTATGTGTGATTAGTTACATTGTGAGACTTAATCCCCTATAGATTAGGAGATATAATCTCACTTGTTTATTTATAAATAAGCACCTCTTTTAGTGCTCTAGCTAATGCAATTACTTTCCATCTTTCATTTGGTATCGGAGCAGGTAATCTTGACGAGGTTTCGAAGTGGTAGAGATAAGGTCGAGATCGAGAGATAATTTCATGCTAGCCTTGACAGCATCACATTGATCCAATTTTTTCCATCCCATGCTAAAACTTTGAAAAATTATGAAAGGAAATAATTGTCATGCAGATCTGTTAATCTTAAATCCCAACTTGGCGTATCAGATCTAAACTTTTTTAGGATCATTTTTTGGTTTTTTTATTTTTTAAAAAAATATAGAATTTATGGAACTAATCCTATATTTTTTATGAATTCTAATGAGAAAAATATTAATTTAAAAAAAAATTAAGCTTTTGGTGATTTTCTACTATTTTTTTAAGTTTCTATTTTGCAAGACAAGCGAGGAACAACAAAAAATATGGAATTTTTTCTAAAAATTTTTACAAAATATTAGATTAAATATTATATCACTAGATTTATCTCATCGATACATTTCTTTAAAGTATTCATTTTCTGAAAATGGAGCACCAAGGCACCCATGGTGAAATTTTGAAGGTAGAGGGCAATTTGGAAGTCTTCATTTAGTGCAGGGTCAATTTTTTGGATAAAGCACAACCCAGGTCCACCACTTCTAGAAGTAGAACCACCATCATGCCACAATCATTTTTAAGCCTCTGTTCACATTATATGAACACCTGTTGGGCATTTTGAGCCCCTAAGGGCTTGTCCTTCATGACTATGAGCCATCTTTGAAGATTTTTTTCGAGGCTCATAAATTTTGATCTGTGAGTCCTGGGAAGGTGATTTTTTTTTACGTTGGATATTTTTTCATGATATATGCATTGGTAAGGATATTTTTTGCATTTTCATCACCCATATTTCTAAAATTTTCAATTTCTCGCTAGTTTAGCTGACTAGTTCATGTATTTTAGACCTTTAAGAGGCCATAACTTTTGACTGGTAACTTCTATTTGCATGTTATATTTTTTGAAAGTGAGTGTTTTTTCATGATATTAATAGATAAAACATATGTTTATTCTAATTTTACATCATATTTTAGACATTTGGATGCATTTTTAATTGAAATCAATGTCTAGATTCCCCGATTTTCCATTACATTTTAGTACGCATTTTTTATGTTTTTTGTGTGCTTGTGTGTAATTGTATTTTATTATGAGTGTGAATTTTTAAATTCTATTTCTACACATTCTTTTTGGACTTAAAACACTTGTACTTTCTTGTCATATGTAATGTAACTTGTATATTATGATGTCTGGTTCTAAACCTCATTTCATCTTCCTCAACACACAATTGCTTCATGGTGATAATTATGCTACTTGAAAAACAAAAGTGCAAACACATTTAGATTTTGAATATATTTGGTTAGTTGTATAAAGCACATGGGTCTGACATGTAACATATGTTGATCAACAATAGAGATATGATAAAGTTAATAAAAAGGTTAAGTTAATAATAATGTTTGGAGTTTCAGATGAGGTATAACCTTGTATCCAAAGTGTTACAACTACAAAATATGTTTGGGATACGCTTAAAATAGTATATGAATTTAAGAATCAAAATCAAAACTTACATCTTTAGATCTAATTACACACTCTTAAGCTCAAATCAGATGAAAAAGTAGAGGCATTCATTAGAAGGGTTACAACTTTGTAGGCTTGAGTCAATCTTTGAGTAGACTAGTGATAGATGATTCTTTGGTCCCTATAGTCCTTAAAGCACTACCCCCTGCATACAAGATCTTTGTGACCACTTTTAATGTCATAAGACAAAAACCAAATTTTGAAGTGTTGGTAAATTTGTTGTAATAAGAGAAAGTTTTGCATAATTCAGAGGAAGCAGATGACAAACATGCACTCACATCGAATCAAAAAGGGAATAAAACCATGAAGGGTACAAAAAAATCTCCAAAGTAGAATAATTAATAAAACCAATAAGGGAACAAATCACGTTCTTCTAAACTATGTCAAAATTGTGGAGGATAAGGACATAACTTAACCCATTGTTGGTATAACACATTTCAAAAGGGCTTATCAAGAAAGAAACCCTCCTTCAATAATTCACCACAAACATAAAAGAAGCAACCACAAAAACAAAATAGATGGAAAGAAAAAATTCCAAGCCTAAACAACATGGAAATTTTACAGAATAAAATGATTCTTCAAATGAGGAATATGGTTTAGCTACTCAAACACATGATTCTACCAATCATCCAAGTGCAATTTGGTATGTTGATTTAGGAGCAACCAAACAAATGATAGGGAGAAAAGAATGGTTTTCTACATTGACCAATTCTACATTGACCAAAATATAATCAAAGGGAAATGTATCACTTAGAGATGATACCTCAAATATATAAATAGATAATTTATGACATAGATGATATGGTCACTTGAATTATGGTTATTTGGTTGAATTGAGCAAACATGATATGGTTTGTGGCCTTCCCAAACTCAAGCAATATTTTGATATATGTACTAGTTACTTAGTAATAAAATAAAGAAGAGCTCCCTTTGGAAAGATTGAATATCAGTCACTTGGTAAGTTGGACTTGGTGCACACCGATCCATGCAAACATTATACTCCCAGTCTCAGAGGGTACAAATACTTTTAGTTTTTTGTTGATGATTACTCACAAAAAATGTGGGTATATTTATTGAAGACTAAGGATAAAGCTTTTCAAGTCTTCAAAGAATTCAAGGCCATGGTTGAAAATTAAACTAGTAGGAAAATCAAGACCCTTTACTTAGATTATTGGGGGGAATAGACTAGTAAAGAATTCTTAGCCTATCTCAGTGTGAATGGAATCAGTCAGCAATTGATAGCTCCATAATCAACTCAGTAGAATTAAGTTACATAATATCATAATAGAGTCATTATGTAGATGTTTCATAGCATGGTTGAGGATGTAAAATTGCCTAATACATATTGGGTAATATCCTGTCACACTATAATCTACTTGTTGAATAGGTCACCCACCAAAGCTCTTGATGGAATCACACCACATGAAGCTTGGATAGAGAATAAACCAAAGGTTACTCACCTTCAATTTTTTGGTTGTAAGTTATACATGCATGTTCCTAAGAATAAAAGGAAGAAGTTGGATAAGAAAACAAAAGAATGTATTTTTTTGGGATACAGTGGACAATCAAAGGCTTACGGGCTCTGTGATCTAGAAACAAAGAAGGTACTAATCAATAGAGATGTAATGTTTGATTAAAAGAGTGGAATCAATCCTTTTATACAACTAAATGATACAGGAAAAATTCCTTTAATATTTTTAGATAGTGATGGTAAAGGTGAAAAGGAAGATAGTCAAATAGGACCTCCAACACCACTACCTACAGCTCAACATATGCCCAAGTGGTATACAAGTACTATACGAGATGTTAACTTGAATGGAGTACTAGATACATCCACTTCAATATCAAGGACTTGAATCATGGCTCGAGAAGAGGTTAATATAGCCCTTATGATTATTATCCAAGAAACTTATGAGCCCTCAACAGTAATAAAATCCCTATAGTCAAAACCTTGGAAATATGCCATGGATATAGAATATCAATCATTGATGAAGAATAACACTTGGTAGTTTGTAAATCTTCCACCAGGGAAGAAGCCTATAGGATGAAAATGGGTCTTTAAGACCAAGTGCAAAGTAGATGGTAATATTTATAAGTAAAGGCAAGGCTTTTTGAAAAAGGGTATGCTCAGAAAGAAGGCATTGACTATGAGGAGACTTTTGCTCCCATGGCTTAGATAAAGACAATAAAAATGGTTTTTGCTATGGCTACACAATTTAGATGGAAATTCCATCAAATAATAGTAAAACTACCTTTTTTAATGGATATTTACAAGATGAAGTCTACATGACTCAACCTAAAGGATTTGTGGTACCTAATCAGGAACAGAAGGTGTGTAGGCTTATCAAGTCTCTCTATGGGATAAAATAGGTTCCCTGAGCCTAGTAAATCAATATTAATGAGCATATCATATAACATGGATTCAATAAGAATCCATATGATCCTAACCTCTACCTCAAATAACATAGGGGGAGGTTGTTATAGTGATTGTTTATGTCGATGATCTAGTCATCACTGGTAGCACAGTGAAGATGATAGATGCAACTAAGAATGACCTCAAATGATCATTCAACATGATAGATCTTAAGTTGCTACACTATTATCCTGGTTTGGAGGTATGGTATAAATAACATCACATTTTTGTTTCACAAATGAAGTATACCAAGATATTGCTCAAGAAATTTAGGATGATGAATTGCAAGACTATTACAACACATATGGAGACAAGAATTTAGTTATCTCATATAGATCCATCACCAGAAGTAAATGTAACTCTTTATAGATAGTTAATTAGGAGTCTGATTTAATTGACATATACTAGGCTAGATATTACCTATGATGTCAACTATCTTTCTTGGTTCATGCAAGAACCAAATATAACACATTGGAAAGCATCAAAGTGTGTATTGAGATACATAAAAGGTACAGTTGAGTATGGCATAGATTACAATAATAATGATAAGTTATTCTTGACAGGATACATGGATGTAGATCATGTAGCTTTTATTGATGATAGGAAATCCACTTCTAGATTTGTGTTATTTCTAGGATCTAGTCTAATTTCATGGGGAAGTAAGAAGTAGAATTATGTTTCTATATATTCTATAGAGGTAGAATATTGTGCTATAGTAGGAGTTGTCTGTGAAGTGATATGGATATGTTGAATTCTTTTAGGACTTGAATTTTCATAGAATCGGCCTACAATTCTATATTATGACAATCAGGGTGTTTTACATCTTGTTCACAATCCATTATTTCATGACAGAACCAAGCACAGAGTTTTAGATTCCTTTCATACACAAACATGTTCAACAGCACAAAATACAAATCTAGTATTACCCCACTCAAGATCAGTGCACAGATGTCTTCATGAAGTCACTTTCATGTGATAAGTTTGAGGCATTCAAAAATTCTCTCTCTTCTTCTCTTCAGGTTGTGATCAATAAAGTGGCGAATGTTAAAATAATTAATTTATCCTAGCCTATATGTAATGAATGTCACATGGTGTAGTTACAACTTTGATTAACATATAGCATATGTTAGTTAAGTGTACTATTTCCTATGTGTGATTAGTTACATTATGAGACTTAATCCCCTATATATTAAGAGATTTAATCTCACTTGTTGATGTATAAATAAGAACCTCTTGTAGTGCTCTAGTTAGTTCTGTCAATTTTTATGATACTTGTTTATTAGAATCATTACATAGAAAGGGATTAGAGCTTCACATGCCCAAACATGAAACTCCTACATGTAACTAGATCTCAAAGCTATGATGACGTGCAGTTTGAATCATTGTTTATTATGTTTAATAAATGAGGTGAGAGGCTATAGGCTCTTCCCCATGTGACCAACAAGGGGGATCCAACTCCAAAGTTTTATAGGGTATTCAAAATATATGCTTCAAATAAGTATCTCAAAAGGAAGCTATGAACCACTTAGCATCATCTATGATGTGCTTGATAATATGAGAAGGAGTAGTTTTACCTAAAATGAATTGAGATTATTGATTGAGTCCCCCTCAATGGCTAACTTGGCTATGTTGGATTGAGAAGAAAGTTGGATGCCCCAAAGTGAAACCATTACTTAGCCATATGATTGGTTTGAACACCAAGGGGACCCTTATAATCTACTACTACATGCCCTTTATGATCCCTGATAATACCCCCCCTCCAACATTCCCTATATTACCTTTTGAGTCTCTATCAAAGTTGAGCTTAAAAAATCCAGGTGAAGAATTTAACCACCCAGTAGAGTATCTGATTACCAAAGATTTGGGAATTTTAAATTATGAAGGATGGAAACCTTGATAAGAAAACCTAGGACCTTATCATTTGGTTGGAATGTATGCTAGTTCTTCAAAATAGTGGAGCACAAGTTATAGAATATGGTTCTAATGTTGTTCCCTTTGTTAGCAAAAATATTGTCATTTCTCACCTTCCAAATATCCCAGAGTAGGTGAGGTAAAGCAAGATGCCACAAGAAAGAAAGGCAGGGTAAGGCCCAAGTTAGTTTCCATTACGTAATTAGGTCCAGTAATGAGTAGTTATAGACCTAAGAAATTAGAAACTTTTAAAGAAGTAAATCCAATTTGAGGAGCCAAGGGTCATTCCAAGAAAAGGTGGTAGATTGACTCCTCAAAATATTTGTAGAGTGCACACATGTTAGGGATGACCATTCACCACTTAACCAAATTATCAGTTGTGAGAATTCTATTATGGGCCACCAACTAAAATAATATATTAACCTTAGCAGTGAGGTGTTTTATTGAAATGTGCCTCCAATAATCCCAATCCCCCTTTAAGGATTAACTTGACTATATAACTTGACTTCACTGAGAAATACCCACTATCTTCAGCAAGCCAAATCGAGAGATCATCCTTTGGAATAAAAAGAATGTAGAAATGTTGAAGTTTCATATTAAATCTAAGCAAGGCCTAAGAAACCTCCTCATTGATATAATCCACATGGAGGGGCTTCTAATATTGGACACCATCCTTGTAGGACCATTAGTCTTTGACTTTAAGGCCCTAAGAAGTTTTGAACACTGGGCAAAGATTATTCCAAGGATCTTTAGTCACAAGGGGCTTTGGGAGATCCAAGGGTCATCCCAAAAGTCCATCATTTCCCTATTACCAATTTACCACCTTCAACCTTTCTAAATAATTATTATTCTACTCGAGATGGATTTCTAAAAATTCAAGCCATCATTAGGTCCTTCCTCCTAGAGGAAGTTATCCTCATTGTTGCGTTCCAAATATTTGGCCTTGATAATATGAGTCCACAATTTATCTTCTTTTATAATTTTCCAACCCAATTTTTCTAGGAGGGATTTGTTCATTATTCTTAACTTATGAAGTCGAAACTAACTTGAGTAGGCATGCCTTTTCCTATTAGACCAATGGGAATCTGAATCTTTCTTTAGAGCCTTTCTAAATAAAGTTGCAATAAATCTGTTCTATTTTGTCAACTATTTTACTCAACAACTTGAAGAGAGGCAAGAAATAAACTAGAATGTTTTAGATGGTGGATTTGAGTAGTTATAGCTTGAATTTATGGGTCAAAAAATGTCCTTTCCATCTAGCTAATTTATTTAATATTTTGTCCACTAGGGGGTTCCAAAATTCAGCCTTCAAATTTCCATAAAAATTTGGTATCCCCAAGTGGGTAGAAGTAAGATTGCTTATCTAGAAACTGAATATAGAATATAAATTATTATAAAGTCCCAATTAAGTATCAATGATTAATATTGAGATTTTAGTATAATTGATATATTGGTTTGAGAATTTTTCATAATCCAAAAGGATCATTTTGATTGTTTTGCCTTCAACAATTGAGGCCTCTCCTAGCAGGAAGGTGTCATCAAAAAACTACTCGTGAGTAACAGGGCTAGTGTTTTGGGACACCCTAATGTCATTGATGAGACCCTAGATCCTATCATATTGAAAATTCTTCCTAGATTTTTAGTAAGAATGATGAAGATATAGGGAGATAGGAGATAGAAAACATAAAATATTTTTTACTCTCTTATTGCTCAGTGTTTTAAAAATGTGCAAATGTGTAATGTTGCTTCTTTGTCTCCTCATGAGCATATTGTTTCAAAAAATACTATTTATAACCCTAGATTAAAAATCATGAAATTCATGGGTTATTAAAGTGGTGGTCTTGGTAAATGTGAAAATGGTATTATTGAACCTCTTTTGCTTGAATCTAATGAAAATTATAAAGGCCTTGGTTTTAATGATGCAACTAATTCTAATGTGAATTTGAAACTATATTTTCATTCTTATTGAAGGACTTATAATATAAATATTTTTTATTATAATGTTTATAATGATTATGATTTAGTTAAAAATGACAAAACATCTAAGTATTATCAAAAATACAGGCATCGTATCTCTAAATGTTGTAAATTAGATACATGTAAATCTTGTGGTAAATCCACTCATGACACTTTTCATTGTCGTAAAATGACTAGAACACCTAATTATAAGTTAAAAGGTATTTGGATACCTAAAATAGTGTATCTTTTAGAGACTTTTATGTGTCTTTATGTGATAATTCTTCAATTGATTCACATCAAATATCTTATTCAAGTAACACATCTTATTTATCTTTATTTTCTAAATGTATCTTATTATATATTCCTTATATTTATGTTGCAAAGGAAATATGTTTTGATTATTTTGTATAACTTCATTTTCAAATAGGATTTCACACTTTGTTATTGAAGTTGTCTTTTGATCCTTTACCTTGTTATACATCTACTTTTGTTACATGTTGTATGTATATCATACTTTATGGCATATTGGTTACTTAACTTGAAATATTACATTGGCTTGTTTATTTTTCAAGTTTTAGTGGATCATTTCTCCTTATTATTGGTCTTTATTCCATTTAAAATTTACCACATTACTTGAAGAGTATTCTTAGATATTATCAATGATCACACCTTCATCCTTGTGAATTTTGGTGACAACTTCTTGTTGGCACTTTTTCCCAAGACTTGGGTGTTAGTGCACCCAATGATAATCTTCCCTGTGCTGAGATATCATGAGGAAAAATATTCCCCAAACTCACTCAAGGCACAAATTAGAGTAACCAAGTTGGGTCAAGGTTAGTTGGAAATGATGTTATCAATGGAAGAGAAATCAAATTAATCTAAATTACTCATATCACTTATACCTAGCCTAGGTACCTAGTTGCTTCCGTTCAACAAACATCTATAATTAAACTAAGTAACATAAATTAGCTCGGCAGATATTTATTCCCACATGAACATCATAACCATAGATAAAACATGAATACCATACTACATTTATAGTACAGACCATGATTGTATTAATGACCAAGTAAAATAGATTTACATTAGGGTGGGGTATATATAAGCTATACATTCTTAATTCATGCAACATGTTGTTAATATTCTTCCTCTTTTAACTCCAATAGTGACACCAACAATAACCACTTCTTGTTGGCACTTTTTCCCAAGACTTGGGTGTTAGTGCACCCAATGATAATCTTCCCTGTGCTGAGATATCATGAGGAAAAATATTCCCCACACTCACTCAAGGCACAAAGTAGAGTAACCAAGTTGGGTCAAGGTTAGTTGGAAATGATGTTATCAATGGAAGAGAAATCAAATTAATCTAAATTACTCATATCACTTATACCTAGCCTAGGTACCTAGTTGCTTCCGTTCAACAAACATCTATAATTAAACTAAGTAACATAAATTAGCTCGGCAGATATTTATTCCCACATGAACATCATAACCATAGATAAAACATGAATACCATACTACATTTATAGTATAGACCATGATTGTATTAATGACCAAGTAAAATAGATTTACATTAGGGTGGGGTATATATAAGCTATACATTCTTAATTCATGCAACATGTTGTTAATATTCTTCCTCTTTTAACTCCAATAGTGACACCAACAATAACCAACCTATGTTGTTAACCTCTTACAAATGTTACGAGATGATAATTTATATAGGTCTGGTGAAATAGGAAGATAGTTGGTGTCAACCTTGTTCAAAATTCAAATACTCCCTCCTTATTCTCCCACTTATCTCACCATGAACATGACAACAATCTCAAGGCCATCACCTCTACCACATGTATTTATATATTTTACCACTTATTATCTACTATATTTTTTCAAAGTTCCCAATATGGTCATGGAGTAATTGGAATGTGATCTATCTATATCTCATAATCTATCTAAATGTACTATGAGTCAGCAAGATTTTGGTGGCATTATCTTTCATTCCCTCTACCCCCTTATTTTTAGCTGACGTGGCCACTGTCAAATGTAAATCCTTTACACAAGGTTAAAATTTACCCCACACTAAACTAGTTGGTCATCCTTGATCAATTGATTCTTCATTCTAGGTTTTCATCTTCAGGTGGGGGAACATATAGCTCCAAAATTCTCATTTACAACTCTCTCTAGAAATCATCCCACTGGTGCATGACAAGATGAATAGTCTCATGTTATGGATAATTTATCACTTATCCTTTGAAGGTCAGTGATCATAACAAGAAGGGTTTAACATGATGTTTTATCTCACCAAGATTATCCAACCCATCCTTCAAGACTTCTTCTGTAATGCTCTCTTCATGCAAGGTTTTTCCCTAAAGCTTTGAAACTTACAACTCTAATTCCCTCCTTGTAGCATTTATTTCTTGGTCCAAGGACTCTACCTCCTTAAATAAGAAAAATTGATCCTCCTTTATCTTCTTACTTAAACCATCACAATTAAAGCTTTCTACTCATATTCTCAAGAGGATAGTCATGATCAGGTTATCCTGACTTACTCAAAAAAAATCCCAAACAAGTATTTTGTGTTGGTTGCATAGTCATCAAGGATTTTTAACATGTCCTTATAATATTTCAATCTCTTAAAATATTTGAACTAGGATTCCTATGATATGTCCTAGGGCCTTATATACTATTTCTCTATTTTGATGAGCACAACGGCCAAGACCTCTAAATTATTCAATAGGTCAACATGTGTGGTATCAATCATGTCCAGTAGGTTGGGTAAGGTTTTGACAATCTTGTCACATAAGTTCAGGGCTCCAACCTTTACCTCTTAAAGTTGATATTTATCCCTTTCCCACTCATCTCACTCCTTGTTCATTATATGGTATACCTTAGCCTACCTACTATTTACCTATTTAATGGCTTGTTCGACAAGTAGGTATTTTATTTCTTCTTTAATGACATTGACCAGCTCACTTATAACTTGTTTTTGTTGTTAATAGGTATTTTAATTCACCAAATTTAAACAAGTTAATTCATTAGCCAACATTAGGATATCATTCTTAACCATGTGTTAGTGAAATAACTAGAGTTTATGAGGAACATTCCTGATCTCAGATGGCTAGTTATGGTGGATAGGACCTCAACTTCATTGGGTACCTCGTAAATGGGATCCTCCCTAAATTTTTCCAAGCTAAAGATAATTTTCATCATTTTTTCAAAGAGGCATGTTTTGAAACCAAGGCATCTCAAAGATATAGGTGATAATCTTGCACCCTGATTTGTATCTACTCCCAAATAGTGTTGTTGCATCTTCCCCTAGTTGTTTCTATACCTTGTCACGAGGGACTATCTTCTACAAGGATGGCCTCATATTCTTATGGACCTCTTTGATCTCCTTATCCTCATAGGTTAGCCTATACTTAATCATTTTATTCATCCTATAGCTACCCATCCTAAAATACATCTGGGAGATTAATCTCCTCCTTTGGGTTCTCAACTATATTCCCTACAAATTACTCTAATATTTCTTCATCCTTTTGGCTAAATGGGATTATTTATAGGGTATCCTAAATTTGGGTCCTATGCCCAACATTACCTTCTTATTCCATCATGTGTACCTCTTCTTACTGGCTAGATGAACCTTCTATTCCATCTGCATTCATCAAACCCTTCCCTTTTTTTCTCTAGTTAGTGAATATGATGCCTTCTCCTTTGGTTCTAGCATCGATGTCATTCTACTTCAGGTCAAGGTGACTAAGGTATTTCCTCCCACCTAGTTCTCTTTTTGGTTCTAGGTACTTCTTCTAAATATGGTTCCTCTAACTTGGGCATGGGGATTGTCACTTCTCACTCCTTCAATCTCCATCTTCATGCCTCTTTCCACCTCGAGGCTTCTCCCATAGCTTTCGATTCTTCTTAGCTCATGGAATTTATTTTTCATTATATGGTGTAGAATTTACTTATCTCCCCCTTTATTTTCCTTGATATTTTTTCTAAGCCTCCCTAATTAATTATGTTGTGTGGTTGATGTAATGGTCCTACCTTTTCCCACATATGGTCTTTCATCATCTTTGTGTTTGTGCCAACTATTAGGCTAGTTGAGGTATTGAAATTTGAGATTTGATTTGACAATGTACCATGTTTTTTTTCCATTTGAGGTTATTTATTTAGTTGTTTTACTTTGTTTGTTTATCCTACTTTAGCATTTTGTTTCCTTATCCCATATTAAAATCATGTGTCCAGTCATCTGACGTAGAGATATAAATACATGAGGCACTTGTAAGCAATTATAAATTAGAATAGGAGGATAATATTTGGAAAATTTCCAAATATTAATAAATAAATATTTATTTGAGAGATACTTCTATAAAAATTGGTGCATAATTATCCTCACTAAGAATAATTAAACACCTAGCATGGTGGCCTTTCAAATAAACTCCCCACTCAATTGGATATTAAGAGGAGTGTGTGAGATAATACCCCTAATGATGCATCAATGGTGATGCCAAAATATCCTAAGCTAACCCAAAGTAAAAGCAAACAAGAATATAAAAGAAGTGGCATACACCTTATTATTAAGTTAGATAGTTGGTATTAAGCGTCAAATGGCTTCAGCCTTTTGCTAATGAAATGCCCATGAAGCATTTCCCCATTGAGAGTTGAAGTTTGCATATGATATTTTCCAAAATGTCATCAATTATATATGGCCCAATTTAATGGATTTATAACTTTACAAGGTTTTTGAGGTATTTAGAATCATGCATAATAAATTGATAGTCTTTGGTCATTACTTTTCCTTTGATATGTGTGTCATGTAGTGCCTTTTGTTAGGCATTCTCAGTGACTTGGATCCATTTTTCAAGGATGCACCTCTCATCTAGATTCTTTAATTCTTTAAGGTGCATTTTGAGGGATTCAAGGTTATCAAAATGACCAACTTGGGCTATGTGAAGAGATGGAACCAAAACCTCAATAGGAAGTAAAAATTTTGTGTTGAATACTAGTTGAAAAGGAGTAGACTTGTTGAATTGCTTATAGTTAGTTTGTTATACTCATAGGATAGTTGATAACTGGTCATCCCAGTCTATGTATCCTAAATCATAGATCTTTGTGAGATAATGGCCTAAGATTTTTTTTAATGCTTTTTTAGTGTCATTAGCTTGTGGGGGGTAGGGTGTGATATTATGATGGGCAATCATGAATTGTGATAAAAGGATCCACAGCATCTCATTGATGAAATGGATGCCCCACTTAATATTTAGGCTCATGGGAAATCCATATCTACTAATAATATTTTCACATAAGAATCAGGTGGCTATGGATGTAGTTCAATTCTTGGTGGGTATAGCTTTGGCCCATTGGGTGAAGTAGTTAGTAGTGGAAATGATGTAGTGCACCCCATTCCATTATGCAGTGGGTGTGATAGGCCCTAAAAAATCAATAGCCCATTTTTCAAAGGGGACCTTCACGAGGATTGGAATAAGTAGAATCTCATCTCAGTGGTTTGACATCCTAATTATGTGGCAAACATCACACTTCTAGGCATATTCTTTGGCATCATGAAAAATGGTTGGCCACCAAATTTTTGAAAAGAGGATCTTTCAAGTGGTTACTTCCCCAATGAAATATCCTATGGTGATTCTTTCATGGGCCTCCTATAAGATAGTTGTGTTTTCATGGGGAAGTACACATCATCATAACACATTACTATATCCTTTCTTGTAGAGTTATTTATCTATAAGTTAAAAAGGGACAACACAAAGGGGCAACTATTTATTCTCATTACTGGTCATATTCTCTGATCCAATTCTTAAAGTGAGGAATGTTATGATATTAGTAAGTTCCCTTGGCACATGTTGTACCTTATGTAACTATGTGTTAGCTATGCCATCCTGAATAGGATGTGAAACTTCACCAGTGGTGAGCTGAGAAAGGTGGTTAGGTCTTATATCTTTTTCATGACTTAGACACTATGGTGAACTAAAAATCTTTAAAGAGTATTATCCACCTAAAAATAGATCCATAAAGATTGGGTTTATTGACCAAGAATTTTAGGGCCTCGTGACCTATAAATACACAAATGGGTGGATAATAGGTACTATCATAACTTCTAGATATTATAAATCATATCCAACACTTCTTTTTTAGTGGTCGTATAATTTTGTTCTGTAGGAATAAGCTTGTAAATAGCAAAGTAGAATGGATGATTGGTCTTTTTCTCCATAGGTTGGGCAAAAATAACACATATAGCCATCTAGGAAGCATTAAAATGGACATGAAATGGGGGGTTCTAGTATAAGAACTATAAGAAAAGAACACTGGTCAAATTTTGTTTCAGTGTTTGAAAGGATTCCTCATGTGCCCTTGACCATCCAAAAGTATTATCTTCTACAAAATTTTCTTTAGGGGCACGAATATCTTTTTATAGTGTCATATGAAATTTTGATAATACCTGATGTGTCCCAAGAATGCATATGCCTCACATTAATTTTCATGTGCCTAAATTTGAATAATGACTACCACTTTTATGGGATCCACCAAGAGTTCATCCTTGCAAATCACATGGTCTAGTAGGGTGTCAAATGGCATGGAAAATACAGACTTCTTTAGGTTGAGTGAAATCTACAAATATTGGCACCACTCAAACATGAGTCATAAATTATCATGTTGGTCATTCACAAACCCATATATTGTCCAATAATCTCGATACAGTTGGAGAAATTGGTGGAAAAAAACTTTGAAAGCCATGATCAAAATACACGAGAATATGGAGGGAGTATTTTTGAGCCCAAAGGGCATGATGTTGTACACAATAAACCCAAATCAGTAGAAAAGGTTGTCTTGGTCTTATCCACCTCTTCAATCTTGACCTAGTGGTATCTTGAGAAGCTATCTATTAAACTTTATATCTCAAAACCCACCACACCTTCAAGAATTTCTTTAGTGAAGGGAGTGGGAAAGGGATATGTGACGCAAGCTACATTTAGGAAATTAAATTTAGGAGAGGATAATGAATTCAAATCTTAATGTTCCCATCATTCTTAATGATGATGACCATGGGACTTACTCATTCAGACTCTTCTATGAGATATATGACATTTTTAGCTAACATGTATCAATTTCAATCTTTACCTTAGCCCATAGGTTAGAGCTCATTTAATAGGGCTACTTTTTTTTCAGTCATGTGGCCTTGACCAATGTCATCTTCATTTTTCTTGATAAAGAGTGCACCCCTTTCATCTCCATGAAGCTTCTAAGAAATAATTCCTTGAACTCTTGATAAAACTCCATAATGTGGGTAGGTTTTTGCGGTTGTATCTTCTTGGCTTTGTCTTTTCTGGCTCCTTCGGCCCTCAGGGGCTATCTTTAAGCTTTTCAAAATTAATGGCTATTTCACTACCTTAAATTTGACATATGTGCACCCGTCACTGGGCATTTGAACTTCCAACAGCTAGTTCACTGTGCTTGATTTTGATGTCTTCGGGCCCGTCACCCCTTGGAATTTCTTTGGCCTCCTGTTGCTTCCCTTTCTTTCAAGCTTCTTGTTTTGAACCCTCCCAAAGGGAAGGTGACCATTTGGCTTTAGAGAAGTGTCCTTCATTTTGGCTGAGAGTCCCTCGCAAGGGCACCTACCCTTCGAGGTCCTTCGGCTCCTTGGTCTTGAAATCTTTCAGACAAAATGTCCGAAGGAATTCCTTCAAACATTTTGTCCAAAGGATTTCTTCCTTTGCTTTTCTCTTATTTCCCTGAGTCCTTTCACTCGGCCACTTTTCCCATAGATTTTCTCTCGACTACTTTTCCCACGGACAAAAAGTCCACAAGAATCGCCTTGCTCATCCCTTTCCCTTGAAGACTTTCTTCGAGTTTTTTACCTACAGCTCTTTCCTGAATTTCTTCAGACTTTTTGTTTCAAGGAATTCCTTCAGACAAAAATTCTGAAAGAAATCACTTATGTCTTTTGCCTCGGCCCTTGTCTTTTGTGGCAGGATTTTCTTCCGAAGAATTTCTTCAGACAAAATGTCCAAAGGAATTCCTTCAGACATTTTGTCTGAAGAAATTCTCTTCTTTGCCTTAAACAAATTTTTGAAAGAAACTTACCTTTTTGGCTTTTCTCTGTGGCCTCTCTACAAATGTTCCATGCCCACTGCAAGGGCCCTTGAGTGTGTAACTGCCCTCTGTAAGGGCACTTGAAATATTCCATTTTGTGCCTAAGTGTTGGGAACTCGTCTCTGCCTATGGAGTCCGTAAAAAACTTCCTTGTGGAGTTCATAGAAAACTTCTTGAAGAGTCCATAGAAATGCCGGCAGAGTCCGTAGAAACTTCCAAGACTTGTGCAAAACCAAAAATGTACTGGCTCAGAACAGTAGGGGAAAAAGGGGGGACTAATTTTGGCCTATAAGACCAAAATGGTCAACAATCATCCCATAGCCATTATTGGTCCTAATACATTCATGGGTTGTTTGTCTTTGTAGTTAGAGAGTAACTCCCTAATCATGGGTACCATCCCATCTAGTTATATGAGGGATAATACTTCATACAAATCTTGTTCAATCTTGGGGGTGCCTACTCTATATTGGGATTTATGCTTCACTTTTTCCTCTAGATCATGAGTATATTGAATCTCACCTTGTAAATTTTGGATAAAATCCATTGCTTCCTAGATTACTTATTTTTTTCATGTGCCATCTAGTTATAGTACTCCATGAGGATCTAGGTACTACCTTGTGGTTTCATCCATGTGCAATTCATATCCTTCTTGGATGTTCTCAGTAATATTAATAACATGTTAGGTATTTAATCCACTTCTCATCATGACTTAGACTTGTGGATCCTGAGTGTTCATCCCCTAGATATTTGGATCCCACTATTTGGGTTTTTGTCCAAATTTAATTATTCCATAATCTTTCAGGTTGAGCCTTCTTGGTGAATTTATCATATAAATTTGGGAAATCCTCAACCCTGTGATTCCCTCAAAAATAAGTGCAATTAGGATTAACAGGACAATCCCATTGTAATTGATTTGGTGATTTTAACTTATAGCATCCTTAAGGTGGTAACCTCACACTAAATTGACCTCTAGTGCCATGGACTCACTACCCTCATGGTGGTCTGTACTCATAAAAATCTTGTCTTAATGTTTCAACTATTACCTACCTTACCTTGTGTTCCCTTATGTCACTTACTATTTTTTAGTTAGTTATATCATGTGAGGAGGTGTCTTAGATCTTACAGTAAGTCATGCATCTTGGTTGAGTCACTTGGGTAAATAGGGGAAATTGTGCACATCATAGCCCTCTTTTCACATCTCATAGGATGTCATGAACACACACACACACACACACACACACACACACACACACACACACACACACACACACACACACACACGGTGTTCCTTAGATATTTCTACCTCAAATTCCCCTATATCCCACAATATGTACACCATAATCCACTCCAATTATCGATTGCACCATTAGTCATTGCCTTTTGTAGGATTTTGCTCATAGATGCAATTTATGCTTCTAAGATTGAGCTAACCCTATAATCAACACTTCCTACCATTTTAGCTTTCAACACAGCCTCTAAAGCCTCTTATGGCTCTATGATGTTTCTCATTTCAGAGGTGCATTGGTAACGAGAAAATAGTCCACAAATAAACCATTAGGCATGTTGTAGTGGGTGGAGTACACAAGACCTATTTGATACCAAGTTCTTAAATCTAGCATCATAAGCACAAACATTCTCAGATAGGTCCAATTTAATCTCATTTAACTCTACAATTCTTTGTTTCTCAAACTCCAAAATATCAAACTCCTTTAAAACTTTTCTTATAGAATATCATAATCCACAATGATTTAGGTTGGATCATACTTTATATACCAATTACGGGCATGACCCTAGAAGGTTGTATTTAATTGAATCACCCTTCAATCTAGTTGAATGATTTCATTCACTCACTGGATAAGCTCGCACTTATGGATGTGCTTAGTGGAATTCTCTACTCCTTGATACTCTAGTAGGTTAAGAGACATCTCGTAGACAACCTATTTCATCAAATTTGTAACACCTCCTTGTGCAGCTAGGTCAGTTCCACTGATTCTTAATATGGGCATTATGATTTGTCCTATTGTTGCTTGGGTAGCTTGAGGAGCAACAGTCACTCCACCAACACCATTTTGTCCACTTTGTATTGTTCCACATAGTAGGGGTGTCAATCCCACTCCTATGATCAATAATCTTTTGATCCTCATATTCATAAATAAAAATACCACACACTTCTAATTTTGTAAAATTCTTTAGTTGTTACCTTATCACAACTCATGGCTTATAATTTTTAATAATGCACTCGAGTAGGTAGGTTAGATGGGGTTAGGTCTGGTGCTTCTTGATTATTTTTCTCTTAGCAATTTTTCCATGGATAACCCTAACTCTTATCTTTATTTTGTTGTCATAAAAATTCTTTTTATGAAGGAAAAAATTATACACTTATGAGTACTCCTTGTTCCTCCCCATCCCCCATGGGTACTCATGGCACATCTTGAGTTAAACCCATCCCTTTTTTCCCCAAGGTCCTCAATATTTACCTCTTCTAGATGCTTGTGCCTTATTGATCCCAAGTTGATCTATCCTCCTTCTACTAGGGTCTCCTTACACTCTTTTCTCCTAGTTACTATACCTTTTCCATACCATTCATCTCATTTCTCACATGCAATGCTACTCAGTTTGCCATTGGTAGGTCTTAAATTTTTTTAAATACCATCAATGTCTTGATCTTCAAGGTTAGCTCTCTAAGCTAAGAACCAATAGGTTTATAGAGGAATTAGATCTCAGCGTCTTTAGCATAAGACTATGTGGATAGAGAAAACTCTAACACATAACTATTCAATGTACCACACCACCACACATCCACAGCTCAAGTCCAAACTATGTCCAAATTTTAAAATTACTCCAATCATTATTTTTTTCATGGATAATTCCATCCCAAGTTTCTCCTCTTATTTAGAGAGTACATTGGAATCCATGCATAAAGGTGTTTTAGTAATTCATAAAATAATATTTCATATAGAATGTCATATAAGTTTTCTTCAACCTAATTCTTTGGCATTCGACCTATATATCTAGGGTGAAATTAAACAAAGTTTACTCTATCTACTCCAACCATCACTCAATATTTTCTAAATAAATCCAATTCATTATGTCTTCTCATCATAATTGTTTCAATGAAATGTAACGGGTCCTGGTAAAGGAACCAAAATGTTGGTGTTTTTTTCCAAGACCTAGGCCCTAGTGTGCCTATTACATGCCCAATGATAATATTTCCTATGTCAGAATATCATGAGGAAAGACATTCCTTGCTCTCACTTGAGGCACAAATTAGAGTAGCTAGGTTGGGTCGGGGTTAATTGGCAATGATGTTATCAACGGAAGAACCAATATATTAATCCATATCACTTATACCTTGCCTAGGAGCCTAGTTTCTTACATTCAACATACATCTATAATTAAACTAAGCAACTTAAATTAACTCAATAAACATAAATTCCAACATGAACATCATAACAGGGATAAAACATGAATGCCATACTACATCGTTAGTATAAAAGATGGTTGTATTAATGACCAAGTAAAATAAATTTACATTAGGGTGGGGTACATATAAGCTATACATTCTTAATTGAGGCAAAATATCACTAATATTATTCCTCTTTTAGCTCCAATAGTGACACCAACAATAAACAACCTATTATGCTAACCTCTTACCCGTGGTACAGGATGATAATTTATATAGGTCTAGTCAAGCAAGAAGATAGTTGGCATCAGCCTTTATCAAGATTTGAATACTCCCTCCTCATTATCTTTCTTATATCACAATTAACATGGATTGAATTTCAAGGACATATCCTTCATTGTTTGTATTTATATCTTCTGCCACTTCCTATCTATCCTCTTTTTTAAGATTTCCTACCATGGTCATAGAGTAATTGGGATGTGATCTGCATGGATCTCATAATAGGTTTTAATGTACTATTAGCTGTTGAAATTTTAATGGAATTATATTTCATTCCCTCTTCCCCCTTATTTTTTGATGGCATGGATACCATAAAATTTAAATCCCTTTACCTAGGGTCAACACTTCTCTTATTCTTTCTTTCTTAAAATATTCAAATTCCTCTTGAAGGAAGTTTTCATTAAGGGGGAGTATTATGTAATTTCAAGTTCCTTCCTTGTTTGAAAAGGTTTTCTCTAATTTTATAACCCCATATTAATCTTAAGGGGGAGTGTTGGATATTAACCTTATTTGATTCCTTTATTCTAGTTTAGGCTTATCCTAAGTCTCTTTTAGATGTGCATTTATTATATTTATAAATGCACTTTATCCTCAATTTATGAGGTATTTCTCACCTCTGTTGTCCACTTTTAGGATTTGGGAGTTACTTGCACAAGTAATTCCTCCCCCCTTATGTTACATATTTCCCTCCACTTTCTTTAGGAATTGGACACATGACACACACCAAGCAATCCTTGTAAGGTCATGATGGGATTCTTGTAACTCCCTCATCCTTACTCTTTCTTTATTTAAAGAGTCTTCACCTCCTCTCTTCAAAAACATTCTTAATGCACAATATTTCTCTTGAATTCTTGTAATTCTCTTTTGGCTTAAGGTAATTCTTCTTTCTCCCTCTCCTAGCTTCTACTTTCTATGTACTTGTTTGCAAAACTTCTAATAGATTATGGGGGTTTTTTCCATTTGATAGTTTCCCTACTTGTCAAATCTCATCTCAACCTTGTCTATTTTCCTTTGTTAAGGTATATTGACTTAATTTAATCTATTATTTCAATGTTTTAAATTGATCTTAATAATATTTCTATAATAGGTAGTAAATGTTTATGTGAATGTGATGACTAGATCACAGTGGTCATAAGACTAACAATATTTTATCCAAAAACTTTTATTTCTCTTTGTATGACCAAAATGGGATTTTTGGGTGCCTACAACACTTCCTAAGCATTATATTGTCAAGATGACATAATATGTAGTGAAAAAATTTAAAAAAAAAAAAAGGTTTTAAAATAGCCCATAGATGATGGAACTCATAATGATTAGAACAAATGAGAAAATATGAGTGGAATGAGCAAAATAGAAAGAGATAAATGTTACAAACCCTAGTTGAAATGGAAAACATAAATAGGCAAAAAAAAGATGGAAAAAAGGAATAAAATAAGATGATAGAGAGGAAATGTAAGAGCAATAAAAAACACAAGGAAATTTGACCCTCTAAAATATTTAAGGTGAAAATGTGATGATCAAGATTAAGATAAGGGCATAAAGGATTTGAAAAACATAAGAAAGTTAACTATCTTTTTTCAAGACAATAGAAAATCCTCATAGTGTTATATATATATATAGGAGATACATCTAGTTGGAGTTAATTATGCCATTGACTACCATGCCTATTGCAGTCTAAGCCTTTCAAGTCATGCATGCACCCATGGAACTTTATTTTTTTATTTAAATGACTCATTATTTACATTTTGGTGAATTTAAGTGTTACTATCACATTTGTAACCTTCATTAATAACGTCTAGACAAATGAAAAATTCCCGCTCAAAAATTTTAAAACCTCTTCAATACCCCAAAATTTGTTTTGGGGATTTTAATCACCTTTGAAACCATAAACACCAATGTAGTTAAACCATTTTGTTACTTTCAATATCTTTTTAAACCCATGTAAATTTGAGCACCAACTTGACTAGACCCATCCAAGCATTTTAGGTCATGAAGGCACCTCAAGCACCAAGTTGATTTCACTTATTTCATACCTCGATGATACCTGCATAACTATAATCAAAACCAAATATTTTAGTCTCATTTGGACCTTATGTAACTTATTACATTCTAGGGGTCATGCCCAAATGAAACCTGAGGAATTGCAAACCATTTTAGAAGTTTTGAGGGTGAGAGGAACTTTAAATTGAGACATAAAATGAACATTTTTTATAAAGTGTTTACACTTAAACTTCATCTCTTGTAATTGGTCTATGTGTTGGAGAAAAAATTAGGTAATTTTGGGAAGTTCAACTTTTGGTGATAACAACTCCAAACAATGCAGATAAGATCAATCTAAAACTCTATGAATCCTTCATCTACACTTAATCGATACAAAACCTCTCTCCTATCAATTAATTGGTGTGCAAAACTACCATAATGTATTTTCCTTTAGTCAGGACCTAATATTTTCCATGAGACCTTATAGGGACATTCAAAAGTTAAATTTATTATTAGGGGCCTACCTTAGTCATTCCCATACTTTTTAATGGTTTGGAAAGTACCTTGAGAATTTGATAATTGACAAAGGGGGTTTAGAGATACAGAAGTTGAAAGTGCCAAGGAAAGTGTTGAAAAATAGTGTAGAAGATAATCTATAAATACAACTATGATTAACAAAGTAAAAAAATTAGACAATCCTAATAGACATTGACCAATATCATATTGTTGAAATACTGATAGCCTATCTTAAAAGTGGTTTTATACTCTCAACAGTGGCTTTATATATTGTATCATTCTTAAACTCTACAAATTCCTTCATCTATGCTTACTCGACAAAAAAATCTCTTAGATCAATGAATTAATGAAAAATAAAAATCTATAATTTCTTGTCCTTTACTCAAGCCCTAATTTGTGTCATGAGACCTTATAAAGACAAAAATATTGGTTTTTATTTAGGGGTCTGCCTTAATTAGCCCTCTAATTTTTGATAGGTTAGAAATAAACACTCAAGCATGTCAAAAAATATATATGTGTATATGATAATCCTAGCCCTTATCCTTGTAATATGAGATGAAATGTAATTAGGTGATTCTATAATATATTTCATTATTCTTTCTTTTAATATATGTACGCAACAATAATTATTTACTACAGTGAAAAAATATATATACATAAAATATCTGTCTTATTTATGATTTATATGTATTTTTAATGTGATCAATCAATGGATATATCTTATAAAATGTTTTAGGGTGCTTGTGTATATGTATACTTTTAAAATTAAAATCAGGACCTTATTTATGTGCAAGCCGACATCATAGAATCATGAAAATTGGAAATCATGGCATAATCAAACATAATGAAATGGGAAAAAGGATTCACAAATGACATGAATAGTATTAGTATGGTTCAAAAATGGTTAGATCACTATCATATTGTCCCAATAATGGTCAAGGTGATCAAAACTTAGGAAATGGATATTTTTGTAGGAGTATATATGAGTGTCATAAGGTGAGTAAATGGTAGATCAAAATATGTTCATGAGTGAATATGATAAGGAAATTTTATACATATCCTAACACAAATGATAATGTGTCAATAATATCATAATTTTGATCAATGATCCATATATAAGAAAACATGATAATAACATTGTAATTGCAAGGCTTATACCAAAATTAAGTAAAGACATAATTTCTCACTTTAATGTGTGTGTGCATATACATTGAATTAAATCAAAAAAAATGTATATTATTTTTTCAGTAGTCACTTCACTACCTATAAGTTATGCTCAAAGTTAATATTGGATATGAAATTGATCTAAATGTTACCTTATATCAAAATATAGTTCTAGACACTTGCAAAATAAAAAGGTTTCCACTGAGGGTCCACGAATAATAATCAATGTTCCTAAGTTAACATCTTGAATGTACCTACAAATAAATGGGAATGTTTTAAATTTGAACAATCGTTAATAAATTGATAAGATATTACCATTGAAATAATTGAAAAATGAAAATAAACAGTAGGAAATAATACACCTTATGGTATGTGAACCATGTTGTCGTCTCTAAAAATTATTGAACTATCATGGATCCTACAAACCCTACCATAAAATATTTTAAACCTGAATCCATATGACCTTGACAAGTGATAATATATACTTTCCAGATGAATAATAAAACATTTGATACCTATCTATAACCTCTTTAATTATTTTCAACTTGTGTAAATCATGTAATTGAAGATAGAATAATCTAACTATATGCCCCCCTTTTGAAGTTATGGATGTTCTTGCATATCACTCATATCAAAATAAAAGGATTACGTGTACCATATGTAACATAGATAAAATAAAATATTATAATAATCCTAAACTCACATTAGTAACATGTATATTATTATATAAATATATCATCATCAAAGCTCATCGATAACCCAATACTAATATGCTAAAGTAAAATTAGTATAAGCAAAAGAATGCAAAGGAGGGGAAATTGATGTGTCCCAATAAGGAAAAATATATGTAAATTAAACACAACAATATCATGACATAATGTTCATAACACGTATAAAATAACATGTGTCAAGTGCCTACCTTGATATAAGAAATGTTTAATTTATAGACACATGAGTTAAAGATGCTCATATTGACAATATACAAGCAATGAAGCATAATAATATTATGTCCCAATAAATGCATGGTATAAATCATGTAAATGTAGAAAAAATATAGAATACCCCAAGTATTAATGTGCATGATATATATCAATATACCAAACATATAGTATCAAATAATATAGTCAAGTAATGGAAACTTACAAATCATGTAACTTCATGTATAAATTGAAACCAATGAGTGCAAAAAGTGATCAAAATAAAACAAAGAAAAAAATCATATATAACTAACACAAAACATGCAACTAGAGGGCCCTCTATAGATAAGATAAGAAATACAAACTAAACATCATACACAAACATTCACAAGCACAAGCAATCACGAGGAAAAGAAGAGATTGCATGGTGTAACACAATGTACCCATAGAAAAAATCACACATGATATAAACTAGAATAAGCTATGTGTAATAAAATATAAATAGATATATTATAATGTAAAAATAGGAAAGATAAAAGTTGAAACCCACTAAAAATTCCCCAAATGTGAGCATGTCTTTAATGCAAGGATTCTCCTAGTATAGGCATCATGAAGCCACTAAATAGTTGTAAGCCCATAATCACATGTAAAACCACATAAATTGTTTTTATCTCAATTATACCATCAGTAGAACATGTGTAAATAATGTATATAAAAAACCTCAATTAATATCCATATAATCATGACATGCTAAATTGCATGACAATGTAACACATAAAGATAAAGGAAAATAGTTTTTTATATTTTGTTTTATCATTTTTAATAGAAAGACAACAAATAAAGAAGCAAAATTAAGAACAAACAAGTAGTCGAGTTTCAAATAAGAAATAATTAGGCCAAGAAGTAAAAGTGAGAAGATGAAAGAATATGAATATCCCTACTAACCTACAACTATGTATAAACTAGGGCAAAAGTCCTTATTATGTATGTGTTGTCATCATTGGTAAGCTCATGTAATATTTTGGGATGGGAGAATAAATCAAAGGAAAGGACCAAATAAATAATACAATCAACATAAACCAAGAGGCTATAAGAATGACACGGGATACTGAAACATATAAAAGACAAATATAACTTTGAAATTCAAATAAGATAAGTGTCAAAATCATGATAATCTGAAAGTAGTGAAAAAATAAAGAAATAATAGAGGTAGAATTGAAGGATATAAGGATATATGATGAATCCAAAATCTATACACAAATTAAAACATAAAGTAAACACTATAGAAACACAACAAATATAATAAATCAAACATATGCTATATAATATATTGTTCCATTGAAGCACATAAGACTAGCAATCAATGCTAACCAATTATCCCATATAGATGATCATACAACACATAATAAGCCACCAACTTATCTTCATGATCAATATCAATACATCCCATGGACCATGAAATTAAGGATTTGTAAATATAAATCTCAATATTGTCATCATTAGTAAAGTCTGTTCCACATATTAACTAGATTCACTATCACTAGTCCTATAATCATTATTATTGTGATTACTTGTGATAACTATATGATCATTTGGTAAATAATCACTTTTCATAGTCTAAATGGTATTTCATATAGTTAACCCTTAATAGGTGCAAGAGGTTTTTATAATATTATTATTGTGCCCTAACACACATACCTCTTTTTAAAAATTTAAAATAGGGACCCATTATTGTAAAACATTTATTTACACAGCTATGAGCCTAAAGACCTATGACTCAGTTGTCATGCATTTGTCATCTAGGGCTATTTACATAAAATATAGCATTTTACGATTTAAAATTTTGAAAATCTAACCTTAAACTGGTATCTTAAGTCATTTTGAACCTAGAGTTTTCATGAATTTTATTCCAATATTAATGTTTTATATTTGTGAGATAATGAAACTAATCTTTCGCAATCCTAGTTTGTATATTTTGGACTGTAGCATTAACAATTGAGGATCATTAATATCCTCTAATCGGGCCCCCATTGTTAACTTCCATGTAGTTATGACATGTGTCACTCTCGTATCACTTTGAACTTTGGATGATTACAAAATTTCTAAGACTTCAGAGCTATGGACAATTATAAGATTTTAGTGTTATTAAAATTTTAATTCTTCCAAGCTTCCAATATCTTAAGCTCCACAAACTTGACATGTGGTATATTCTCATTAAAATAGAAACACAGATACTTCATTTTGTTTACCAAAAAAAATTCACCTTTTTATTGCTCTTTCAATCAAATGAGTGCATTTTCAAGTTTCCCAATGCCAAATAGGCACTAATTTTCTTCAGCTAGAAAGCATAAAATGAACCAATCAAGACACCATAATAATTATATTGAGCAAAGGATAACAATGGCCTCTTCATCGAAATAGGGTAAGCCCTCAGTCCCCTCCTCATACTCATTTATAGGATTAATAAAATATAAAGATATGATATTTAAGAAGAGTGCCCTAAATTTCATAATACCACATTACTCCACGCTCTAGGAAGACGTGTAATTCATCTATTCATATTCTATCAAAGATGAACTCTCTATAAAATCCAAGTAATACATTGATGATTTTTTACTAATCAAATATTAAGGGATCCAGTAAATGGTAGCCAAACCTGAGGTAATGTTGTGTATTGACCTCCTGAAGGTTTTATTTGCTAATGGAACCACTGCTAGAGATATTTTTCATGTTAGGAAAGTCAAAAATTCCTTTGATTATATTGTGAGTAAGATATTGAAAGGAAACCTTAGGCTTCCCTATCTTGAGACCACATATAATCAAGTCTTGACCAATTTTTGGCTTGAGCATAACATAGTGGATGGAAAGTTAAATCAATGGCTTATAAAGGTCAAAGGTTGAATCCAAAGGGGGATATCTCCTCCAATTTCATCATTAAATTCAAACTTGAAATTACAATAAACATCTCCCTTTTAAATAGATTATATGGTTTCCTAAGTATTATATATGTTCAGGTTGAATGGGTTCACTTATTGGATATGCTCCTAACATCTAACTAGTTGGTCTCACTTGGGGAGATTATAAGTGCATGATTAAAATCACATATACTCTACCCTTATTATATACATACAGATGGTAATTTATTTATGATGTCTTACCTATTATATGTAATGATGGCCATAGTTTACAAGCCCTAAGGTTAGGAGTGGCGTCCCTTAGATGAATATTTAGTAAACTGGGTTGGATTAAAAAAAAATCATGTTCATTCATAATTAGAGGACCGAAATCATAAGGATATGCAATGAGGTCTATTATAATATATATCAAGCAATGTAGGGTACCTTGATGCCCAGATTATTAAAAAACATGATAAAGAGCTCAAGAAAAATGGGAGATTATTAGTTATACACAAATGTAACCATCATCTAAGTAGAAGGCACCAGGACTCCTCCTCTACTACTAGCACATCATGTTCTAGACCATATAGCAGAACAAGAAATATAATATCAAGTCTTTAGTAGCATCGATGAGGAATTTGGTCAAAGGTATTTGGCTACTACTTCAAGACCCCTTTAAGCATTGAGAAGTATTAATATGTGACCAAGTCACATTTTATTCAAGGTAGTAAAGCTAGAACATAGTATAACTTATAGCTTGCACCTTTCATAAAATGGGGCATCAATAAAAATAAGGGGGTATCTCAAATCTATCTTAGAAAAGAAGAAGATGCATGTCTTGTATGATCACCAGGCATATGATTATGATCATATATTCCTAAATGCCTTGGATAATTTGGAAGTATGGACAAAGATGAAAGATAAATCAATGTCTATAATACTTGCCCAAGCCTTGAAATACAACCCTGAGATAAGAATAAGAGGAATAAAATGCATGCAATCAGCAATGGCCTCCATTTCAACCATAGGGTCAACCTCCCTCCCTTTCAATAGAGCTTACATAGGAACAACTAGATGAATCTGGTAGTCAAATAGAATCTGATCCTTAGCTTAGGAGGGAGATTTTGAGATGATTTCATGGTCCTCAATTCCCTTTTACATTAATAACTTCACACATACAAGTTTTGGGCATATCTATTATAAGGAACAGGGCATCATTTTCTTCAATTGAACAAAGGAAGAATAGTTTTGTGATGACTCATTTGATTCCCCTTACTATAGTTACCTAAGCAAGTCTTCCTAAATTCTTACAAATGGCTTTTTCTTCCATTCTAATTAATCTAGACTCTCCTAAGTACCCTCAATAAGGCTTGTGCCTTCCACTTCATCACCTTTAGTTCCAATTCATATCACAATTTTTTATACAACCCCTCTACCATCTCATCCACCTTCCACTCCACCCATCTACACCTATCAAAGGAATCACAAGGACTTTCATAATCCCTTCTAAGATAAAAAACTAGAAGAGAGGCCATCACTTGGTCCCCCTATTATAGAGGAAACTATAGATGAGGAGGAGCAAAAGGATGTAGAGGTTACAATGGAACTTGAAGAAGAAAAATCTAAAAAAGTAATATTTTAGGTTAATTATCCTTCTAAGGAGAAAGACTAGGAAATGGGCACTAAATAACTAGATGATGAAGAAGCTAAGCTATAAAAAGCCAAAGCTTTAAGTTTGGGCGAGCATGACAGGGAAGACACCTCAGTTGACCTCACATAAGAACAAAGTCATAAATTTGATGAGGTAGTCTTTTCCATTATTTATTCAATTCCTAATGTATAAATTTTAGCTTCGAGTTTACATGTAATAATGCCTATTGAGGTTATATCATCTAATTTTATTAATACTGCTATTGATTCAAATATTCTTTCTTCTCCAAAACTAATAAGGACTCCTAGGGTAGTCTATTTTGATATTTTGGTCATAGTTTTTGTTTTTAATAAATCCCTAGTTCCCAAGAAAAAGTTAACCCAAATATATCTTCCCATGTCCCAGCCATTGGCCATGCCAAGAGCAACAATGATTGTGGAACTTTGAGTTTGACTAGATTCTTGGTAGAATTAATGCCCATGAAAGAAACATCCCCATGGGAGGTGTTTGGCTTGAAACTTTCTTAGTTCCCTATCCAAATAAGTGCCTCCTTTCCAACCACTTTGATTACATCCCTTCCAATGACCACTCCACTTTATACATCATTAGATCCTACTTAGGAAGAAGAAATAGGAGAACTTATTGTTCCCCAATGGGTGAGGTAGATGAAAAATTTTAGATATGAAATACAAAATTTGGTATTAACTAAACTCCCCATAGTTTCCACTTGGTTCAATAAGGAAAGTCGAACTATTCAGAGAGTGAGGAAGAGGAAAATGGTAAATGTGAAAACAAACAGTGAAGTGGAATTTGAACAAAGAGAGAACTTATTCCTTTTAGCTAAGAAGCCCAAGAGAAATGCCAATGATCGTGCTAAATATATTGAGGATTTCAACACTTTTGTGGATTCCACTAGGGCAAAAATGAAATAAATGCACCAGAGTACTGAGAAGGCCTTAAAAAGATGGAAACAAATGCAAATCACTTAGGCTCCTCAGGAATTCATTATTGATGTTCATAGTATAGCTATTAAGCTTTAAAATATTTTACACAACATCAAAGTTTTAAGGGTAGGTAGTCAGGCTAATAGAGTAGATATTATTACATTATGGACTAATATTAAGGATAAGGAAAGAATATTGAATTTCTTGGTTTAGTGCTCTAGTTAGTGCTTTTGATAAGTTGAATCTCATGACCAACATAGATGCTTATTGGTGTTTAAAATATGTGATTGCCAAGAGGGATACCTCCCTAAATTGCATAAATAGATGAAGAAGTTATTAGGACTTTTTATTAGTCATGAGAGTGAGGCACTGTAGATTTTGAGAGATATGAGAGTCACCAAGGTGATCATGCAAGATGGGGAGCTTGTAAATAGGCCAAATTTTGAGAACCTTCTCCACTTAGTTATTAAAAACTTTAGGCAAGAAGTTGAAGGGACTATTTATAAAACCAATGAGGAATTATTGCAGTTTTTTAATTTTGCTAAGGACATGGTAACAAGAGTAGAGGCTCTAGCAGCTAAATTCAAGAGCTCAAAGGTAGAGTAAGAAATATTAATGGTTGATGCAGTTATAATTTTTAAGCCTTCATTACTCAGTTTCAAAATTATAGATAAAGAGTTCGATTTAGATTACGCAAGAGGTGAAGAGCTAAAATCCAAAGAATTAGCTTCTGGGTCAATCCCACACACACAACTAGCTATCAGTGCCCCCTAGCTTCATAAAGATCTTAGTCTTTGCCTCAGTTACAATTGCAGTATCTCCATTGACTCCCCCAGTTAATAGTGTTACATTAGTACTTTAATAATTTAAGAATGATTATGTATATGCATGTTATCACCAAGGTGGGACTTTAGTTCCCATTCTATTTATTGTACATGCATATTGTATTTTTAGTTGAAAAGTCTATTAAGAGCATTATTATTGTACAAGCATCTTTGCATGATTTTGAATGAATGGTTCTATTTTTAAACTTTTAAGTTTATGTGAAGCTTGAAAATATGAGACCTTCACCATCCCAAAATTATAAATACATGTAACCTCCCAATCTCAAATGGAGGAGAATTTTGGCTATTTAAACTAATAAGAAATTTGAAAGAGTTCCAGTTGACTTTGTCTCTATGTGCAAATCTTGATTCTTCTCCAATTCTATGGATTACTTGATACATTCCATCATTATGGTATCTCAATATTTTGATTGTGTATGAGGTATATATTTGAAATACATTCATTAATTTTTAGCTATAGCTGATTTGAATATCTTTTGCATGATTATCATAGTCCCTCTTATAGATGTGCAATAACAATTAGACAATAGGCAACCTTTGATTTTTACATGTTTGAGTATATTGTGTTATGGTTCCTTTGAATCTTTATTATATTTTATTTTTGGTGTGTTATATCATCTTGCAACAAGTATTGGTTTAAATTCCTTATCATATCTAAGTTCAAATACTAGTCTTGAAAGACTTTATCCCTAGGTGTCCACAGGCTCTCTTTTCTGCCTTACTTTTCCTTCTTTTGAAAGTTTGTTTTTAAATCCTTCCCACCTTAGTTAGAATCATCATCCTTCCATCCACTCAAAGTAGATCTAGGTTCACCCATAGTTAGTTCATCTGTGGTAAATAACGTATATTGCTCACCATTATTCTACTAATAGGTTGTTATAAAACTGATTACCCTACAACTCATGCGTTAGAGTGAGTCTGTTCACTGATCATAAAACATTAGAGGAAACCTCGTAGTAATTTTTTGGGTGTGTATAAAACCCAAATCAACAATTACCTTAGTGCATGGATGAGTAGATACTTGAGCTCTAAGTGTATGCATTTGAGGTTGTATTATCTTTTGTTTTGATAGTTTTTTAAGTAATACCTCATGTTGATTTTATATTATCAAATCATAAAGAGTGCCTAAAATAGTAATCAATTTTTTATCATGCACAAAATTTAAACACTAATGTAATGTGGTTAGGATTTTTTCTCATTTTATTAAGTCATGGTCATCCAAGTACTACATCATAGTCCCGTTATTCAACAATACATTAATCTACACTAAAATGATATTAGGACCTACAAGTAATGTGATACTATGAGAGGTGTCTAAGTAATACCATAATATATTTTAATAAAAATGGTCGTACCCTATAAATCCAAGTGTATCCATGAATAGTAATAAATTTCATTGTACACATGTTTAGACTTGAACCATTAATAACCATAATGTCTTTTGTTAATATTAAATGTGTATTTATGAAAGCTTATATGAATAATGGTTTATTTTTAAAATCATCCATTGGAATCTCATGGTCATAAAAAGTGATATAATGATTTTTTGTGTGCATTTATGACACACTTATGAAACTATCTAATATGTGAGAAATACGAGCTGATGGAGATTATTTTGAAGGTACCATATACAAACATCATCTTATTTTTTATTATTTTAAGTAGCATGAATTAGAATAGGATTGGTAAAGACCTTAAATTTTTTATTTGGTTAAGAAATGTAGTCATTCAAATTAATATTGTGTCCTTCCACTTGTACTTGGTTTTTATCAATCAAGTCTTGAATCTTATACCTAAGTGAAAAGCATCTATTTTTAGTATGACCAAAAGCTCTATGATACTCACAATATACATTTAGATCATAATTCTTAGGTAAAGGCAAATAGGATTCAAACTCACATTGTTGGGGTAAAGATATCATATTGCATTCAATTAATCATTTAAGTACTTGGTCATAACTCTTAGCTAACTGCCTAAAATGTCTTCACTAGTGATAGAAGGATAAACATGTCAGTTGGTTGAATTATTGAATTAACTACATTATTGGTCTCATTATAAACTTTAAAATTAGTATCATCATCCTTATATTTTATTGATTTTTTACCTTGATACTAAGTTCCATTAGAGGTAGAGGTCCCATATTTAAGCATATTGACCTCTAAAAGCTTGATCTTATAGTTCCTAATCATATGACAAAGTTTAACTAAATATAAATATGAGTTGATCATTAATTTATCCTTAATAGGTTGAATAAAACTTTGAGAGAATATAATTTTTAATTCTATACCAAGTAAATGGTGAGTCATCTTTGTAACCATTATTTTAAATTTAAGCACATGGTCACTAATAGGTTCATTGGGTCCTTATTTTAGATGTGCTAGTTGTAAAAATGTTAATTTTTTAATAATGTTGATTGATAAATAAGTTAAGAAATTATCAACCAAATAATTTTAGTGGAACAAAAAACCCAATGGTAGGGCATAAAACCAATCCAAGGCATAATCCTTAAGACTTATAGGCAAGATATTTATCAATAATATATCTTTTTGTGCAAGGTCAAGACATGAATCATATAAATCTTTGATAAGATGAGAAATATCACCCTTACCATTGAATGATTCAAACTTAGGTGTTAAATAAATATTACATAATCTTGCACATTGAGTAATGCATCATGAGAAGTAATGGTATGACTTGATTTTTGAGTTTTGGAAGTTGAATTCATTGTTACATCACTTGGATGGTTTGAATATTTTATTGAATGACTATATCTTGATAAGTAAAAACTAAATTTGAATTAACATGTGTAGGAATATACACCTTATGTGTTTGATAAATACCATGACCAAAATATGGAGATTGAAAAATTGGTCTAGGAGGTTGAGAAACATTAAGAGGCACAAAAAAAGCATCTAAGAAGGAATATGCATAATAATATGAGTAGAACAAATAGGTTGAGGAATAATAATAGAAAAACTATGAGTAATAGCCTTATTACCTGATATGTAATGAAAATAGTTATTAGGAGGAATAAAGATAATCAAAGATTCATTATTAGTTGCAACATGTATTTTCTTGAAAATATATTCCTTAGCTAGTTTTCTCTTATTTTTATCCTCTCTTACAACATATATCATTGCATAATCTTCTTGAGGAAATTTAAAAAAAACACAAATCAAGATCTTTCATGTGCACTCATAACATTGTCATTCAAAAAATTTACATTTTCACCATTCATATCATTCATGTTTGTACCATTTTCATATCATCTACATGTGTAATAATACAAGGAGCATGAAACTCATTATAAATTTTCATTTTATTTTTAAAATTAACACAAGTACCAAGTAAAGGAATTTCAAAAAAATAAATATGTCTACCACTCAATCTATCACTTTGCATAGATATTAGGTATAACCTTCTTAATTGACATAAGAGATAAACACATAGAATATGCAAGAATCTAGGGGTAATGATAAGATAATAAGAAAACACAACCATAAAGTAATTATATTTGAACTAATCACATCAAAATCAATCCCTAGAGGGGATAAGATCATGAAACCCTAAGGTTGGGTGCAAGAGGAAATGGGTTCACCAACATGTTTTAATGAAAAGTAGAGTAAATAATACTACACTAATCATCAAATATTTGTACAAGGGGAAATACAATATAAATATAGTAAAATAGAGTGAATAAATACTTTCTTATGCTCCTAAAGGGGATGAATGAAATTATGTTGATAATTTGATAACTGACAAAGGGAATTTAGAGATGCATACATGATTTATGACTTAATTGAAATATAAAAAAGTTTGACAGTGATGAGGAAAGGGTTTTAAAATAATTTAGAAGAGAATCCATAAAAATGGACATGATTTGATGAAGTGACCAGAATGAGACTACCACAATAGAGTTTGACTAAAATTAGATTATTCTAATTGTTTAGAATAAGACTATCCTAAAATTGGTAGTTTTTACCTAATAGTGGATGTGTAGATTAGATTAGTCTAAAACTATGTCAAACCCTTAATTTGGGCCTACTCGAAATAAACCTCTCTCATATCAAAAATTTAGTGCATGAAACTAAAAAAATGTCTTAACCTTTCCTCAACCCCTAATATACATCATATGGCCTTAAAAATATGTTAAAAAGTTGGTCTTTTTAGGGGCTTACCTTAATCATCCACTAATTTTTCATAGGTTGGTAATTAACACTCATTATTCTCAATAATCATATCTATATATGTGATAATTATAGCCATTATCCATATGATATGAGATACAATGAAAGAAATCAATTATATATGTTCTTTGACTAGTCCTTATTTTGGTACAAGTATGCAGCAATAACTCTTAATTTAAGTAAAATGAAATCTATAGATGCAATATTTAGATGTCTTTCATGTGACTACGATGTTTTTTTATATATGATCACTTGATCGATATAGATTATAAAATGTGATAGGGTGCTTGTATATATATGGACTTCTCAAATTCAAATTAGGAATTTATTCACACTATATGAAATTGTAGAAGATGGAAATATAATAATCATGGCACAATGAAGCATGGTGAAATGGAAAAAAGGACCCATAATTAACATGCCTAGTATTTGTATGATTTTATTGTTGATCTGAGCAATATTTCCGGCAACGGTTCTACCCCAATTGGTGGTAGAACTTTTGGGAGCCATAAGTTTTCCACCATAGCTCCGTTTGACTCCCCATTTGAATTGTTGGAAAGCTAAGAATGAGGGGAACACCTTGAGATGGAATGAGCTTTTCTTAATGGTTTTTAACCCCAAAAACTAAATGGAAGTTCCCTAAATTTCAATTTTAGTAGTGTAGTCTAAAAATAGTAAGTTTCTACAAATAGTAATTCTTCAAATATTATATTATTGTAAATCATGGAAGTCAAGCCACTTAATATCCCTCAAGATTGGTGACCTTCCACATCCTCCTCCTACCTTCAAAATGTGTATAAATGAAGATGTAATGTAAAATAGAAATCAGACATCTCTTCTCAGAGATAGGCATATGTTTGGATATACAAATTTGATCAATTAAACATCTCTTATTAGAGATAGCATTATTACTATTATGTTGTTCTTATTCCTTCAATTATATTTCAACCAAAGCTTCTAAGCTTTGGATCAGTGGTATCAAATCAGTTTGTCTTGAGAGTGTATGATCTTGAGGATGAGTTCAGGCTACAAGAAGCTTGGGTGGAAAATAATAGAGCTTCCAAACTATCCACCTATTCGCTCCAAATTACATCAAATGGCAGACAACACTAAGATATCTGATCCTTTCAAGGAAATGGTAAATGAAGCCCTCTAATAGTAGCAAGCATAGATGCTATAACAATTTGCCCAAATTCTCCAACAAATCTTGATGGGAAATTCTAGCTCCTCATCTGCACCCCCACATCCTTTCAGTGCCCCAACACCGTTCAAGGTTCAGGTGAAATTTGATACCCCTACATTTGAAGGTAAAATCAATGTTGATGTAGTAAAAAATTGGTTGGACCAATTATCTTCCTAATTTTTTTTAAATAAATTCACTGATAAAGAGAAGATCACTTTTACTCTTTTGAAAGCATCACTGCCTGTCAAAAATTGGTGGGAAGTGTACAAGAAGAGATGTTTTATTGATCAAATTTGTAAACCCAAACATATGCCTATCTCTGAGAAGAGATGTCTAATTTCCATTTCAAGTTACATATTCATTTATACACATTTTTAAGGTAGGAGGAGGATGTGGAAGGTCACTAATCTTGAGGGAGATTAAGTGGTTTGACTTTCATGATTTCTAACAATACAGAATTTGAGGAATTACTATTTTTAGAAACTTACTATTTTTAGACTGCATTAATAAAATTAAAATTTAGATCACTTCCATTTAGTTTTATAGGACTAAAACCCACTAAGTGGATATTTGTGTTATCTCATGGTGTTCCCCTCATTCTTATCTTTCCAACGGTTCAAACGGGGAGTCAAACGGAGCTATGGTGCAAAAGTTATGGCTCCTAGAAGTTCTACCACCAATTGGGGTAGAATCATCCCTTGAATTATCACCTGAAATATTGTTCAGATCAATTATGGTCATAACACTATTAGGTTTTCCTACTAACATTCAATGTTATAAATACTCAAGATTTGGAGATCAACATATTTGTAGGAATATTTATGAGTATATTGAAGTAAAAATATTAATACTTTCATGAGTAAATGATGATAGGGAAAAGATATGTGGTACCAAATAATGAGACCTAAAAATGGCCCCATCTACCTATATGTTTTATTTGATTAGGGTAAACACTTTTGAAACTATATCTATGAATCAGACAAGTGAGGGTTTTGACTACTGATCCCATAACCAAGAGAGGGTTTTAAATAATGGACCCATAACCAAGAGGGTTTGAAGGATCCCACAACCATTCTAGATCACAAAAACCATAACCATATTAAATCACAAAAAGAGGTTTTGAATGATCCCACAATATTATCAGATCAAACAATAGGAAAATAACTCTTCAATAGTAACAAATACAATCAATAAATCTCTTATTATGGTAAGCATTCTATGAATCTTCTATTACATAACTAACACAAGGAAACCTCCTTTGTAATTTGACATCATCCAAGGAGATAGGAAGTCCCATGAGGAATTTAATAACCAACAAATAGCTAAACCATAGCCTACCAAAAAGTAGAACCCCTACCTACAATGAAACTGAACAAGTTGTCTTTTTTGAGCTTCTATCTCCATGAAATTTCCACACCACAACCACTCAGTCAATTAGCAATTGAAACATAGTAATGAGATATCCATATGAATTTAATCAAGGTGTTGACCTATAACCTTATAAATAGATCACCATCCCAAGCCAATTTAAAATCCCTAAAGGATTTGCCAATAATCACATGATCCCAAGACCAGGTCCATAATGAGTTCAATGTGGATTCCTCAAACATCCACATAGGTAAGTTGATGTGGATTCCTCTAACATATAAATAGAAAAATATATATTTGATATAGATTCCTCTAACATCGCCTTGGATATCAATGTTTGATCGTTGAGCCCTCAGTAGTCTATTAGTAGCTTGGTACATGGCAGGAATCTTTAGCCCATCATGACTCACCTTTGCCTCCGATTTGATAATTAGCTTAAGACTTTTCTAGCTAGTAAGTTTTCTGAAAGATAGGCAATAACAAATAATGCATCCAAGCTTCTTCCATTTCTACAAATGAGAGGGGGATAACTTGAAATCCATCAAGCTGTGAAAAAACAAGCTCTCTTAGGATAATACCAAGGTAAAACAATGATATAATTTGTTCCTAAAAGGTTCTATTTTTTGTCACATTTTCCATCTCTAAGACTCATAATATATTAATGTGTATATACAATATACATATATATAAATTAATCTTGAGTTTAATATGTTATTTCTAAGTTTCCTAATGTATTTTTATGGTTTTATAGTGGTTTAATATTTTCATGGTTAAAGTGGAATAGAGAAGATATTTATTTTTTATGTTTAGAACTCATAGCCATTCCAGTAGATGAACCTATAACTATTAGTTGTCTAGATATGGGAGGCATAGATCACCCAAAACAACTAGGAGCTACCCACAATAACTAGCTAGAGTCACCCATAGAAACTAGTTGGGACCATCCGTAGTCACTGTTGTAGGTGGACATTTTCCAAAAAACCATAGAATGTCTAGCTATCATCTCCAAACAATATTCAAACTCATCCAATGAACTCAAATAGACTTATAATGTGAGAGCAATTTATAACCATATGAGGCCTTCATTAGACTATGTCATCATTGTTATGATTGTATGTCCATTTGGTTTTAGCCATTTTAACATCTTGTCTTGATCTTATTTTTGTAATATTATGAGATCTTATGGTTGTAAATTATTAAGATTTTGTTTAGATAATAAGCACCTACCTCCCCTATATATGGATAATATTTGGGTCAAATAATATTGTTGTGTCCCCCTAGGCACACAAAAAAAGTTAAACAAATAATTCAAAAATAAATCCTAAAAAATATTTAATGATTATTTAAAAGTTTGAAAAAAATCATATGCACTACATCTTTTCATATATAAGTTAAAACACATATGTTTGATTAATATCAATGACCCAAACTCAAGATATTTTGAGGAGAGATTGGAAGTGTATGTGGCCTCTTTATCTCAAAAAGTGGAATATGCTATTATGTTTTGGTCGATTTACAAGTGATATCTAGTGTAGAAAAGATAGAGAATAAGTAAGAATTAATTTGAGACAAAGTTGTTTTAATATTTTATACCTTTTTATAGTAATAATTTAATTTTTACAATGTTGATCAATGAAATAGAGTTGATTTTATATAAATTAATCATAATTAAGGAAAGGATCTGATCACAATTCCAACCAAGGAGGGCCCACTCGTAAGGATTTGCTATGACAATCCCATCCATCTACTAGATCTCTAAATTTTTTTATGTGTCTCCATTTCAATGTTATGTGTGTACATATTTGATTCTATTAAAATTAATTTTTTCTCATGTGTGATTGATAAAGTATCTTTTGTTCAAGTGTGGTAAGTTTCCAAAGAATCTAAACTAACAAATCAATTCTAGCCAATTTAAATTTTTGAAATTATTTCATTCATTTCTTGAAAGTGTGTTTAATTTTTTTAATTTAAATTCTTACAAAGTATGTTTTCCTATACACAACTAGTAGTACCTTAGCTTATCAAAAATTCTAGTGTTTTATATACAATGTTAATACCTTAAGAAAGTATACAGAACCTAGGTTAACAATTTAATGAAGAATAATTGTCCATAAACCAAGTGGTTACCCCTCTTGAGTATATATGTTGGTTTGTACATGCCATAGTGTCAATTTTAATTGGTGGTTTGATTTTTCTCATAATTTTTTCACCGTTGTTGATGAAGGTGTTGAACATTAAAATATTCAAAGGCTGGGTAAGATTTCCTACTTTCTTAGAGTAACATTTCCTACTTTCATAATAGAATAAAATTCTTGCTTTCATAGAAGTTAACATTTCTCATTTTCTTGATAAAATTTCTTGATTTCAAGATTGAATTTAATGTTTTTGAAGTTACAGTTTAATTTTTTTTAATTAGAATAAGAAAAAGAAAAGAAAATTCTCTTTTTAAACTAACCTTGTGCAGGATAGGACAACAAAAAAAACCAAAAATAAGGTGGAAGTGTTTGTATGAAATGTGAGTGATATTTTTAGGAATAATATTTAATAAAATATTAAACTTATCTATGGAATAATAAGTTGAGATATTACCTACAGAAATAGAGATATCACGTATAGAAATTTCAACTTACAGAAAGATAACTTTAATTGATACATGCTAGCTATTTGAAGTAGAAGAAGTAGCAATAGAAGAGATCTTGGCTAAACTAGTAAAACCATATAAGAACAAGGGATATGAGGATACTCATACCCATGAGAAGAAAATTTTTACACCATTCAATAGGGTGCCTATCTAGTCACCCCACACTCATGAATCTAGTATTCAACTCCCTCCACCCTTGTCGAAACTCCTCTCCAAAAGAGAAATTCAATCCCTTCTAGCCCCAAATAAGCTATAAAACTTATTGAACCCATTGACTCAGCTTAAAAAGAGATCATTTTTTAACTTCCATAAGATTTTATAATAATTCCTACTCCATCACCTCTAGTCAGAAGGTTTTTCTCTCCCTTAAATAAGCACAAATCCACAATTCATTACACACCTTGGGCTAAGAGTAACAAATTGAAAAGTGAGTGGAAAAAATATTAGGTTTACAAGTAGTTTAAAAGACCATGGGAGACCACCAAGGAGAAAACTCTGAGTTTCAACCGTCAATTTTTCCATCAATACCCCTATACGTAATGCACCTATATAACATATTCCTCTCTACTTTGCCCAATTTTAAAGGAATGGCTAGTAAATATCTTGATACATTTCTCTTTGAGTTTAATGTCATATGTATTAGTTATGACAACAACCAGGATGCTCAAAAGCTGAAACTATTTCCAACCACTTTTAATGATGTAGCCCTCAGATGGTTTATAGGGTTAGGAAGAGATGTAATCTCCACTTGGCAAGAGATGAAGTAAAATTTCCTCTCAAAGTACCAAGATTATTGTAAATGAATGGGCTACACAAGAAATGACATATTTCAAATGTAAAAATGCGAATATGAACCATTAGAATATTACTTGGAAAGATTCATGTTCAGCTTAAATAAATCTAAATAAATTGTATTGGACCAAGAATCCATCAAATTGGTAATATTGAATGGAATTAATGAAGAATGTCTAGTAGAGAGATATCATGCATGTCATTTGAATATATCACTCTCTTATGCATAAATTAATTGAGGTTGATGATTACGAAGTCTCATAACAATTGGGATTCATCACTATCATAATTTAAATCTACCAACAGAATCTCAAAGATGGAATTCATTAATATGTTATAATACATGAAATAGGAAATTATCAGTCACTTGGATAAAAATTTGGATAAATTGCACACATGGAGGAAGGAAGAATAAATAAAATAAGCCTTGATTGTATATTGTTTGGACTACCACAAAAATAAAACTGATAGTAAATGTCATGATTCTCATGTCAAATTGGTAAGTATAATATAGGAAGATCCTAATGCATTGGAGATTCATGCCATTGGAGGTGATGGAGATGAAATATTTTATGTGTCCCAAAGAAAATTGTGGTCACAAATACCACATAATCTAGGTATGCCATCTAGTTTTTCATATTTTAATTCACAATTTTTTCCTCTTCCTAATTGGCATGCATCTAGTCCCTTGAATCAACCACTCCAACCATAACCCCAAAACCAAATTTAGAATTGTAAACATCCTCAATATGAAACCACTTGGAATAAATTTTAATAGCATCCATGGTAACCATAAAATCATAATTATCAATGAAACCCACCCTCTAACCAATGGCAACAGTCATTATGATGGAATCAGCTTTCACCTACTCAAATATTACCTTTCAAAAACTCCCACAACCTCATGTATAGTAACAAACAACATTAATTCCAAGTAATCCAACTCCACCTATACATATATCTCTATAATTTCTTATCCATCTTGCACCCAATCCCAACAATAAGTCAATTTAATTGATATACAATAATGATGTGGTAACTTACCCTACTTATTCAATGCAAGTTAATAATGTTTAGATTCATTCAAGAAAGACTCTATAAAATCCCACCTTGCCCATAATATCATAACCTCTTAAAGATGTACCCAACATACCAACTAACCCACAACCATTCAATAATGTTCCCAATCCTGAACCTATCACATCCACCAAACAAGTAAAAAAAACTTCCTTTCCTAAAAACCTAAATCTTCAAAAATAAGAGTTGGAACTAGAATTTGACTTCAAGTTTGTTGAAGAACATATATGTCAAAAAATCATTTATTTAAATAAATTAAGGATGTTCCCATATATATTAAATTTTTATAATATTTATACCTTAATAAATTTGGTTGGAGATATAAAGATCCCAATATTGTCCATGTGCTTAAACAACTTGCAGACATCATGTTGGGAAACATTATCCCAACTAAATACTCTGACCCAAGAAGCTCAATTGTTGATGTCTACATCAATGGAACCCTTATTAAAAACACTTTTAATTTATTTAGGATCAATAATTAATGTCATGACCAAAGAAACTTTGAGTAAACTTAGACATACATGTCTTTGTGAAAGACCCACATTTTTACAAAATCTAGACCATTCAATTGTAAAACTTGATGGTGTCATATAAGAATTTGCTATCACAAGAGACTCATGGGAGTATCTAGATTATTTCATGATATTAAAACATAAATAAAACATAGGTGGATACCCTTTGATCATAGGTAAACCTTGGCTAGATATAGACAACACATTCATTCACCATAGGTAAGGGAACATGTTCACTTCAAATGGAAACACCATGAAGAAATTGAATTTATATCCACCAGCTCAACCTTCATATAAAGGATAAAAATATATTTGGGTATAATTTTAGGATGATGAACAATTTACCTTACAAACCCTATTCACCATTTAATGCATCCCTTTCTTGAAAACACTAGAAGAAGACACAATCACTTCTAATGTTGAATGTCATATTAAATATTTAGATAGATGACCAATATGTAGATAATCTCCTCGAATGCATACATTATCCTCTTAGTGATATTTTCCCAGTAAAATAATACTCAAACATAAGGGAGGATATCAAAACTTTCCATCACCTATTACCACACACTTTATACCCTAGCACTCTTTAAGGGAACATTGAGTCTATGACAACCCTATAAAAACGAGTGGATATTTTTTAAGTTACATCATAGTTGAAACCATGATTCAAAGCTAGGTGAAAACTAATTGGTTTCCTGATGGCATCAATATTTTTTGTATTTAAAACTCAACCAAGGTATTTTATTTTTCCATTTTGAAAAATCTACTCACTATGTTTCCATTCACAAGTATGGACTTGTTTATGTGACGATCTCGCTGCTTATCTATTATCTCTGGACCCAATATTTCATTGTCTTGAATAAAAAAATCTTAAGGTTCTAATTTAGATAAAGTCTCCAAGCTGATTAATTCCTTTTTAGAATTTCTTGGAAATTTTGATCAAACCCTTAGGTTGGTTTGTTTGCTTTGAATTCGACTGTTTCTTCAATACTTACCCTAAATGATGCATTCGTGTCAAGGTTGACCTCTCTCAAGACCTCTATGAGACCATTGACATCTAAATGGGTAGTCAACATTTCACCCAGAGGGTTTTATACATCAACCTCCCTAATAACTACTTCTAGTGTTAGGCCTTGAACTACATGATTAAAGATTTCCCTTTAAGCCTACCTCAAACACACCACCCAAAGTTCCTTTACAACCCTCTCACCTTGCGATGGGGGTGAATGATGGATGACAAGTGGTAGGTTGATGAAATAATCATAATACCCAAATCTCCAAGGATCCTATTGGTGTCAACAAATCTTTGGCTTCTACTAACATGGCCACCCATCCATCTCTGGCCCAACCTCCTAAGAAACTACCACCCAACCTCAACCCAGTGATGACAAGTGTTTCCCAAGTGGTCAATACAATTTTAAAACCACAAGAATCCATGACACCTGAGTTCTCTCTATTTTATAAACAAGACACAAATGCAAATGGCTATTATCCCAATTTTAAACCCATGGTAAAACCCTCCTTCTCCATGCCCTCAAGTGACTCATTGTTCAAGGAGTCCCTCTCTTAGTAGTGAAGAAGTGAAATTAGATCATCCTAAGAGATGACCTATCATGCTTACATATTTTCTAGTGACAAACCATAAGCACTCTTTTTTGAGTAACCACTTTGCAACACTAGAAAGCTAAGAGGGCAAAACCATGAACCTTAATGGTTTCTAAGGAATGTTTTATCTTAGAATGTTTGTAGTTTATCCAACCAAATAATAAGTAATTGGTATGAGATAGTTGTGATAAGTTTTCAGACATGCATATCTTGTGCTTGCATGAAGGTAAAATAAGTGGTTTTGCCTTCTAGGTAGCAAAAAAAGTCATCTATCCCAATGTTACTTATCATATGTTCGAGTATGAAGTTGAGTATGTTGGCATCATCACTATTTTTGTAACACTTCATGATTTTTTTATGATAAATTGGGGTATGTACCTGAACAACTATGCTCTTTGGATGATTTTTAATTTTGACAAGAGGGTCCTTGGTATTATGAATATTTATGCCTCCAACTATGTAGTGGAAAGGACAACTCTTTTAAGATGGTTGGTAGACATTCTCCCATGGCCCACTAGATTTCTTGTGGGGAATTAAATATGGTTGAATCACTTGAGAACAAGGAAAGGGTCCTCCTAATGCATTTATGTGTTGATCAATGATAAGCCTAGTTTTACCTTCATAACAAACTTGGCCTTTTTTATCTGAATCACCACCATAAGCATTCATCTCCCATGACCTAGTTCACTTGGTCAATTTTTTTCTAAGGTCAAGAGTGAGTTCTTAAGATACTTGATAGAGCCCTTCTATTAGACTATAATGTCTTCTATTTTCCTCAAAAAAAATATTAAGCTATGAGTGTTATTCATGGTATCCTTTTGGTAGATCACCAACCTATTAAATTCTATGTAGTGTTTTGTCTTTCTAACCAAAATATAAAACAATTATTTTTATTTGAATACTTCCCATTTACATAATTCTTAAACATTGGCCCACATTAAGAGAGTTTGTAACCTCTCTTCCCATTATTTGGGAATATTTAAGTAGATAAATTATTGGGAACTGGACATTTCCCACATTGCCACCTTTCTTCATTTTTTGGCAACCATTTGCATCCATCACAAATTGGGAAAATTTAGCCATTGTTAAGGAATTCAACTATATTTCTTAGGTGATATAACAATCCCCCCTAGATGAGTCTTTAAATTTACCTAAGTTGTTGAGTTAAGGCATTAGATCAAACTTACTGATTTTCACCAAGCATGTGGAGCTCACATCCACTAGCTTAAAATTGGTGATAAAGTCTCCAAGGAATTTTATAATAAGTTAAGGGCTCATAAATCTAATACACAAATAAAATTTATTATAGATGTTGGGGAGACATTACTAATTTCCCCAATATCCTTCAAGATTTCATCAGGCACTACAAGCAGGTTTTTCAAGAACAACCATATTTAAAGGCTTAAATATTAGCTTTGAATAAATGTCTTGATGTTGTTCCTTGCATGTTTTTCCCTAGACAATGGGTGGCCTGTGATAAACCCTTATGCATAGGGGATTTTCATCAAGTTGTGATGAGTATGGATTAATACAAAGCCCTAGGAATTGATGGCTTCCCTTATGAGTTGTACTAATCTATCTAGGATTGTGTTGAACTTGATTTACAAAAAGTCTATTTGGATGATCTTGTTTAAGATTCTCTAGGTTAGATTTTCAATAGGGGAAATATTCAATTCATTCCCAAGGCTATAAATCTTGAGATTATTTCCACTAAGAGGCCCATCACTGTTTTGAATATATAACTAAGGCCCCCTTAGGATAAGATATTTATTTCCCTTAATTGTTCAATCCAAACAAATTGGATTCATTCAGGGCTATTACATTTCGAACAAAATAATTGTAGTTTGGGAAGGTATAGAATGGGATCACACCTCTAAGAAAAAGGCTCTTTTCACAAAAAATTATTTTAAAAAGGCTTATGATAGAATAGAATGGCCCTTCATCTTAGCCATGTTTCAAGCATTAGGATTTGGTCCCAAGTTCCTTATTTATATTCAAACCCTCTTTTTGGATGCCTTTATTTGCCTTACTATCAATAGACATCAATATGAGAGCTTTGGTCTATTTTTCTCTATTACATAAGGTTACCCTCTTGCCCCTCCCTTTATGTCCTATCGACTGAAGGATTTGGATGCATACTTTGATACTTTACTTCTAGAGGTCTTATCAAAGGCATAAATCTACCTAATGTTCCTTAGAGCTAGCTTGTCAATGGGAATTTTGTTGATGACTCCTTTCTTACCCTTCAAGAGAATGAGGAAGTTGTCCAAAATGCCATGAAGTGCTCAAATATTTTGTTCTTGGCTTTTGGTTTTAATATCCAATGGGATAAGACTCGGTGTTTTAGGCAAAGCCATGCCCCTTACCTATTTGGTTGGGAGACTATCAATGCAATTAGATTAATCATGGAGAAATGTTCAAGTTCCTATGCATTCCAATTTAATTTCAAGCCTCTCATGTGGACCTATGGAATTATATTGTCTGTAGATTTGATAAAAAATATCATGTTAGATCACCAAGCCTCTCTCTATGGATAGAAAATTTTAAATTTTCTCCAAGGTCTTAGTTTCTACCCATGTGTATTATTCATCTTGTTAGGTCCCCTCAAAAGCAACCTATAAGAAGTTGAAAATTTTTCTTAGGTATTTTATGTGGGCTAACTCTAAAGGTAGCAAAGGCTTTCGTAGAGTTTCATCAGACATTTTTTATCGACCTAGAGAATCAAGAGGCTTTGGATTGATAGACATTATTAAATAAAGTCTAGCCCTGGGTGCCAAGTGGGTTATCAAGACTATAGAAGGCCAAGAGGCATAATAAATTCTTGTCATAAATAACATTTCTTCAAGATGTCCCTATGTAGACAAGACTAGTGAAATTTGGGAATTCAAACCCTACTTATTACCCCAGTTATTGTTTATATTATTTGAAATTTTGTTGTCAAAATCATTTGAAAAGTATGGGATATTATTAAACCCTGGTTGATTTGGAAAGGAGATGGCTTCAAGACCATTCTTTCTATCAACTTTCATTCCTAGTGGTGGTCCCATGTTATCTCTCTTAATGAGAAGCCTATGGTAGAAGCTCCCATAATTAAAGAATTTAGACCCTTTCACTGGGGTATTAAAGTTATAGGGGATATGTTTGATAAGCACACCATATATTGTCTCACCTGGGATCAACCCAAATCTAAGTTTAGGCTTAATGCTCAAGATTTTGAATCTATTTCTCAAATTTAGATGGTTGTGTCTATTGTTCCCAAAAAATATCACTCATTTTTGAGATAACATTTGAACTATTTTGATCTTACAGACCAAAATTGTCTCTTCCCTTTTTGAAATTTGTCTTAGGCATTCAAATTCTTCAGTTTTCAAGCTTTTCAGAAATCTATGGACTCTGCAGGCTTAAATCTAAGGACTCTACAGGTCAAGTTCAATGAACTTTATAGGTTGAAATCTATAGACTCTTTCAAGGTTAGAGAAAACTATGGACTCTGCAGGAAGGTTCATTTCTACAGGTTCAAAGGCTTCTACAGGTGGGTTTAACCAAAAGAATCAGTTTCTAACACTTGGTCATTTTCAGGATTAGTTTAGTGCCTTAGTTCAAACAAAAATCTCCATCGGCAAGCATCAGCAGCAGGTTCAACAATTGGTTCATCCTTTGGTTCAATGTCAAATGTTTTAAAGGTGGGTTCAATCAAGTGGTTCAACACTTTGTTTCACTCATTTGGTTCATCCGCTTTGTTTCAATGCTTTCATTCATCCTTTGGTTCAATCAAATAGTTTGTCAGTCAATTCAAGGCTTTGTTTGAACCGTTGAACCAAAACTTGGTTCAATGGTTGGTTCAATGAATTGGTTCAACGAAAAGGTTCAACATCTTGGTTCAATGGAGCGTTCCATCAGCTTGGTTCATGCAATTAAACCATCTGCTTGAACCATTTTGGTTCAAAGCTTGGTTCAACCAATTGGTTCAACAAAATGATTCAACGGTTGGTTCAAACAAAGGGTTCATTGGCTTGAACCATTTTGGTTCAAAGCCTAGGTTCAACAAGTGGTTCAAAGCCTTGGTTCAATAGAATGGTTCAATAGTTGGTTCATCGCCAAAGTTCAAAGGAGTAGTTTAAAATTCAAAAGTTCAAAGGGCCCCCCGAAGGACAAGTGCCCTTGTGGAGGACACTTGATCAATGAAAGTACCCTTTGGAAGGGTCATTTGCAAAGGTAATTCTTTTGGAATTTAAAAAAGTCTAAGGCACAATTCCTTCAGACTTTTTATCTGAAGGAATTCCTTCAGACAAAAAGTCTGAAAGAATTCTAAGTGGTCACCGATGGAAAAAACTTGAATCAAATGGAAATAATCAAAGCAAATAGAAATTCCATGGACTTTTTGTCTGCAGGAAATTTTTGTGAACAATTTGTCTGTGGGGATTTGCCCGGGGAAAATCCCGAGGAAAATACCCATGGGAATTATCTATGAGAATTTACGAAGGGCCACCGAAGGACCCCGAAGGGCAAGTGCCCTTGCAAGGGACTCTCGGCTGCCAACTTAAAGGGCACTTCCTGAAGTCGAAGGGTCACCTTCCCTTCAGGAAGGATGTAAAACAAGAAGCCCAAAGGCCATTCAAAGATCATTTCTTAAGGCCCAAAAGGGAAAGTCCAATCCATAAAAGTGCCAAATAGAGAGCTAAAAGAGGACCAAGGGATGATGTGCCCAAAGACATCAAATTCAACACAGCGAACTAGCTGTTGAAAACATAGTGACGGCACGCAAACATCAAATTCAAGACAAAAAAATCACTGTTGATCCTTTGAACCTACAGACTAGAATTCATTAAGAGACTTCAAGGACAAGACCAGTAGAAAGTGAGGAAGGAATAGAATAGCAAACTGAATCTAGGACCCGATTCAATTAACTAGAAAAGACGGAATGATGAAGGTAAGATCAGATCGCCAAGTGGACATTGAAAGTTGCAAACTTTCAATAAGCATGACTTGTTTCCCTGCATTGATAAAATAAAATGGGTAAAATGCCCCTAAGTTCTAGCCTGTCTTCTTAACATATTCTAATGCAACATGATGTGTTACTATTCCCGAGTCCTTCTTGAAATGGCTATATAAGGGACTCTCTTCTATTGTAAATTTATCTCTTTTTGACAATCAGAACGAAACTCCACCCAAATTGAAAGGCACGTCTGAGACTTTGAGCTTAGTTTGTTTATCATATTTTGTTATTGGAATAAGAAAGCAAATGGTTTTTTAGACTTTGTGTTGTAATATCTTTTTTATTGAGGAAATTGTTCTTATGTCTTTTTCTTCAATATATCTTCTATTCCTTTAATTCAACAAGCAGAATTAGTGACAGCAGTCAAGAAGGTGTCCTAAAGATTCAACTGTGGAGAGACTTTGTGCCCCCATAATTGCCTTTAGTGTGTTTTCTTTTCATTTCTATGTAAAGGACGTTGGGGCGACTTTATGCCCTCATTGTCCTTCGTATCTTACTCTTGAACAATCTAGGTGAAGACTTCGTGTTGCATCTCGATTTGTTGGTTATTACATCCTTTGTTACATTTTGTTGTTACTACCTGGAGTATTCTTGTGGTTTGCTTAATAGTACTTTTGAAAGAAGAGGAGTGTTGTCTATCATTTCCCTTGAGTTTTTCCTTTGATTTGCATGCATCATCTCTGAAGAAAGAGAGATGGATGGTTTGTCCTACCCTTGAGTATTATTTTCTGATAATATATATATATAGCTTACTTATAGGTAACCTCCCCTTGATCAGAGGACAGATCAGTGTCCTTCTAATGTGGTAAACCTACACATTTGGATGACTATTCTTCCTACTTTGGCTGATCAGACCTATTTTGCTTATCAGTACACTGATCGACAAAATATTAAACCAATAGTTTTTGGCAACTCCGCTGCGGATATAAAATCCATTATCCATTTATAATCTATCCATTCACCTCCACACTAACTGGAAAAGAATGCATAGTTTAAAGCCTCAAGATTTAATTGAAACAAGGTCAATTCTTTTCATTTTTGTTTCACAATCTGGCAGATTCAAGGTATACACGAAGCCAAAGGGCTAAAAGTATCGTTGACCCTGTATTCGAGTTAGTATAGCAAAGTGATTTTGAGTTGTTTCCTTCACCATCTCATCTCCAACGAACCAAGAGTTTTTCTCTTACTAAAGTCAGATCTCCATTGCCAGATGAAGTATCTACTTCTGCTATTAATAAAGCTTTACCTATAGTTACACCTCTGAGATTTGTTATCCCTCCTTTTCATAATCTTACAATGGCAGTTCAAGGCCCCTGGAGTAATGCTTTTGGTCCTCTCAATCTTACTCGACCTCTACATGAGCTTCCACGTAGTTCAAGGAAGAATTTCCCCAAATTCTATGGTGATGGGAAAGTTCATCTTGATGAACACATTGCAGCATTTAGCATAGCTTGTAGAGTAATCAGAGTAGAATTTGAAGATGTAGCAGTCAGGCTTTTTGTAGAGACATTACAAGGTGCTGCTACATATTAGTTTTATCATCTACAAGCTCAGTCTATGACTAATTGGAATACTCTCAAAGCTAAGTTTGAAACTAGATTCAAACCTACAGAAGATGCACATACACTTCTGGCTCAACTTACACAGATGAAGAAAGAGCCTCATGAGCTTATGAGGGATTTCATAGCCAAATTTGATAAACTAAGAAATAGAATCCCTATAATTGCTCAACCTACAGCTAAGAATCTCAAATGCTTTTCAATTAGTTCTCAGCTACCTGAAGTAAGTTTTCTCTTGAGACGTGCTGGTCAAATAGATCTTGCTGCAGCACAACTTTTGGCCACTGAGGTAGAAGATGATCTCATTTTAGTAGGGAAGATAAAAAGAGATCCAAATAGAAATAGAGCTTCATCATATTTTGAATATGCATCTACATGCACAACAAATCCAATGGTGCAGAAATTAGCAAATGAGTTACTTGCTCTTAAAAAGCAAATGGCTCAAGGAATGTCTTCTGCTCCTTCATACAGAGGACATTCAAAAATTAGTCATATCAGGGCAATGCTTCTAGGAATCAAGGACAACAGAATGACCTTCCTCCCCCACAAGAGAAACTTTCCCTAAAAGCTCCTCCAACCAATTCAACAATGGGATATCTTGAAGCAGAATCAGAATTCTCTTTCCAGCCTAAATTAAATCACGAAAATGATGATGATCTCCTTGAAGACAATCAAGAAGAATCAACTGGCGACTCCCATATTGGTTTCCTAAACTACCCAGATGAACCTGAAAGCAAAGGAGAAGATTTTTATGGATCATATGTAGTGTTTACCAGGTCCAAAAACCAATCAGTCCAGCAGGATGATAAAGAGAATACAGAAGACCAATCGCAGCCAACAGTCACAATTGCTAAACGTGGAACCATTATGCCTTTTCAGTCAAAGGATCTGGTAATCACCCAAAAGACAAATACATCAATTCTACCTTCCCCTTCTACTTCAAATTTGCAAACCAACCCACCTCCCATCTCTTCTAAAACCCAAAAAGTTGAAGTACCTTTCTCTGTACCTAGTTTAATTCAGCCATTTGACATAATCGATCATGTCAAAAAGACAAAAATACAAATGTCTGAGTTTAAATATTTGCAGTCTAATCTTGATCAATTGAATAAGCTGGTCTAATATGTCAAGAACCAAACCATCCTTGCAGAACAAAAGGCTAAAAAGGTAACTCTTGATTCTCTAAAAAACATGCCTATTCCAAATAATCTGGTCATTACTCCTCCAGCTACTCTTGGAAAAACAGAACCTTTCTATGTTTCCCTATTAATTAATGGCCACAAGTTGAGTAACTATATCATAGATTCAAGCGCATCTAATAATTTTATCCTAGTTAAATAGCTGAGTCTCTTGGTCTCACATTGACCAAAACCTTTTGAAGATGTTTTTCCATGGAGAACAAGCAAGTACCATTGTTGGGGCAAATCAAAGATGCCCAATTTGCATTTACAGCCTTTCCAGACAAGAGAATCAAGATGACTGTCTTGGTGGCTGACGTCCCAGCATCTTATGGCATTTTGCTTGGATGAAATTTTTGCAAGGACATGGGAGGAGAACTAAGCATGGATCTGTTTGAGGCAAGGATCCCTGTATAAGGCGTAATGAAGAGGTTGCTCCCTAAAAAGGAAGCAAAATATGTGGTCACCCAAACATCAGCCCCTGAAGCTCAAATTCTTTTGGAATTCATAGGTATGGGTAAATTTTTTTGTCTATAGATGAAGTGCATGAAACACCTGAAAGTATCAACTCAAAATCAGTTCTACAAGAACAGCAGAAAAACTAGTAGGCTGCAGTACCGACCAAGAAGGATCCTCTATCTCTGATGAAGAAAAGTCTAAAAAAAATCAGTATCAGATGAGATATAGACTTTGGAATTTGATGGTAGCTATTTTTCTACCAATTCAAGAGCTAGAATTGTTTTGATATCTCCTCAAGGAGATATGTTTCCTTTATCTTACAAATTACAGTTTAGCAACACTAACAATACAGCTGAATATGAATCTCTGTTGCTGGGCATGAAGGCTGCTAAAAAAAAAGGCATCAAGTTTCTTCATGCCAAAGGGGATGTTGAACTAGTAGTTTGTCAAGTGAGGAACTTATAGAAAACTAAGAATAAAAGATTACGCTACTACCGTAACTTGGTTTGGGACCAAATTGAAAGTTTTGATGCTTTCAACATTTCTGCCATACCTAGAGAGTCTAATGATAGAGTTGATGCACTTTCTATTTCAAGAACTCTCTTAGCTCCTCATTCAGATTTCAAAGAAGATAGATATACCATTGAGCTGGTCTATAGACCAAGTGTTCCTGACAATGCTGATCATTGGCAAGAATTCAATGATGATCATCAAATTATTGCCTTCCTAAAATGAAAAGGTAATTTTGAACAACTATGTTTTGAAGGCAGTGAACCTCAGAAGAATGAATATGTGTCTGAATCCAGCTCAGATATAAATGAAGAATTATTACAGTTGAAAGGAAAAAAAATTTCCAAAGGCCTAGTTTCCCTTGAAAATATGTTTGACAAACATGATAGATTCATTAAACCACAGCAAACAGAGTCAAGTTTCTCTCAAGAATTCGATCAAGTGAATCTGTCTACTGAAGAAAATCTTAAGATGATCAATATTGATAAGTGTTGCACCCTTGAAGAAAGATTCAAGTTCACCTCTTTACTCTATCAATACATGGATGTCTTAGCATATTCTTATGAAGACTTGAAGTCTCTTAGACCAAATGAAATCTGCCATAACATTCTTCTCAAGACTGACTCAATGCCATACAAGCAAAAATCTAGACAGTATAGTCCAAAAATATCAAGTACTATTCTTTCTGAGATACAAAAAATGTTAAATGCTAGAATCATCTTCCCAATCCATCATTCCACATGGATTGCAAACATAGTGCCTATAAGAAAGAAGAACGGCAAAATTTGCATTTGTGTAGATTTCAAAAATCTGAATCAAGCATCTTTGAAGGATAATTATCCTTTGCCCATTATGGATCAAGTGCTTCAAACAGTGACAGGTGCACAAATGTTATCAATGTTGGATAGCTTCTTAGGATATAATCAAGTTGAAGTTGGTGAAGTAGACCAACACAAGACTACATTCACCACACCTTGGAGTACATTTGCATATAGAAAAATGCCTTTTGGTTTAATAAATGTTGGTGCTACTTTTCAGAGAGCTATGGATCTAGATTTAAAAGATGAGATTGGTAAATTCATAGTGGTATACCTTGATGATTTGACTGTCTTTTCAAAGCATCGATCTGATCATGTACGCTATTTGCAACAAGTGCTGGAGCGCTGCCGCCAGAATGGTATTTCTTTAAATCTTTAAAAGTCTGTTTTTGAAGTAACAGAAGGGAAACTCTTTGGACACATTGTGTCCAAAGAAAGCATAAAGATTGACTCAGATAGAGTCAAGTCTATTCAAGAACTTAATTTGCCTACAAGTAAGAATATTATTCATTCTTTCTTTGGAAAGGTGAATTTCTTACGGAGATTCATCTCCGAATTTGCTGAGAAGACTAGACACATTGTGAACATGATGAAAGGGAAGACCATCTTTAACTAGACCAAAGAAGGCAAATCAGCATTTCAAGATATCAAAACTGCCATTACTCACGCCCCTACCTTGGTTTGCCCAGATTACAATAAGGATTTCATCATATATAGCTATACATCTGAACACACTCTTTCAGCAATTCTTGTTCAATAGAATAAAGAAGGTATGGAATCTCCTATCTCTTTCATGAGTTGCCCTCTCAAAACCCATGAGATGAAATATATAAATATAGAGAAGCATGCTTATGCCTTGGTGAAAGCAGTCAAACATTTATGTTTCTAAATTATGAATTCACATACTACTGCTCTAGTGCATGACACTACAGTCAAGTCTATATTAACTCAACATGAGTTTGGCACGAAAAGAGGTAATTGGATTGTAAAAATCCAAGAGTTTGATCTAGACATCAAGCCAACAAAGCTGGTCAAGGGTAAAGGCTTATGTCAATTAATTGCTGACAATAAGCCAGAAGACACACAGCATGAAGAAATTGAAGTGGAAGAGACACCAACAGTCCTTTTTGTCTCCACTACCAATGAGTGGTATTCAGGTATCGCTTATTTTCTTACTTATGTTGAATGTCCTACTCATTTGTCTTACAAAAAAAAGGACTATCAAGTTGAAAGCTACAAATTTTGTCCTTTGGGACAACGGCTTGTACAAGAGAAGCATAGATGGAGTATTCCTTCGCCGTGTAGACAAAGAGCAACAAAGCTAGCTTTTGAAATCTTTCCATAATCTGGCCTGTGGAGACATTTTTCTACTCCTATGACTACTCACAAGATTCTATGAGCCAGGTATTACTGGCCAACTCTTTTCTAATATGCACATAAGTGGGTGAGAAAATGTGAACTCTGTCAGCAATTTGTTGGAAGACCCAAGTTAGCTACTATGCCTCTCAAGCCAGTGATCATAGAAGAACCTTTCCAGCAATGGGGACTTCATTTTATTGGGACTATAAACCCATCTTCAAGTGCTAGACATGATTATGTTCTTACAGCAACTGACTATTTCACCAAGTGGGTAGAAGCAATTCCAACTAAGCATGTTACTTCAGAAGTTGTGTGCAACTTCCTCAAAGAGAATATCATTTTTAGGTTTGGAGTTCCCATCAAAATTGTTACTGATAATGTAGCTTGTTTCACCTCTCAAGAGATTACACAATTTTGTTTCCATTATGTAATTACACTCTCTCATTCTTTTGATTATTTTCCACAAGGGAATGGACAAGCTGAATCCAGCAATAAGAATCTGGTAATTATTATCAAGAAGCTAGCAGATGACAATCAGAGAACATAGCATAAAGCATTGGTTGATGCTCTGTGGGCAGATAAAATCACACCAAAGAGGGCAATTGGTATGTCTCCTTTTCAACTTCTTTATGGTATCAATGTTGAGATACCAATCACCTTAGAATTGCCAGCCTTGAAATTGGCAAAGGCAATTGAAGATCAGACATATGAAAGTTCTCTTAACAAAAGAATCATGTGCTTGACTGAGCTAGAGGAACAGAGAACCATGGTGGTGGACAGAATTGCTGCTCATCAAAGTCTGGTAAAGAAACTCTTTGATTAGAAGGCCAAAAATAATGATTTCCAGATTGGGGATCAAGTCCTGTTGTGGGACAAAAGGAGAGAACCAAAGGGGATGCGTGGAAAATTTGACTCCCTTTGGAGAGGCCCATTTATAATTTATCAGCACATTGGTGAAAACAACTTTCTATTGAAATATCAAGGTGGCACACTCTTTTCTCTACCCCATAATGGGCAGCATCTGAAACATTTCAACTCTTGAAGTGTCAGATCATTTCATCTATATATATATGTATATTTGTACAGTTTTTAATTCTATTTTGTTTTATTTGTTTCCATTTTAGATGTCTTTCATTTTTGGGTAGCATGACTCCATAACCCAATGGTACACCTAAAGACACTGGAGATTCTAGATTCTACTCCTTTAAATTATTTTTGCAATTGACAGAAGTTCCCCAATTGGAGCCAGTTGTTGTTCCCCAAAAATATCACTCATTTTTGAGACAACATTTGAACTATTTTGGTCTTACAAACCAAAATTGTTTCTTCCCTTTCCGAAATTTGTCTTAGACATTCAAATTCTTTAGTTTTCAAGCTTTTCATAAATCTACGGACTCTGGGGAAAATACCCACAGGAATTATCCACAAGAATTTGTGAAGGGCCACCAAATGACCCCAAAGGGTAGGTGCCCTTATGGGGGACTCTCGGCTGCCAACTTAAAGGGCACTTCCTGAAGCCGAAGGGTCACCTTCCCTTCAAGAAGGATGTAAAACAAGAAACCTAAAGGCCATTTAAAGATCATTTCTTAAAGGCCAAAAGGGAAAGTCTAATCCAAAAAAGCACTAAATAGAGAGCTAAAAGAGAACCAAGGGATGATGCACCCGAAGACATCAAATTCAACACAGTGAACTAGCTATTGAAAACATAGTGACGGGCGCACAAACGTCAAATTCAAGACAACAAAATAACTGTTGATCCTTTAAACCTATAGACCAGAATGCATTCACAGACTTCAAAGCCAAGACCAGTAGAAAGCGAGGAAAGAATAGAATAGCAAACTAAATTTAGGACCCGATTCAATTTACCAGAAAAGGAGGAACGATGAAGGTAAGATCAGATAGCCAGGTGGACATTGAAAGTTGTAAACTTTCAATAAGCGTGACTTATTTCCCTGCATTGATAAAATCAACTAGGTAAAATGCCCCTAAGTTCCAGCCTATCTTCTTAATAGATTCCAATGCAACATGATGTGTTACTATTCTTGAGTCCTTCTTGAAATGGCTATATAAGGGACTCTCTTCTATTGTAAATTTATCTCTTTTTGACAATCAGAACGAAACTCTGCCCAAATTGAAAGGCACTTCTGAGACTTTGAGCTCAATTTGTTTATCATATTTTGTTATTGGAATAAGAAAGCAAATGGTTTTTCAGACTTTGTGCTGTAATATCTTTGTTGTTGAGGAAATTGTTCTTATGTCTTTTTCTTCAATATATCTTCTATTCCTTTAATTCAACAAGCAAAATTAGTGACAACAGTCAAGAAGGTGTCCTGAAGAGTCAACTGTGGAGAGACTTTGTGCCCCCATAATTGCCTTTAGTGTGTTTTCTTTTCATTTCTGTGTAAAGGACCTTGGGGCAACTTTGTGCCCTCATTGTCCTTCATATCTTACTCTTGAGCAATCCAGGTGAAGACTTTGTGCTGCATCTCGATTTGTTGGTTATTACATCCTTTGTTACATTTTGTTGTTACTACCTGGAGTATTCTTGTGGTTTGCTTAATAGTACTTCTGAAAGAAGAGGAGTGTTATCTGTCATTTCCCTTGAGTTTTTCCTTTGATTTGCATGCATCATCTCTGAAGAAAGAGAGATGGATGGTTTGTCCTACCGTTGAGTATTATTTTCTATTAATATATATATATAGCTTACTTACAGGGAACCTCCCCTTGATGAGAGGAGAGATCAGTGTCCTTCTGATGAGGTAAACCTACACATTTGGATGACTAATCTTCCTACTTTAGCCGATCAGACCTATTTTATTTATCAGTACGTTGATCGACAAAATAGTCAACCAATAGTGTCTAATTATGCTTTGCATAAGATTCATGTTATTGGTTCTCCCCCATGGTGGAAAGACTGGTATTAATCTCCCCTTACTCCTATGCTCTAGTATCAACCTTGACATGGTTATAAATGGTTTTCCTTAAACACTATCCCATGAGAGATGCTCAACAAATGATGGAATATCAATATCCCTCTTTTTTTAGAATAAGAGATTTCAATCGATCTAGTTTTCTCTTATAGAACCCAAAAAAATCATTTTTTCTTAGTATATTTCATACCAAGGGATCTCAATGGGAGAAATATTAATTCACATGGGTATTCCTTCACCCAGTTGTCTTACTTGCAGTCATATAGAGTCCCTCAAAACACATTTTTTAGTTTTGTGCCATAGCTCAAGATGCTTGGAATTGGATTCATTCTTTCTTCCAACCCTTCAAGCCTGAAGCATTCCATTGGAACATCATTATTTTAGGGGATACATGTTACATCTTGACTTTTCCTTAACATATAACATTTATTTTAAAATAGATATTAGGACTATTAATTAGGTTAGTCTGATGATTTCTGAGATCAAATATATTGTTTTACTAAATTATTACATTTTTCTAGTTTACATCTTTATTTTTTAGTATTATTTTTTCATATGAAAACATATGAATGTGATTTATTTTAACACATTCTGATATGGATGATACAATGGTAATTATATCAGTTACTATTAAGTATTTTTCATAATTATATAGATGATGATGGACTAACTACCTTCTTCTTGTCTGAGATGGATGTAGGATTGTTTCACCCTCACCTGGTACTACAGAGGGAGTGCATGATAGGGGAGAGGGTATTATATCACATCAGTTGCAGGAAGAAAGAGAAAAAAATGAGAACAATCACACACATGCACTAAATTTTTGATTGTCATGTTTAACATGTTTGTTTTCTTCTTGGATTCTTGGATAGTATATGTGCATGTAAAAATTACATTATTATTTCTTGTTTATATTTATATTTTCATGTTTTATTAGATGCTTGATGAGTTATATGATTACACTAGTTGTTACTTAAATAATGAATTATAATGTCATGTTTTGGGTATGGTGACAAGCATCTAACTTTTGAGTAAAGTTGGATTTCTTTTGGTTTATAGACTCCATATGTTACTTTTGTTGCTTAGTCATATTCTTACTTGTGTGGATCACCTTATATTAGTATTATTGGCTTGATCGTATTTAAGCAGTATCTAATTTCATTTCATATAAAATTTTAAAAAAAGGGGGTAACAAGTTTTATTCTTATGGAACATAGGATTCCTTGGGGGAATTTTAACCACATTTCCTAAATTGGTGTACATTGGGGAACCACCAACATAGGTATGAAAAGAGGGTATAATTAACATAACCCTTTTGATATTATTGAATATTTTGTTAAAAAAAAGATAGTCGAGTTGACTACCTCTTTTCATTTGGGGTTTAAATCATTGAATATTGCATACTTTTTAAGAAGTTTAAAAAAACCACCATTTTCATGAATATTAGTGTTTGTGTTTAGTGGAGTGGAGTTTTGAAAGTGGAGAAGAGATGAAATGGTTGTTAATGTATGCATGGAGTGATCTTTGGTGGTCATTGGGAAGAACTAATCGATTCATCAAGGTTTTTTTCATGTAATTTAATAAAACATATAGAATAAGAATAAAAAGGAAGTAAAAGTAAAAATTAGGGACATTTTGAATAAGGAAAAATGAGGAGGAATCTTGGAAACTGGTCTACATTTTCAAGGGTGAGACAAGAGGTTACTCTCCAAAAATCTAGGTAAGTAACAATATCAATATTTTTTAACAGAGGTAACTAGAAAGCCCATCAAAACATGTTAATTAGGATTGTTTATGCAAAGCACAATAAGAAAGAGACTCAAAGAACCTAATAAATCATATTAAAGTTTATAAAGGTGCAAGATTGTAGACAAATTAACATAATTTTTAATCTTAATTTACCCAATACATTTAATGTTTCAAATTATTAATAGCTTATAAGAAAATAGTATGTAACTTCATAAAGGAACATGTGTAAAAAAAAAGAACCATTATCAAATCTCTATATTGATATCTATATTTTGGAACCCTTTTTAAATACAAAAGATTGGTATATATAGAGCTTATAAAGGCTTTCTCTCTTTATATTCCAACCTTTCACTACAAATAAAAGAGAGAGTTTTCATACTTTACAGACTCTTGATGTGCATTTAGGTGTTGAATACATCCAAAAAGATATGCATAGTAAAAAATAGTGTAGATCACACACTTTTCAAACAATTATACTTTGTGATTTTATAGCCCTATTCTACTACTAACACTTTCCCAGACTTAAACCATTGTCTCATTCTGAGATAAAGTCACATCATATGTGTTGAATGTTAGAGCTGATAGATTTGCCTAAAAAGAAGTGTTGGACTAGAAAGATTACTTATAGTAATCACTTAAGGTGTTTTTTTCCAATTTCCACCTCTTATGCACTACTTATCTACCTTTTTGGATTTTTAACTTAGTGTATTATTATATCACCCTTGCAAGTTTGCAATAGATTGGCAAAACTAAGAAACTACCCTTGTAGGTTTTCAACCTCCTAACTCTACTCCTAATGTTTAAAGCCTTCCCTTATAAAAAATTGACTAGCTTGTAAAATCTTCCAAAATTGGTGTGTATCATACCTATTTGGAGGGTGGAGGAATAGACTGAGAAGAAGGCAGAGGAGGATATGATGTAGAAGTTATGGCTCAACCAGTTTTAGATGCTAAAGTAGAAGATGGTGATGGATGTGTTGAAATTATTTTTGAAGAGGTCATAGTTATATTTGAATATGTTAGTTTTATTTTTTGTTCTTGTATAACTAACTTGTAGTTTGATCAACTTTCCTTTTATGGATTTCCTATTAGAGTTGGGAAGGTGGAAAAAATGGCAACTTCTTGATGATTTTTGAAATAGAACTGTTTACATAAGACAAGTCATACTTGAATATCTTCCAGTCACTGAGAGATTCTCACACAAAATAAATCATAGTGCTCAAAGGGGATTGATACTACATTAGGTTATGAATATCATCAACCTTAAATATGAGGATGGTATCCCTACTTTACGATAATTTACATTAAATTTTCCATATGAGTTCCTCTATTCTATCTATGTGCCACTACCTTTGTATTCCTACAAATGTATTTTGTATCATGTCATTCCATTAGTTGATCATCTTGGCCATCACTCCACCTCTTGAATCCAATGACTCTTATATTCTTGAATCAATTAAATCAAGGCTAACCATATGATCTACCATTTTTTCCTTGGATTTTTCAACATTATAAAGCTCTTATCTTATCTCATTCAATGTAGTGTTCAATTATTGCTTCTAATTGAACATGGTACAAGTAATCTACAGATCTTGATGTACAATAGTGTCCATACTTACTCATACTCCTCTAAGATTCCACAAATATCCTTTGTTTTAAATTTCAACATTTATCCTTGCTTTTATATCTACTAAAACTTCAGTGTAAAGAACCAATCATTTTCCAACATATATAGAAGTGTCATGAATTACTCTCCTCATACATGAATTGATCACCCAAGACCTCAGTGACTAAGTAATGGCAAGTGTCATTGATTAGTTACCGTACTTTTTTGAGATGGAGGTGTAAGTCTATGTTTTTTTCCCTCATTTGTGATGCCTCCTATTCAAGTGTAGAATCATTTTGTGTGATGGATTCATTGAATGCAACTGCTCCATCAATTTTTCTTGTCAAAGTCAACTATGAGACATCAAATGATGTTTCATGCACTATTATTTCAAGTGTTAAAGGAAAAAATTTAGACATTGTAAGTGCCTTCTTTATTTGTACCATTAGAAGTGATAAGGTTGTCTACCTCATTGAAGGTGTAGGGACATCCCATATCTATTAACTAGGGAATTATGGATTATGTTGGGAATCCTATTCTTCCACACCCCCTTGAGTGGCCCCTAAGCCTTGTGATGTGGTAGATGGTTGTTGGGTCTCAGTCATCACCACCTTCTTGGTGGGTTCTCTTGATGATTGCATTATGAATTCTACCTTCATTTGTTGTTCTAATTTTTCCCTTGCTTTGGTAACTACCTTTGTTTTGTCCTTGGATGTTTGATCTTGGGCCTAATTTTGTTTTTCTTCCCCCTAATTTTAGAAGAATTATTTACTTTATCTTCTTATTCTACCTTGGCTACTATATCAGCCTCGACATTCTAGTTATGTACTACTTTCACATCTTGATTTTTTTACTATGTCTCTTTCTTCATAGCTTCTTCATCATGTTTCTTCTTTTGTTCATCTTGACTCATCCTTTGATCATCTTCCTCTATAGGCTTGTGTTCCACCTCTGCCTTCCTCTTTTTATTATCCTCTTTTATGGCTTTCTTCATAGCTACCTTTTGAGCCTTTGCCTTCTCGAGTTGATCCTTAGCAACTTACTACTATGCTATGATATCTTCTTGTATGGTCAGTTATTTACGCTGTGGTTATGCACTCAGTTGTGGATCATGCACAAGAGTTGAATAATATAGATATGAAAGTCACTAAAAAGGAGAGAAAAATAGGGATGATTCGACCATGATGCACCTAAATAGTAGTGTTTTTAATCTATTTAGAGGAACCAAAGTCTTCTTCAAACACTTTTAGGCTTGGATGTTCTCTTGTGGCTATTATTTAGCACTTGAACCTCGAGTAGCTCATCTTTATTAATTACCTAATATTCAAAAAAAGAACCCATACAATATAATATTTGGTGATAGTCAGGGTGAAGTATATGTCCTTGGCTTGCATATCAAAGTTTTTTAGGCTTCTTTGCTATTGTGGACTTATTGGTACCCTTTAGGACCTTATGTTTCGTGCCCCTTAAAAAATCACAACCATCCTATGTGTGTGTTCTTCCTCTTTTTCCATGGTGTCATCTATAATTATCAATGTAAGAGGTTAGTAATGCCCACCAGAAGGAACTTTAGCACATTATTTCACAATTGATAAGTACACACTATTTTTTATAAGAAGAAATATTTTTTTCTTCATAGACCTCAGTGCCTATGTCTTCAAATATATACTTGTACACTTCCTCTCCTACGATGCCCAGTTAAGCAATATCACATTTCATAATGATCTATAGAACATTCTTGTCATAAGTTGATATTTGGTATTATGCATCTTCTTATTTGGTGGACGTGGTGATGCTTTATAAATTGGTGCCTTCCTTTTTCCTATAGTAGTCTATGATGGGCCACTCTGCTTCAAATGGTGCCTACACCTCTACCTGTGGCTATGTTGGTGGCTATTTTACCCCTAGAGCTATCATTCATAATGGTGGTACTTAGTGAGAAGCCAAATATTTTTTCCATAGAACTTCCACCTATGCATCCAACATAGTAATCAATAATGGCAAAGAAGTGATGGGTGCCTTTGGGAGCTCATGGACTCTGATTTGGATGCCATCATGAAGCTTAGTAACAGTATCTTGTTACCCCAAATACTATATGAAATTTGTAGGCACACGAAGGTGTGGGAGGATAAGTCATTAGATTCCCACCCAACATGCATTGAATCTTCCCAATTGCTCATAATATTACCATGTTCTAATCTAAACAATGTTTATAAATGTGGTTGTAAGTTAAAAGTTGATACCCAGATTGACGGGGCCATCTGGGGAATTCCTTTAAATGAATTAGAGAATTAATACCCATAATTGGTACTAGAAAGCCTATGATGTCCCACATAATACCTTCTTAATATTAATGATGAGTTCAAAGACGAAAAATTATATCCAATTGAAATATTCATGGAGCTTGATCATGTGGTAAGTGATATCGATTACCCCTTTTATGGCATGTTTCATGATTTTGGTGGTCTATCAAAACCACTTGATGATGCATTCAAAGATAATGTGCACTAAAACATCCTCTACAAAGTTTATAAGGATCTGATAGGATGTCATACTATATTTTTCCCTTGTATCCAAATGGATGGGTGGGTTCTTTATCTTATGACGGGCCAATGATTTACCCCTCATAGGAAATATTATTACTTATGTGATGGTGGTTGTGTTGATGAAATTAGCCACATCTTGTGAAAAATTAATATCACCCTCATTATACCAACTAAGAAGCGTCATTATCACCTCATTGATTTGGCTAAAACTTGATAATTTGATAATTCACTTTGCATCTATTCCTCACATGGTATGTTGCAATGCCAGGGCACCTAGTTGTGTTGTTATTAGTTAGTCTGGAATGAACATATTGGATTATTCTGTGTCAACAAATTTAAATGGGTATGGATCATGGTATCTTGTTTATCTGAGTGTAATACCAATCCCCATCTATTTATTATGTGTGTTTGTGAGGGGAATCAAAATATGTGAGCAATCCATGGTTGTTTTGGTACCTTTTAGATGATATCTTCATTTGAATTGGTGTTGGTGAATAATAGACATGTAAATAAGTGAAATAGGCAAAAATCATAGAGGTATCTAGTTTTCAAATGTGTGTAATGGCATTGGGTTCCATATGCCATTGTTTATATAAATTTTTATGTTTGAATCCATTTGACAAGTTGCTTTGAATGTGTTGAATTGTTCATGCATTATTATGCTTACTAAATTAAATGCAATTGATTCTGATGATTTGATGTTGGCACCTTGATGTTTAGAATCATTGATTCTAAAAATGATGTGTTTATGTAATGCATCATCTTTTCCCTCATCAATATTCCTTTATTATACATCCCCTACTACTAAAACTCAATCTGCTTTGCAAAAGATGTAATTTTTAATTATGTTGGCATTAACAACTTTTTGAATAATTATTTATTATCCTTCCTCCATACTTTAATTTTTAGTGTTTCATTTTTTAACTTAATTAATGACCCTCGCATTGACTGTTGGAAGAATAATATTTGTGGAGTTACATTGTAACCCAAATTATTCCATAAAATAAATAAATAATATATTTATGATTTACACACAACCAAATATTTAAAAATTGGTTATACAAATAATAAATTAATATGGTTAATTTAAAGGGGTGGATTTGTTTGTTATAATTATTTGCAACCCTTATAAAGGTATTTTAACCTTTGGTGAAATATCGATTTTTAATTATTACAATATTGTGATTTATTAGAGTAGTGGTCTCTGAATTTTATGTGAAGAAGTGAGGTGAAGAAGGAATTTACTAGGTCTGTAAATGTTTAAAAAATAATAGAATAAGCTTTTTGAGTTTGTAGCTCATTGAAGTTTTCTCACATTAAAACCATGTAATGTGTCTTCTCTTTTGTTTCATACATTATTTCATTGTTATTATAAGTTATGTAACTAATTAGTTTATTTATTTACATGTCATTCATATCAAACAAATATTAGATTCCTTCTGTTGATTATTCTGACATGGTACCAAAGCCACAATTTATTTAACTTGTTTATAGGTATTTTGGATTCTTCTTAAAAATTATTCATATAAATTATTAAAATATAGTTGCATGAAATAAAATTATAATAAATATTGCAATTTTTTTTAGAATTATTTTATTGGACATCTTATGATATAATTTATAATTGTGAATGTGTGATTATAAATGTCATTTAAAAAATGTAGTTATATTAAAAATATAATTTAATTTTTTTGGGAATAATGGAGTTTTATTCCTAATTTAGTTAAGGGTCTAAAATAATAAATCCATAAATAATATTACAATATTGATTTATATAATTTATTGTCTTTTAAACCTTTCTAAAAATAGCAATAAATAAGGAGAAATATAACTTAGCTTAAAATTGAACTGATATGGGTGAGATAGAGGTTAAAACTGGTTGTGCAGGACTAAGATAGTGTCATGAATCTTAATCTAGCTTTCATCTGGTAAAAAGACAGGAGTGCCAAAAACAGGACACTTCAGGGTTTGACGCTAGTGTCCAAGTCATACTGCTACTATCCAAACTATTCATAAAGATCTGAGTTTTGGGGGTTTTATTCATTGTCCCTGTATGAGTTTGCTTATGAAATCTTAAGTGTTGAATATTGATAGAGCTCTTTGTAGAGCTGATTCAATCTTGAAACCCTAGACCTTCATTGTGCTTGATAAAACTTAAGAAAAAGGGGGGTTAGTGTGTGTAAGATGCATTGAATGTGTATCCACACCCCTTGTGTGGGATCACTACCTACATACCAATACTTTGAAGAGGGATCAAGCCATATGTAGTTCTCCCACTTGATGTGCTTTGTGAAATAGTGTAATGAGGATGCAAAAATGTCAAACTAGGAGTGTTTGAGGTGGCTAAGGACTAGTGTGAGGGTTTGAATATGTTTGTAGCTATGTTGGATGACTATATACAGAGAATAGGGAATTTTTCCTTAGTGGTTTGTTTATATTCTTTCTTGTTTTATAAGATTTTTAACTGTTGTTGGGACCAACATCCCCCTTTTTTTCACTTTGCAAATGGGGACCCTTGTAATAATTTTATAATCTTTGCATTCTAGTCTAGTTTTGCATAGGGTCACTCTTGTTAGAATATAAAGATCATCTCCCTAAAAAGGAATGAGTCTTTGCAAGTTTTAAATAAGCTTTATAAACTAACCTTGGTAACAATTGTCTTTGGATGAGTAAGCATAAGTTTCGTGGAAGAAGACAGGTTTCTAGTTCCTGAATAAGAAACCCTCAAAGTTCAAATTCAAATTTGGTAAGAGTTAAATCAGTGGGAACAAATTAATAAAAGGGCTGATGAAAATCATACATCATGTTTTAAACATGACCCAAGCCTCTTTCTATCCCTTTTTTCCCATTCTTGCATATTTTTTTATGGGTTTAAATGGCTAATTTTGTAAAGTTCTTTCAAAAGGTCACCTAAATTTGAATAAAATATTAATATTAAGGCCTTGATGCTTAGTCTTGGACTTATCCTTAATGGTTTACCCTAAGTATTTATATTTTTGGGTCTAATTATTATCTTATGTGCTCTTTGTATATCTAACAGTGATCACTTGCTCATCGATCTTCATCTAATGGTGCATTGAGCTAGAAGTCTTTTCAAAAACCCCAGAAGCTTGACACATGGTCGATCACCCTAAGAAGCATGCAATTAATGGTCTAGGCCAATCAAACATCTAATGTTGATTGCTTACTCACTAATTTCCATCTGATGGTGTGTCTATCTCAAAGACCTTTCAAAGGCTTCACGAGCTTGACACGTGGCTGACACATGCTCAAGATAAGTGATAAAACTAAGGAAGGATCATAAATTTCCATGAAGGAGACAAGTGGTTGCCTAACAGATGAGGGAGAAGATTTAATAGAACCTACATAATAAAATCACATGATTAATAGTATTGGCGTGTTGAAGATTCAACAACAATCACTTGCTCATCGATCTCTATCCAACAGTATGTCAAGCTTGAATAATTTTCAAAGGATTTGCAAGCTTGACACATGGCCAATGTACACCTTAAGAATCATGTATTTAATATTCTAGGCCCATCAAGGATCCAATAATGATTGCTAGCTCACTGATCTCCATCTAGCAGTGCATCAAGCCTGAAGGCTTTTCAAAGACCCCATGAGCTCAACACATGGCATAACCATGAACTTAAGGATCAAGGGACCAATGTAATCTAAGGGCTTGGATTTAGGTTTTCAAAAAAAATAAAGAGGAATTTAAAATCCAATGACTACTGCCTAAGGTGGTAGGTATCAAAATTACTGTGAAAGATATAAAGCTAGGTCACTTAGACTCCATGTAAGCTTGGAAGATCTGAATCAAATGATTTACTTAGCTTGAAATCACAAAAGAGATGTGGGAGAGAGTCCCATCAAATATGAATCACGTATAGAGTTAAGGCCTATATATTTCACCATTAAATCTCAGGGCAATACCCAAACTATCTTTAAAAGGAGGTCCAAGTTAGTTCAATTAGACACAACATAACTAGGATAAGCGTGACTGAATCTCAAGAGGCAGGTGCTTGTGAAAAATCCTTAGATACTATGAAAAAGTTGTTGAATACCATCAATGGTGGTGGGTAGGCAACAAATGAAGATGGAAGTATAACTTTATCTAACTTTAGATAGTGAAGGGAGGATCTTCAAAGACACAGAGTTGGACCTGATAGCCTTAAACAGCATAGAATCAAGAATTGGTCTGATTTATTCTTCCTTGTGGAGGAATTATAACCAATTTATTATGAGGAAAAGAGGAATGCTTATGTGAATTAGAGATTCAATGACCTAGTCTCAATTCAACTGGTAGGCCTCCACCATGCCATAACCAAACCGAAGGTAATGCATTGTATCGACCTCTTTGCTCCCATTTTTGTTGATTATAAGATAGATATAAAATGGATCATTCAAGAGGGCAGCACTAATAAGGTTTCATGCATCACCCTTATGGCCTTCAAAACCTATTATAAGCTCTCCTTGCCTCATGTTGATCTCCCATCCTTGAGAGAGTGGGTAAATGCCCAAGACATAGATTTGGTCCTTTCATCCTGGCTGATCCAAGGATCAAATATTTTTAGGTCCCTTGATGGTGAGATTCATATTGTCTAATTAATTTAAGGTGTTATCATAGCTATGACCTTATTGAATCTAACCTTTGGTGCCCCATCCACATCTTATGTAAGCAAGGTTTGGTATCTTATGTTCACTACATGTTGGAATGAAACTTAACACCTCCCATTGGAGACCTAATAAGCTTTTTCTTGGCCAAACAATTCACAGCCATCAAGAGAAGGACCTCCAAATAATTTTATATGATGTCCTATCTCTTGGATTCACTCTTGGCCTCTATAACCTTCCCTAGCAACCAAAATTGGTCCCCTGATGGTAGAACCACTATTTCTCATCACTACTCTAAATTACATATATTTAAATACATGAACCACATGCAATTTATTTGTCATGCTATTTTTCAAGTTATTAATGAGGTAATCGCCATTGTCCCTATGCCAATACTCCACCATCTAATCAAAAGGCAAGTAGAAGCCATGGGGTATGTTTGGTTTTATTCAGATTGCATTGTGATAAGAATAGAAGGAATCATGATTCAACCCTACCGATTGCCAATTCATGTCCCTAGTAAGATTTTAGAATAAGATATTTCCTATCAAATCATTATTGGTGTGGATGGGACATGCAATAAAAATAAGAAGGCTCAGGTCCACCCCTTTCCACTAGACATTGGTAGGATTGTGATCAAGGATTGGAAGCAACTGAAAATTATAGTGATCCACAAAAATTATTTAGATTTCCAGCTAGATGACCTTAAGATGTGGGATGCTAGTAATAGAGTGACCAACCACATCTGAGATAAAAATGTCCCAAATATTGAATACAAACATTAACCAAGCATGGGAGATGGTATCTATATAAGGTCAAATAAATTTGAAGAGGTCCTATCCAGGATCAAGGGCTACAATATCTAGTTGGAGCATAGACTAGTCAGAGACAATAAAACCTCAAGAGACATATGGGAATTGCATCCCTACATTATCATTTATTTCTAGGACCATTCGAGACTACTCATCAAGAACCACCTATTAGAGGACAATCTTTTGAGCCTCAATGAGTAGAATTGACAAAACAATCCCAGGTTGGGCAACCTGAGGGTATAAAAGGAAAGGGTAAAGCTATGGTTAAAGATCTAAAGATAGAACATAGACCTAGTGAGGATAATCAACCCCACATATCCCCATAAAGGCCTCCTTCCCAAGTGTAAATCATTAGCATGATTACCCTAGAGGCAGGAGAAACAGTGGAGTGCCTTTGTGGCATTGTAGTTGTCTATGGTTCTGATAGGGAGGAGGATCCCTCCAATATAATAAGCAAGGATTTGACCCCAATGGATGGAGGAAAGAGACAAGCATAATTGGACTTAGTGCCCTTGGCACATAATTAGAAGCCTAGGTTAACCGTCACTCTCCCTACCAGTGAAGTTAACCTCTTCAGTGATGAGAACCTTATTTATGGACCAGCCATTCCTGACTAGTTTGTTTATGGGAAATTAGAAAATTCCCCATCTCTCTCTCCATCATTGGCCTTAACACGATATGGCATAGATATGTAGGATAATGCCAAGCCATGGATATAATACATTGTAAACAGACAAGTAGAGAGAAGGATCCAAATCCTTCATAACAAAGAGAGCCAGAGGATTGACACCTTAGGGGCCTCTTGGAGTTCAAATGTATAAATTATTGAGTAGCCACAATTCAAGGAGTTTGACATAAATGTCCAATTCGATCCAAACACATCAAGTTTTGAGAGAATAGTTATAAAGAAGGCTACCATTGGTACTGAGGAGTTCACCTTTCAAAAGGTGGAACCTTTTGTGGGATTAACTCCTATTCAAGGGTAGGCAACAGGAGAGCATCCCATCCATTAGGAGGATGTGGCTAGTTTATTGGTGGCACAATCAGTAATCACCTTGGATGGGGTCCAAGGAATGAAACAAAGGATCACCAACTGAGAGAAGGAAAAACGTGATTTGGAAGCCCAAGTCTTACTTTTAGTCACTTAAGATTTAGTAGCATTGTTAAATAAGTACTTCTTGGACATTTTTGAAGGGTTGAAGGCCTTGAAATATAGATCAGTTATCTCAGCTCATAAACTTGAGAAGGCACAAAGATTAATTACTCAGTGGTAAGGCTCTAGATATTAGGTAGTTGAAGTGATCAATATCTATAACACCAAGCAAGTCCAAGGCATCAGTATCATCAAGTCAAAACACTTGCATGCCCTCTTGGGAGTCATGGAAGACATGATATTGGCCCTGAGTAGCTGGTGTGATAATGTCAGCAAATTTTTGGGGGAGGATAAAATATTGATGGAAAGGATGGAGGAGCTCTTGAAGGACCTATTTAAAAAACCATCCAAGACCAATGTCACAGGCCTAATGAAAGATGAGGAGTTCAGATAGAGGGTTAGTCAACACATCTAGAGCATCAAAGACAACCAAGGCTAGGATACCAAGGATAATCAGAAGGTCCTTAGTATCCTCATCACATTTAGAAGATAGATTTTATAATCCTAAGGCATTTAGGAGCTTAAGACCAAGCGTGACAAGGAATTTGACACAAGCAAATCCAGAAGAGAATTGTTTTATGAAGCTTATCATAGATTTTGAGCTCATTAAAGAAAAATAAACTAAGGCAAAGAACATCCTCGGATAGTAACCCAAGGGCCCCACTAGTGTAGCATAAAAGAATATTCTTTTTGTAAAATATATGATAGTCTATTATCATATACTTATTCTTGTCAAAATTGGCATGAAAGCCTCTCGCATTATGTCTTTGTATTAAGGACAATTGCCCTTATCCTGCATGTGGATATTTTGAGAAGGTTAATCGGTGAACAACCTATGTTTCCTATAAATAGGCAAGGATTACCATTTTGTAAGGGAGAGAAATTTTTGAGAAATTGTATACCAAAAACATTTAATATAACTAAGGAATTATGAGAATATTATCTATATAGTTTGTTAAATGTCCATGTTGTCTCTCAATTGTTTATTGTCATCTTGAATTTGAATAATTCTCTATATTTTGAGTCACAGTCTCTCTCATAGGGTTGTTGATTTGTGCTAATTATAGATTAACTGTAATGATCTCAAGTACTTCATTTTATTTGCTCTGCATTTGGATGTGCTTAGGCTATTCAGACCACACTAGCAAATGTTTAAAGTAAACTTGGTTCTTAGTTTTTTTTTCATTTCCTTTAAATTTCACATGATTTGATGATGTAATTTGAGTTCATGCTATTTTATATCATAAATTGGTTCATGTGTGTTCAAAGTAATTAGAATTTTGTCATAATCTTTGAGATGAAAATTTGCAATCACACCTTTCCCCTTTTCTGCATTACCCTTCCTTTGTCACCTTTTTTTATCAGAATTCATCTAGTTTAAAGATCTTTATAAATATCCATTTAGATTAATCTTCCCATTTAAACTATCAAAGAAATTTAGACCCTGGTGGCTCCCAACCACTAAACTTAAATAAATATGGTGGATATTTCTCATATTCTACTTCTATTCCACCACAAATATCACCAAATTGTCATAAACTATAACTAATGCCTTGGACTTTTTAAATCATAAAATGAGAAGTGTTCATCAACACTGAAGAGAACATGTGGTACATTTAGAATCACCAACATGAGGAGGCTCCATTAGCTCTAGAAGGAAGGCCATAATTATGATAATTAGTGTGTAAAAGTTTGAAAGGCTCTCAGTGTTTAGTAGTTATTTGCTCTAAGTGCAAAGATCCTTGATATTTATGTATCTTTGTGTTTATTCAGGCAAAGATCTTAGTTCTTTGCAAAAAGAAGTTTGAATTTTGGTAAAATAGCTTCAAAATTTAAGGATTAATGGTATTTGAACCTAGGATGGCTTATTTTTCTAAATAGAGGTGATTATTTATGAATTTTTATCTTATTTAGGATACAAGTTGCAAAGAATGGTCATCTTTATGTGATTCAACACATCTTTGATCTCATGTGGTCAAAGATTAATGTCTTTTGTCTTGTTATGAGAAAATCCTTGCAAAATAAGCTTAGTGAACAAGTTGATTATTGATTCTATGAGAAGATCTAACTTGACTCATCATATTTCAAATAAGATCTTTAATCTTCAAGCTAGAATTGCCAAGGATCGAGACTAGATCACATTCAAAGACTAGAGAACCCTTGCTCAAGCTAAAAATCCATAGAAGAACTAGGAAAGATAAAGGAAGGCATAAGTGTTCTAAATCTCTAACATCTTCACCCTTGCAATGGATTCTCGTGTTCGATCTTCAACCAAATATGGCATGGCTTGGAATTTCCCCCCTCAATATACCAGGTGTGGTTCACGACTTACCATGTAATCCTGAGAAATATTTACCAATATTTAGTCCAACTAGTATTACAACTACTAAAGAACATGTTAAATCTTTCAAAGTTGTTTTAAGATTGTTAAATGCTATGCATGAAGATGTAGCATGTAGGTTGTTTCTATTTACATTCAAAGATGCTACATATTAATAGTTCCTTAATTTGATTGATAATTTTATTACCTCATGGAATAACTTTGACACTATCTTTATTGATCAATTTGGAAAGATCATAACCCCTTGTGTCATTCATCATCAATTCACAACTATTAAGAGAGAAGCAAGTGAACCTATTAGATCCTTCAATACTAGGTTCCAAAAGATGTTTAGTCGAACCATGGATCCATATCAAACTAATGAAGCTTTAGCTCTAGAGATTCACAAAGATGTTGTTGACCCCATGACTTTTGTATTTCTTAAAATGGATATCCTAATAATCTTCACATTGGCACAAGCTTATTCTGAAGCAGTGGTTATTAATGACCAAAAGCAACCCCAAATAAAGATAGTTTATTCTATCCCAAATGTTACTCCTCAGATGTTGGCATTAAACCTTTTCCCAAATAATAACCAAAATACTCTAGCATTAAACCAGTTCCCTACATTGAATGTATTACCTACTAGCCATGCTACCCCTAATCAAAAATTGGGTTTCTTGAGCCATCAAGCTACCAATGGATCTCATATTAATGACCAAAAGGCTTTAGTGTCTGTCAATGGCATTAACAATAGCCAAGGTCAAAATTTTGAGACTCTAAAGAATGAGAATGATTTTATAATTAAAATGGTCTAGAAGCTTAGCACAAACTTCTTGCAATAACAAAATCAAGTTCATAACGCTAATGATAACCCTAGAAGGAACTTCACTTTAAAAAAGTTTAATAGTCTTGGAAATAAATTTCAAAATGACAGTTTCCGGAATAATAAAGCTAATGATCCTTCCTCTATCAAAACGATAATGGATATCAACCTCATTGATATTACCTTACCAGACTATTGTAGGGTGCATGCTACCTCCAAGCATGGTGAGATTGATAGCATTGAATTTTTCAAAGCCTTTGAAGCTTTCCAAGATGAACTTGACACATTTTAAGTGGTTCCAAACACAGATGATGTTGTAGGTCTCTCTAAATCTAAACCATCTGACTAAGTGTACATGGTAGAAACTTTTCAATTCCATTTTCAAGAAGATAATGAGTCTGAGAGTATCCTTGAAGAAATTCAAGCATTCCAGTAGTTCTTGAAAACATATACTCCAAGAAATAGGGAACAAAAATAATCATTGACTACTTATGCTCCACCTGACAACTATGGGACCCCTCTAGACACTGTATCAAAGAATAATCCTAAACCTCACAAAGGAAGTTCTTTCAAACCTACTGTTGATCCTTCAAGAAAAATTGGTTACAATATTGTGAAAGATATGAAAAAATATTAAATCTAATATCACTCTATATGAGCTAACTCAGATCATAGAACAAAGAGACTTACTCATGGAATCCTTGTCCAAAAAGCCTAGGAAGTCCCCTAAGAGCGATAGTGCAAATGTAACTATGGAAATAACCAAAGAAAATTCCCCACCTTTCTTGCTTATAGTTAGGATATTTGGGAAGAATGTCCATAATTATCTTTTAGATTCCAGAGCCTCAACCAATATCATCCCTATCAGGATATGTGAACAACTTAGGTTAACACCAATAAAGTTTGATAAGATGGTTACTCAATTTGATAAATAGAAAGGTCATTGGGGAACTATTAAATGTGCATATGCAACTAGCTAGTAAACCCAGGGTTCAGTAATTCATTAACATACAAGTGGTGGATATTCCTAATGCTTATGGATTGCTCTTGAGTAGAGAATGGAATAATGCCTTAAATGGTTACATGTCTACTAATTGCTCACACTTTTCACTACCTTGGAAAGATATGCCAAATTAGATAAGAGTATAAAGAGAACCTAGAATGAAACACATGATGACATAATACAATGTTGTCAATGAAAAGATAAACTTCCTAGATTCTGATCTAGGAGTTTTCACTTTAGAAACTACAAAATAACCTGGTTCCAAGAGTTCTCCTCCAATGTCTATCCTATGTATGATATATGTTGATGGTGCCAGATGCAAATCAGGATCAGGGCCTAGTATTGTATTGATAGACCCTACAAAAAAACAATACCATGCATATTATAGGTAGCAATTCCCTTACACCAATAATTTGGCTAAGTATGAGGCTCTCATCCTAGGATTACAACTTGCCATCAAGCATAAATTCAAGGAACTACTTATTTCTGGAGATTTTGGACTTGTAGTGAATCAACTAAAGGGCAAGTACAAGTTCAAGTTATCTTACCTTAAGAAGTACAAATTCAAAGTTTGGGACTTGGTGGAATCTTTGATGCCTTCAATATCTTGTCTATCCCTAGAGAAGAAAACAAAGTTGCTATGATCTTGCCTCTATTGTAGCTAACCTCATACCCAATCATGATTCTTACAACCTCAGTATTGAGCTAGTAACATGTCCCCCAGTCCCTGATAACATAAATCACTTCCAAGTTTTCAATGATGATCAACAAATTATAGAATTTTTGACTAATTTTGGGGCCTTTAAATCTCACATTATTGATGAAGATGATGAAATATCTCCTAAAGGGGAGCTTAAGGGTAAAATCATCCAGTTGAATGACAATAAGATACCTAAAAGGATGATCTCATTGGAAAGGCTATTTGATCATGACAAGATTTCTAAAGCACCCAAGCAACCCAAGGTAAGCGGTAAAGACTATCATGTAACGAACCTTGGTCCACATGATCAGCCCTAAATAGTGAATATATGGAAGGCTTGCATTGAAATGGAAAATAGAAAAGTGAGAGATCTGCTTACAAAATATAGAGATATAATTTCTTGGTCCTATGAAGATTTGAAAGTATTTGACCCAAGGGTTAATACTCATACTATACCTCTCAAAGAAGATTGCAAACCCTTTAGATAAAAGCAAAGACCAGTTAACCCTGTTTTAGAACCCATGGTCTTAAAGGAGGTCAAAAAAAATTTGGATGCAAGGATCATGTTTCCCATTTGGCATTCCACTTGGGTTACAAACATGGTTCGAGTCAAAAAAAGAATGGGGAAATAAGATTATGCATAGACTTCAAAAATTTGAACAAAACATCTGAAAAAGACAATTACCCCTTGCCTTCTATTGACCAAGTTATCCATGTTGTTTTAGGATCTGCTATGATGTCCTTTTTGGATGGATTTTCTAGATATAACCAGGTGCTTTTTGCTCCAAAAGATAGGATGAAAATAGCTTTTACTATTAAATAGGGAATATATGCTTAAAAGAGAATGCCTTATGGATTAATTAATTTAGGGGAAACTTTTCAGAAGGCCATGGACCATGTTTTCCAAGGTCTAGAGGGAAAATGTAGCATCATATATATGGATGATCTCACAATATTCTCTAATAATAGAGAAGATCATTTCATGCATTTGAGGCAAGTATTTGACAGATGTAGGAAATATGGCATATCTCTTAACCCCAAAAAAAGAATGTTCTATGTCACTAAAGGAAAATTATTAGGGCATGTCATTACCAAATATGGGATCTTAAGATATCCTGGTAGAGTAGAGACCATTTCTAAAATTGGGCTGCCCAATAGTCAAAAAGAACTGAAGTCATTCTTTGGCAAGATTAACTTCATGAGGAAGTTCATTTTAGGTTTTACTGAGATTGTCAAACCTTTGAATTATATGCTTAAGAAAGATGCTAAAATTTCTTGGAATGAATAATCCAAGAAAGCATTTACTAACATTAAAAGAGCAATCAATCAATCCCTAGTCTTGATAAGTCCTGACTTTTCAAAGGATTTTTTCTTATGTTCATTTACTTCTGACCACACCATGGTTGATATCTTAACTCAAAAGGTTGATGGGAATGACCACCCCATAGCCTTCATGATCACTAACTTTAAAAATGCAGAGGTAAACTATTCCATCATTGATAACCAAACCTATGACTTGGTAAAGGCAATAAAAAAATTTAGACATTACCTCCTTAGAAACAAGGTGCATGTTATTTTACTCGACCTAGCCACAAAGCTTATGTTGAGTCAAAATGAGCTTGGTGAAATAAAATGCAAGTGGATGGAAATCCTACAAGAATATGATATAGAGATGAAAATTGCCAAATTAGTGAAATATCAAGCCCTGGTTCAGATGATTGCCAATATTGATCCCAAACTCCATGTCATGCAAGTGGATCAACAGAACTTCTAACCTAATGAATGGATGACTATTTAATACATCTTCTTATCAGAGGCAGTTGCCCTCTAGGACTCTCTAGAGAATAGAAGAGAGATTTAAATCTCAAATCATCCCATTACCTCATCAAATATCGAGTCCTTTATAGGAAAAAATTTTAATGGATCTACTTAAGATGTGTGTCGAAAGAAGAGGCCTCTCAAATTATGTTTACTTTCCATGAAAAGTTCGGTAGTGGACATCCTTCAGGGAGAACCAAAGCCCACAAGATTCTCAAGGCTAGGTTTTATTGGCCCACCCTTTTCAAATATGCATATGAACATGTGAGGGAGTGTCATTCCTACCAAATATTTAGCATAAAAGAAACAAAGGCAGCCATGCCTTTGCAACCAGTGATAATAAACAAACCTTTTGCATAGTGGGGATTAGACTTCATAGGAGTGATTAATCCCAATTCTTTTTAAGGTCACAAATATGTCCTAACTACTATGGACTATTACACTAGGTGGACTGAGGTAGTAGCCACTAAGCAATGCAGAATAGAAGAGGTGATTAATTTCTTAGAGAAAAATATTTGCACTAAATTTGGAACCCCAGTTTCCTTAGTTTGTGACAATGGATCTACCTTCATATCTATTGAAATGACTGAATGGGCTTACGATAATTGCATCTCTTTGAGGTTTTCCTCTAATCATTATCCCCAAGGAAATAGAGCTTCTAAATCCACAAACAAGAATCTAATGAAGGCCATTAAGAAGTCATCAATAGATAAACCCAGGACATGGCATAAACTCCTTAAATATGCATTGTGGACTGATAGAGTAAGGATCAAGCAAGCGCTCAAAGCCTCACCATTCTTAGTGGTATATGGTCAAGAGCTTATCTTTCCCATCACCTTAAAGCTCCCTACATTCACATTCATGAAATAATATGGAGGAAATCCAAGACCTTGTTAATTCTAGGCTATTAGACATCATTCAGATGGAAGATACCAGAGAAAGGGCATTTGCAAACTTTAGTAAGCATCAAACAACTATGAAATATGGTTTGACAAGAGGTCCAAGGTAAAAGTGTTCAGATGAGGAGACCTTGTCCTCATTTGGGACAAAGCATCGGAGCTTAAAGGCAAACATGGTAAGTTCACACCACTATGGATCGACCCATACCAAATAGCAGAGACCTTTGGCAATAACAATTTCAAATTGAAAGATCTTCAAGGGGTAGAGTTTACTTTGCCCACTAATGGGTAGTACCTTAAGCATTATTTGGATGTTGCTCCACCAAGGGTCTTCATGGAATAAATCTATAATATTGTTAAGGTTAGAGTAGGTAGACTAGCTAGTTTCCTTCCTGCTTTGTTTTTTCTTGTTGGGATTGTATATATTTGTTTACTTGTGCTTGTTTGTTTATTTGTGTTTTGTCTTTTCTTCTTGGTGGTGTTCCTTGGCTTTAGTAAATGTTGTGGATTGTCTTTGTTTATAATTTCTCAAAAGTTTAGGAATATCGAGCGAGGCTATGAATCCTACACAAGAGGACCTAAGGTTGTAATATTATATTATGTATAATTTAAGAAATTTCAAAAACTCACACATAAATCAATTACCCCCCAAGAATTCAAAAAACATTACCTAAGGCTAAAGCCCTGTTGTAATAAGGATCATGTATGTGGAAAGAGAGTTCAAAAGTTAAAGCATAAGCATGCTTACACTTAAAACACATCCTTGTCTAGGATTAAAGTTTAAACAAAAGGAGAGTATCCTAAGGCTAAGACATTTAGCCAAATCCTTAAACATGGCTATCCTGGCTCCCAACCTCTATTAAAATCAAAACAAAAAAAGAGGATACCTAATGCTAAATCAAAAGAGGCAAAATCTGGAGGTGATTCAAGCAATCTCCATTGGGGCTATGGATACCTAATTGGTAGTGGAACAAGGCCATGAGTGGAGTAAAAGGTATCTCTATTGGGGCTATGAACACTTGGTTGGCAACAGAGTAATGCCCAAGCCTCCCCTAAATTAAGAGTAATTATTCCTAAGATAATATTTAAATATGCTCAAATTCATATGCAATGGCCAAAAGGATGTGAACCTAGATGTTTTTTACTAGATTCTTATGACAAATAGTAAGTGGAATCAAAGCACACACACAACATGTTTAGGCTTTAGCCTGAGGATTTGAATTTTATGCATTTGAACCTTTTAGACATTAAATTAGCCTAAGTAATGATATACAAATCCAAGGAGATAAAGGATTGATATGTTGGTCTAAATCAGAGTTTCTAGGTTCTAACATATTGCTATGTTTCCCCTATGAGTTGACATTGTTGTTGGGGCCAACATCCCCCTTTTTTTCCACTTTGCAAATGGCGACCCTTGTAAGCATTTTATAACCTCTACATTCTAGTCTGGTTTTACATAGGGTTACTCTTGCTAGAATTTGAAGATCATCTCCCTAAAAAAAGATGATTCTTTATGAGTTTTAAATATACTTTATACACTAACCTTGCTAACAATTGTCTTTGGATGACTAAGCATAGGTTTCATAGAAGAAGATAGGGTTCTGGTTCCTGAACAAGAAACCCTCAGAGTTAAAATTCAAATTTGGTGGGAGTTAAATCAGTAGGAACAAACTAATAAAAGGACTAATGAAAAGCTTACATCATGTTTTAAACATGGCCCAAGCCTCTTTCTATCCCTTTTTTTCCCATTCTTGCATATTTTTCTATGGGTTTAAATGGCTCATTTTGTAAATTTATTTCAAAAGGTCACCTAACTTAGGATAAAATATTAATATTAAGGCCTTGGTGCTTAGTCTTAGACTTATCCTTAATGCTTTACCCTAAGTATTTGTATGTGTGGGTCTAATGATTATCTTCCATTCTTTTTGCATATCTAACGGTAATCGCTTCCTCACTAATCTCCATCCAATAGTGCATCGAGCTTGAAGTCTTTTCAAAGACCCCATGAGCTCAACACATGGCTGATCACCATACAAAGCATGCAATTAATGGTCTTGGCCAATCAAAGATCCAATAGCTATCACTTACTCATCAATTTCCATCTAACAGTGCATCAAGCTTGAAGATCTTTCAAAGGCTTTGCGAGCTTGACACATGGCTGACGTGTGCTCAAGATAACTGAGAAAGCTGAGGAAGGATCATAAAGTACTATGAAGGAGATAAGTCGCTACTTGAAAGATAAAAGAGAATATTTAATAGGACCTAATTAATAAAATCATGTAATTAATGGTTTGGGCCCGTTGAAGATCCAATGGCAATCACTTGCTCACTAATCTCCATCACACGATTCATCAAGCCTAAAGAATTTTAAAAGGATTTGTAAGCTCAACACGTGGCCAATGTACACCCTAAGAAGCATGAATTTAATAGTCTAGGCCCATCAAGGATCCAACCATGATCACTTTCTCACTAATCTCCATCCAATGGTGTGTCAAACCTGAAGGCTTTTCAAAGACCCTACGAACTCAACACGTGGCATAACCATGAACTTAAGGATCAAGGGGCCAATGAAATCCAAGGGCTTGGATTTAGGTTTTCAAAATGAAATAAAGAGGCATTTAAAATACAATGGCTAGTGCCTAAGATGGCGAGTATGAAAATTACCATGAAAGATACAGAGCTAGGTCACTTGGACTCCACATAAGCTTGAAAGATCCAAATCAAATGATTTCCTTAGATTGAAATCACAAAAGAGACATGGGAGAGAGTCCCATCAAATATTAATCATGTATAGAGTTAAGGCCTAGATATTTCACCATTAAAGCTTAGGTAAATACCCAAACTATCTTTAAAATGAGGTCCAAGTTAGTTCAATTGGACATAACATAACCAAGATAAGTGTGTCTGAATATCAAGAAGCAGATGCTTATGTAAAATCCTTAGAGACCATGCAAAATTTGTTTAATACCATCAATGATAGTGGGTAGGCAAAAAATAAATATGGAAGTAGAACTTTATCTAACTTCAAATAGTGAAGGGAGGATCTTCAAAGACACAAAGCTGGACCTGATAGCCTTAAACATGCATGGAATCAGGAATTGGTTTGATTTATTCTTCCTTGTGGAGGAATTATAGCCATTCCTAAGAGGAAAAGAGAAATGCCTCTATGCATCAGAGATATAGGACCTAGTCTCAATTCAACTGATAGGCCTCCACCATGCTACAACCAAATTAGAGGTAATGCATTGTATCAACCTCCTTGCTCCCATTTTCATTAATTTTAGGATAGATAGATAATGGATCATTCAATAGGTAAGCACTAATAATGTTGCATGAATCACCCCTATGTCCTTTGAAACCTATTATAAGTTCCCCTTGCCTCATGTTGATCTCCCATCCTTGAGAGAATGGACAAATACCCAAAACTTAAATTCAATCCTTTCACCCTGGCTGATCAAAGGATCCCATATTTTTGGGTCCCCTAATGGTGAGATTCCTATTGTCCAATTTAGGTAAGGCATTAGGATACCTATGACCTTACTAAATCGAGCCTTTGGTGCCCCAACCACTTCTTATGTAAACAAGGTCTGGGTATCTTATGTTCACTGCATATTGGAACAAAACATAAACCCTCCCATTGGAGACCTAATAAGATTTTTCTTGCCCAAACAATTCACAACCATCAATATAAGGACATCCAAAAAATTCCATATTATGTCCTATCTCTTCGATTCACTCTTGGCCTCTGTAGCCTTCCCTAGCATCTAAAATTGGTCCCTTAATGGTAGAACCACTATTTCTCATCACTACTCTAAATTATATATATTCAAATATAGGAACCACCTACAATTTATCTATGATGGTGTTTTCCTAGATATCCATGAGGTAATCACCAATGTCCCTATCCCAAGACTCCACCCTCTAATCAAAAGGCAAGTAGAATCCATGGGGGATGTTTGGTTCTATTTAGATTGCACTATGATAAGAATGGAAGGAATCATGATTCAACCCTATCAATTGCCCATTCATGTCCCTAGTAAGCTTACAAAACAAGAGACTACCTATAAAATCATCCATGGTGTGGATGGGACACGCAAGAAAAATAAGAAGGCTCAGGTCCACCCCTTTCCACTAGACATTGGCAAGATTATTATCAAGGATTGGAAGCAACTAGAAATTATGGCAATCTATAGAAATTCTTTTGATTTCTAGCTACATGACCTTAAGATGTGGGACCCTAGTAACAGAGTGACCAACCACATCCAACATTAAAATGTCCCAAATATTGAATACAAACATCAACCAAGTATGGGAGATGGTATTTATATAAGGGCAAAGAATTTTGAAGAGGTCATGTCTAGGATCAAGGGCTACAATCTCTAGTTGGTGCATAGACTAGTTAGAGACAATAAACCCTTAGGATGAGAGATGGAAATTTCATCCCTTACATTATCACTTGTTGCTAGGACCATCTAGGACTACTCATTAGGAACCACCTATTGGAGGACAATTTTCTGAGCCTCAACAAGTAGAATTGAGAAAGCAATCCTAGGTTGGGCAACCTGAAGATATAAAAAGAAAGGGTAAAGTTCTGGTTGAAGAGATAAATATATAACATAGACCTGGTGAGGGTCCTCAAACCCACACATCCCCATAGATTCCTCCTTCCCTAGTGTAAATCCTTATCATGATTGCCCTGGAGGTAGGAGAAACAGTGAAGAGTGCCCTTGTTGACATTTCAGATGCATGTGGTTGTGATAGGGAGGAGGATCCCTCTAATACAGCAAGCAAGGATTCAACCCCACTAGATGGAGGAAAGAGACAAGTAAAATTGGCCTTGGTGCCCTTGGCACCTAAAAAGAAGCCTAGGTTAACCTTCACTCACCCTACCAATAAAGTTAACCTCTTCAGTGATGAGAACCCTATTTATAAACCAGCCTTTCTTGATTGGTTTGTTTATGGGAAATTATAAAAAATCCCATCTCTCTATCCATCATTGGCCTTAACATGAGTTGGTGTAGATATGTAGGATATTATCAAGCCATGGATCCAAGACATCGTAAATAGACAAGTAGAGAGAAGGATCCAAATCCTTCATAACAAAGAGAGCTAGGGGATTGACACCCGAGGGGCCTCTGGGAATTTAAATGTAGAAGTTCTTGAGCAGCCATAATTCAAGGAATCTGACACAAAGGTCTAATTCAATCTAGACACATCAGGTTTTGAGATAATAATGACAAAGAAGGCCACCATTGGTACCTAGAAGTTCACCTTTCAAAAGGTGGAACCTTTTGTGGGCTTAACTCATATTCAATGGCAGGTAGTAGGGGAGCACCCCATCCATTAGCAGGATGTGGCTAGTTTAGTGGTAGCACATTCAGCAATGACCTTGGTTGGGGTCCAAGGAATGAAACAAAGGATCACCAACTTACAGAAGGAAAATCAGGATTTGGAATCCCAAGTCTTACTTTCAGTCCCTAAAGATATAGTAGCATTGATAAATAAGTCCTTCTTAGACATTTTTGAAGGGCTGAAGGCCTTAAAATCTAGATCGATTATCTTGGCTCATAAACTTGAGAAGGAACAAGCATTAATTACATAGTGGCAAGGCTTTAGAGATCAGGGAATTGAATTGATCAATATCCATAACACCAAGCAAGTCGAAGGCATTAGGATCATCAAGTCAAAACACTTGCATGCCCTCCTAGGAGTCATGGAAGATATGATATTGGACCTAAGAAATTGGTGTGACAATGCCAGTAGCCTTTTGGAGGAGGACAAAAGATTGATGGAAAGGATGGAGGATCTCTTGAAGTACCTATTGAAAAAACCATCCAAGACCAATGTCACAGACCTAATGGAAGATGAAGAGTTTAGATAGAGGGTTAGTCAACACATCCAGAGCATCAAAGGCTAGGATACCAAGGATAATTAGAAGGTCCTTGGTATCATCATCACATCTGGAAGAAAGATTTAAAAATCCCAAGGCATTCAAGAGCTCAACACCAAGAGTGACAAGGAATTTGACATATTAGAAAATCAAGAAGAGGATTGTTTAATGAAGCCTATCATAGATTTTGGGCTCATTAATGAGCAATACACTAAAGCAAAGAACATCTTTGGATAGTAACCTAAGGGCCCCACCAGTGTAACATAAAAGAATATTCTTTTTGTAAAATATATGTTAGTTCGTTAGCATATACTTATTCTTGTCAAAATTGGCATGAAAGCCTCTCGCATTGTGTCTTTGTATTAAGGATAGTTATCCTTATCCTGCATGTGGATATTTTGAGAAGGTTAACCAGTGAACCACCTACATTTCCTATAAATAGGTAGGGATTACCATTTTGTAAGGGAGAGAACTTTTTGAGCACTTGTATACCAGAAGCATTTAATATAACTAAGGAATTATGAGAATATTGTCTATATAGTTTGTTAAATGTCCATGTTGTCTCTCAATTGCATATTATCATCTTGAATTTGAATGGTTCTCCATATTTTGAGTCACATTCTCTATCATAGGGTTGTTGATTTGTGCTAATGCTAGATTAACTGTAAAGATCTCAAGTACTTCATTTTATTTTGCTTTGCATTTGGATGTGCTTAGGCTATTCAGACCACAGTAGCAAACCTTTAAAGTAAACTTGGTTCTTACTTATGGTTTATACATTTCCTCTAAATTTTACCTGATTTGTGATGTAATCTAAGTTCATGTTATTTTATATCATAAATTCGTTCATGTGTGCTCAAAGTAATTAAAATTTTGTCATAATATTTGAGATGAAAATTTTTAATCACACCTTTCCCCTTTTCTACCTTACCCTTCCTTTTTCACCTTTTTTTATCAGAATTCATCTATTTTAAACATCTTTGTGAATATCCATTTGGATCAATCTTCTCGCTTAAACTATCAAAAAAATTCAGACCCTTGTGGCTCCCAACCACTAAAATTAAATAACTATTGTGGATAATTCTCATACTCTGCTTCTATTCCACCTCCCTTTGTAAATGACCTTTGGATGGACTTTTATAGGGAACTTTTGGTCATTGGTTGAAATTATTTGTGTTAGGCCGATATGATGAAGGATAGGCATCGAATGACAATAGTTGTTTAGCCTCAAAATGTGATTAGATAAGAGCATAAAAAATGAGACACCCAAGGGTCTAGTGATATTATCTAAGTCTAACGCTATTATCCTACAAGCTCAAGACCTAGGGGGATAGAATTAGCCTAGGAAATAGAGCTTGGGTGAGCTAGAATGATCGTATAGAAGGATGTGAATGACTGGGAATAAGTAAAAAGGTGTCTAGAAGGGTCATGAGAGAATGCAAGAAGGTCCTATGAATAGGGTGTCATAAGCCACACTCAAGCTACCAATTTAGACATTTTATATGACTACATTTGCCTCCCCTTTATTCTAATGATGTAGTAAATTGAAATGCTAGGATAAAGTAAAAATAAAAAACATACTTAAACTTACTTGCAAGAGTGAAGTCCATGAGGCTATGTGATGTTGAGTGTGTGTAGAGAGATCACATCATGAAGTGTAAATCTACAAGATAAAAAAAAGAGTGCACCAATTATTATTGGACACGATATGTCTAAAATAAGAACATACAAAAGTTGGGTAAAAGAGAGAGGAAGAGAAAGGAACAAATACACCTCATCAGGTATGTGAACCAATACAAAACTTGTGATGTTGAGTGATGTTGAGTATACTAGATATGTGTTGGGTCTGTATTGTACCAAAAGTAATATCATGAATGGAGCTAAATTCTTAATTTCCTGAGAGTGGCTCAAAAATGCAAAGGCTAGCCCTTTGGCTCCATCATCAGCCACTAATTGAAGCTATATGATCATGTGTGTGGTAATCAATGTTTAGACTATGTGTCCAATCCCTCTAAGTAGATGGCTCAAGAATATAAAGGTTAGATAGACCTTTGGCTCCATCGTTTCCCACCAAGTGAAGTTATAAACTGATACCGATATGAATGTATGTCATATGAGATGGATCTTGAATCCCATGAATGCTCTAAAATCTGACAATGTAGTGTGGGTATTTGAATGTGTATTGAAAATTAGGCCAATCTTGGCCACTCTGAAAGATGGAGATTAGGCTTGTATAAAAGCCACTCTGAAATTGAGAACTAGGCTTATGTAGAAGCCACTCAAGAATGATGCCAACCACCTGTAGATGGAATAAGGCACACAACTATTGAGAATGTTTGGGTAATATGTTGAACTCAAAATTAAAATAAGTTAAATGTGCCACACATATTTCCCCTAATCACTAGTGTCTATAACATGGATTTTGATCTAAAAGTTATACCAACTACCCTATCTGAAATTGCAATCAAGAGCCATCATGCCACACATGATGCCCCATATATCTAAATTCTTTGAGAAAAACTATATTGAAACTACTAAATTTAATCTGAACTATAGGTGTAAAAACTATAACTAAACGATGATTCATGTTTCTAGTAAATCTAGATTTTTTGTTGTTTAGATAAGAGTGTCAAAAATAAGACACCCTGAGGTCCAACACTATTATTCAGGTCTGACACTACTTTCCATTGCTAATTCTAGTCACTATTATGTAATCATCACTATTTTCTTGGTCTGTTCTACCTAGTTTAGTTTATGGTTGTAGTTTTGAGTGTTTTAAAAATTGATTTTTGATCGATATAGGGCTCTGATCTCTATGACAAAACCCTTGATTATTTCCCCCTCTTCTGAGGGTAGGAATGAAAACCCTGTAATGAGTACCCTCAGAAGAAAGAACCTTACAAGTGTGTTATATTGTGAAATCTATGATATAGCAATGATAATCAAAAAGATGTCTCAATATATAGCATAGTTTGTATTGGATATTATTATATTAACAAGGGTATGCCTAGATAGATGTAACAATGTAATAGCATATGCAATGTATTGAATTGAAACTAGAAATGTTAGTTGTTAGTTATTAGTTTATAAGGAGGGATGGAGCATGATGTTCATCATGGCAACCAAGAAAGTAAGATAATGCATGATGTGGATCATGGCATTGCAAACAATGAGAAGCAAATAGGCAACAAGCACTCAAGGCAAGAATCAAAAGCAGACAAGAGTTGCCAAGGGGTCAATAAAATAAGGGACATGGGTACATGTCACTAAAAATGAGAAAGCAAGGATATAAGGCATGTTTAAATGCAACATACACATACAATTGAAAACAACCAAGGCTGGATCGAAGGCCACAAGCACATAAAAGAGTACAAGCAAAGGACATTGGCAAATGTCCTAAGGCATATATAATAGACCAAATAGGAACTGAGAAATGCAATCACATCTAACTACGTAAAACAAGAAAGAAAAGCATGCAATATATTGGAAATACAATCACATCTAATTAATCAAATCAAGAAGTGAAAGTATGCAAGACATGGAGTACAAGACTAGGTATATGCTAAGAAATACACAAGTGTTATATACTAGTGAATGTCGATAGAGTAATTTATGTAATCTAGTGAATAATGTACATCATCATGATAACTAGAGTGTGTGGTGTAGGAATGACATAACCTAGATGGCGTAGTCATGTAGAAGATTCCCCCAGTGAGTAGATATATCTATGTATGTCTTGAATGTAGAATTAATATACCTCCTGAATGGGTAGATTACAGCAATCAAGGATCTAGATATCATTGTACACACTCAAAGAATATCAAGTGAAGCATGGTAATGTAGATAAATCAACATACAATGGCATAGAATAGCAAAATGTAAGTCTAACATGGTAGTAGAAATGTAAAGCATGGATAATGCATTCAATTAAAATGTTTTTGGTATTTTTGATATATTTGAATGTTTTTGGTATTTTTGATATATTTGGATGTTTTTGGTATTTTAGAATATATTTGAATATTTTTGTATTTTTGATATAATCTATGTATAATGGAGACTACGTACAAGTAATTAAAAGGAAGCTATATACAAGTGAGATTGAGAAGAAATGATACTAACCAATGAGTCTCATAAGAGACTCACTTCATGGTGTCATGTATTAAGGAGAGGGATCGTGCATGATCATGAAGCATAATGAAATGGCTAAGACTGTGACTCAAAAATTTATGTATGTTATAATTACTCTAAAATATTTATAAAGGAAACTGACTATGGGGTCCCCCTATAAATATGAGAAGTGGATGTAATTATAGGGATCTTATGGACCCATTTTGTGGTAGGATAATATCTCTAAACATGTGCTCTGTGTGTAGAGGCATGAGACCTCAATGATATTTCCCTAGGTGTGAAGACTGTAGCTAGAAATATTTTAGAGTCTTGAAACTATGGCTACTCTAAAAGAGGCCTCTATGAAAGTGTATAAACTCTCTATGCTGGCGAGGAAGACCTTTATTGTGTCTAAATTGGAAGTGGAGGAAGAAATTTAACTAGTGGAGAAGCTAAAACTAGTGACTATAGAGTAGTAGATGGCTCTAAAGTGGGGAGTGGTAACTCTTATAGAACTCCACCAACTATAACAACCTGATTAGTATGAATGAATTCATGCATCTATGAACTATAGAAGGTATTTCTCAAAGTTTCTAAATCCATGGTTGACCAAGCAACATATCAAAAACTCCTGCACTGGGAACAATAGTAAATGGTGTGGCCACATGTGTTGGACCAACCTATAAAGGAAGTACAATCTCACCTAATGAACTTTGTATGTGCCCACTAAATCCACTAATAATTATGTTTGTCAAGATAATATCATGCTCTGAATATCCCAAAGGCTATATTAATGTTATAATGTACATGTTCACATTGGATCCATTATCTATGAGAACACTATGAATGAGATGATGATTAATGTAAGCTCTGATAAAAAGTGCATGGTAATCCAAATCATATTCAACTATTTTTTCTCTAAAAAGGAGATCGAAGGTCTAGATGGAACTCTAGAATTATACACACCAATCATGTTGCTCAAAGGATGTGTCTCAATTAAAGGTGCTTGGTATGTAGCTGGTAGAGGATGTGCATGTTATGCATGGTGAACATCTGATGTATCCATTTTATCTTATTTAGAATGTCTTGGGAAAGGATCTAAGAAGATTTTCAAAGCTTTGTCTTGTTTTTTTTTTCTTGAGGAGGCTCACTAAAGTGCCAAGATCAATAATTTTATCATCTACCAAGTCATGTATCTTATGTTTCAAACTGATGCATCTATTTATTGTGTGGTCTGGTACCCTGTGAAAATAATAAAATATATTCTGATCATATCCATGTAGAAGAGGATTTTTTGGATCAACTTACTAAATAGGAGGGAGAGATATGATATTACATTCCAATAGCTATTGTAAAACTTTTGCTGGAGATACTGGTAGATTGGTAAAAGTTCACCAAGGAGGGGTTGATAAAACCACTCATTATGGGTGCTCTGAAGCTGCATTAACAGTAATTTGATTTTGAATTTTGCTATCATTTACCTTTACTTTGTATGGGACTTTACTATTACTCTTGTTTGTTATTTTTAATATGCCTATGTACTTGAGTTTGCCCATTGAAGTTTATTATGACTTTCCTTTCCTTTAGTGTATGACATAACTCAGTGAAGGAAGAGAATATTTTAAACATTATTGACTCATATAAATACAGTAGAACACTCTATTTGAAGAGATCTTGTAATTCTTGATCAGTCATGGGACTTGTCATTTTAGCCAAAATAGTCTTATATCGAAGAAAATAATCTATAAGATGATCAATTTACCTTTGTTTCTATTGTGAAACTTGGGCATAAGAAACCTTGTCACCTATGTTAATATTAAAATGAGCTAGGAACATTTTAGCTAAAGGATTGAATGCAATTATCAATTTATTCGATAGACTATAGAACCATTGTAAGGCATAATCCTTTAGACTCCATGGAAATAGCTTGGTTAGTAACCACTCATTTAGCACATAGTCCAAACATGTTGCATGAAAAACTCTCAAGTGTGTTTCTAGATCACCTTTGCCATCATATAGAGTGCGCTTGGGTTCAACAAAACCTGGTGGCAAGGGTGTAGAAGTAATATGATGTGTCAATGGTGTATGAAGTAGAACAAAAGAATCCAACGCTTGTGTTGGTCTAGATGCACATTGCTCAAGATGTAGCACCTTGGACTGAAGATATTTTATCTCTTGCACAAGGGCAGCCACATCAAGAGACAAAGATGTACTAGTCATGACTGGTGGTGCCTCATAAGAAGGTTGGGTTGATATAGGGGGTTGTTGAGACATAGTTGCCCTCATCGTGTCATTTACAACTAGTTACTCTAAAGGGATGGAAGACTCATCTTACTTAGCCTTTTAAATTTTCATGATAGATTGTAAGATAAGAGTATGATCTCAGGGTTGTTCCCTGAGTCTTCCTCTAAAACTTTGTAGAATCAAGTCTTTGTTTATGACAACATTATTATCAATAATTGGTGAAAGTGGATCAAGAACCCGATGTGGTGGGTCATGAATATCAGTGTTTGTATCATCATTTTTATTCTCATACTACTCATTATCAAAATTATCTTCATGTAAATTGGTGTAATTTGGATCTATAGGATCTATAGCAGGAAGCTGAGTTGGTTGTTTATCCATAGTATATGATTGGGTTGAAATAATCTAGGTGAATTTAGGAGGTCTGCCACTAAGTCTTGCACTTCATCTCAAAGGAAGAGATGCAAGGAGCTTAGGTGGCACAAAGAAAACAACTTGAATAATGAAAGAAAATATTAGACAAACATAATCTAAATAATGAACTAGAATATGCATAGAAAAGGATATGAAGCTCGCAAACATATAAGGTGATATCTCAAGAAGCAAAGGGACCTATTAGATGCAACTAGGGTTTGAAATAAATGATTTTTAAAAATACTAAGGTAAATTTAAAAATTAAATGTGAATTTTTTATTTAAATATGCAAAAAAGAATTAGAAAAAAATCAAGACTTAGTATAGGCAACTAGGGTTTTATTGAAATAATTTTTAAAATTACTAAGGTAAATTTTAAAAATTAATATGAAATTTTTATTTAAATATGTAATAAAAATCAAAAAAATATTAGAAAAATCAACAAAGATTTTTTCCTAGATTTTTTAGGGTTTTATGAGCAAACGAAGTAAGTCAGGTTCACCAAATAATTTAATTTTTTTGGGAATAATGAAGTTTTATTCCTAATTTAGTTAAGGGTCTAGAATAATACATCAATAATTACAATACTTATTTGTATAATTTATTCTGTCTTTTAAAACTTTCTAAAAATAGTAATAAATAAGGATAAATATAAATTAGCTTAAAACTGGATTGATACGGCTGAGATAGAGGTTAAAATTGGTTGTGTAGGACTAGGATAGTGTCATGAATCTAGATCTAGTTTTAATTTAATGAAAGGATAGGAGCATCAAAAATAGGACACTTAAGGGTTTGACACTAGTGTCCACATCCTATCACTACTATCTAAACTGGTTACACAGATCTAAGTTTTCTAGGTTTTGTTTATTCTCCCTGTATGAGTCTATCTATGAAATCTTAAGTGTTGAATATTGATGAAACTCCTTGTAAAGTAAATTTAATCTTGATACCCTAAACCTTCATTATGCTTAATAAAATTTGAGAAAGAGGAGAGGTTAGTGTGTGTAAGGTGCACTAAATGTGTATCCACACCCCTTATGTGGGCACACTGCCTACATACCAATACTCTAAAGAGCGATCAAGTCATATGTAGTTCTCTCAATAGTGTAATGAGGATGAAAAAATGCCAAACTGAGAGTGCTTGAGGTGGCTAGGGACTGGTGTGAGGGTTTGAATATGTTTGCAGTTGTGTTAGATGATTGTATGCAGAGAATAGGGAAATTTACCTTAGTGGTTTGTTTGTATTCTTGCTTGATTTGTAAGATTTGTCACCTCCCTTTATAAATAACCTTTGGATGGATTTTTATAGGGAACTATTGGTCATGGATTAAATGTATTTACATTAGGCCGACATGATGAAGGATAGGAATCAGATGAAAATGGTCATTTGGACTCAAAATATGATTGGATAGGAGCACCAAAAATAGAATACCCTAGAGTCTGACACTATTGTCTAGGTTTGGAACTATTGTCCTACAAGTTCAAGACTTTAGGGGTAGAATTGGCTTTGGGTAATCGATTATAGCTGAGTTAGAATGATCATCTGAAAGGCTATGGATGACTAGGAATAAGCAAAAAGGTGTCTAGAAGGGTCATGAGAACATGCAAGAAGGTCTTATGGATAGGGTGTCACAAGCCACACTCAAGCTACCAATTTGAACATTTTATATGACTAAAAAATGTAATAATGAAAATTATTATATTAGCATATATATAAATAAAATTAAAATGTATAAACAATAACCTTGTAAAAAAAATTATATTGCCCATGTGTTTGTTTAGCCTTGTTCATTATTGTTCTGGGTTACTCCACCTATAAGTAAAAGTGTGTTATGAAAATTATTAAGCTTTTATTTGATTTTATAAACACTAATCTCATAACCCTAAATATTTATCATAGTAATTTTATTTTACTATGTTAACATAAGTTAAAGTTAAAGAGAAAGTATTCTTTGTTGTATAAAAATTTCAACCTAGATATATATTATAGTAATTTTCTTTTACTATGTTAAAATAAGTTAAAGTTTAGCCCACACGGGTGGCATAGTTGGCTAAGGGATTTGGGTTCATTCCATATAAGTCTCGAGGTTGATTCTCATTACCTGGATTCTCAAGGTTGTCTGATGCATGTAGGTCCCATTGACAGCCCTCAGAGGATTAGTCTCACCTTCGCTCACCCTAATGAAGGTCATTAGGTGAAGTCACAATGTCTCAATTGGGATCAGGAATACCTCTAAGTTTTTTTTGAAAAAAAGTAAAAAGTTAAAGTTAAAGAGCAAGCAATTAAGTATTTTTTATAGTAAAATTTTTTTACTCTAAATATTTATTATAGAAATTTTATTTTACTATGTTAAAATAAGTTAAAGTTAAATAACAAGTATTATTTATAGTAAAAAATTATATGTTATGTTAAAGGTTTGCACGAGCATTTTTTTATTAGCCTTAAAATATTTAATTATAGTATTTTTTTTTAATAATGAATAACAAAAGACTTTATTATTTTAGATTCATTTATTCTTTTTATATAAATAGTATAGTTTATCATAATATTCAAATAGTGGCATAATTTGATAAAATATTCAAAGAATGAGTTGCTATTATGGTAATTATTTAGCTAAGTAAAATTTTAAGGGATTTAAGTATTAATAAGAATGCCAAGCCTCAAGTATTAAATTTTTTGTATTAAGTGGGATTTATAAGTTTATTTTTCAAAGAGCTATCCTTCAACAAATTTTGAATTAATAGGTATTGGTTAAATTTAAAATTTCAACTATGATCGAGGAAATTTAATTTCTTCATTGTCGATCCTCAAATAATGAAAGCGGGATATTTTTTTCACTAACACTCTTCCCTCTTAAAATTCATAACATGTGTAGTTGAAGTCAATTTGTCATTTACAAGTGATAGTGTATGTTTGATTAAATATGAAGTACTCATGCTAGCATGCTTAATCAAGAAATCTACTTATAAATAAAAGTAAACATTTTTTCTTTTCAGATCAATATGTATTTAATATGGAATTAAACATATATTTATTTTATTGTATAGGCATAAACATATGCATTTTCTAGTTTATCATTATTGATTGGACACAAAAAGTTGTGTACAATTTTATGTACATTTTTTATTATAAAATTTTGTTGTAAAGTGTTGTACTCATAACAAAATGGCCCCTGAAAGATTTAATATAGATAAGTCATAAATGTTAAATGGGACTAACTATAATATTTGAAAGATCTCTATTAAAGTTGAATTTATGACTAGAAGGTTATAAAGTGTTGTTAACGGGATGGGAATGATAAACCTTCATCTAGGAGACATACAACAACCAAAAATATAAATGCTTTATCAATAGATATCTCAAAAAGTTATATGGATTATCCTAAGGAATGTTAAGGATAAATTTTTACTCTATGTCAGCAATCAAGAATCTCTTAGTGAAGCTTGAAAACTTCTTGAATCAATGTGTGAAGGTACAAATAACTTTATAAAATTATTAAACTTATTTTTGTACTCATGACAACCCCCATGATAGATGTTTAAAAAGTTGTTAATTTTCTTGTTGAAATTAAAAACATGAAACCACAATTAGATGGATTTAATTATAGCTTAATTCAAGATCAACTTCTCTATTTTATTATTCAGTTAAATATCCATGAGAAATTTCAAAATTTTATTTTTATTCTTAACTCAAAATATCAAATAGAACAAGACATTCTTGACCTCACTACCCTTTTGGCTTTTCTCATACAAGAAGAACAAGTAATGACAAATTTGATTCTAAAGAAAAAATAACTCAGGTACTTCTCGCTAAAAATAATGTTCTCAAAAATAATAAAAACCATGTATTTAAATCAAAATTCAAACCAAAATCCTCCAATGTCAATAATAAGGATGGGATTAAGAAACCTATAAATTGTAACTATAAAGTCAAATTTAACAAGAATTGTAAACAATGTGATAAATTTGGTCATAAACATGAAGATTGTTATAAAATAAAAGGGATCAAATTATAAAAAACCTAAAAATAAAAAAGGTAGTAAATTTTCTAATCAAAATCAACATAAAATCAAAACTAGAATCAAAAAAGTAATTAGGATCAAAATTCTAATAATGTTACTTTTTATGTTGTTTTGTTTTCTTATAATGATAATGAATGGATTTTAGATATTTTTGCTTTTCATCACATGAAATTCTTATATAATATTTTATCTAATACTAAAATTATATATGAAAAAATATCTTTAGGTGATAATTCATTTTTAGAAACAACTAAACAAGATAAAACAAAATTTACAAATGGATTCTTAAATGATTTTTTTGTGTTCCTAAACTTAAGAAAAATATTTTATCCTATTCTCAGCTTACACATGATAATTTCATTATAACACTTCTTAAAGATAAATGGTCAATTAAAGATCAATTTGGTTCTCTATTGTTGAAGGTATTCAAAAGAATGGTCTTTTTATTTTTACTGATTTTTCTTCTATATCTTGTCTTTCTTCTCAAAATAGAAACGATTCTCAATTATGGTATGAAAGTCTTAGACATGTTAATTTCATGAATATATGTAATATGTAAAGACATAATTTTGTAATTGGATTACTTAAAATTAAAATGTATCATGAAACATGTATAGATTGTTTATGTGATAAATAACATGCTCAATCTTTTCACAAACAACATGATTACAGGACTACTTGAATTTACATCTTTTAATGGATCTTTATTTGTTTTAAATTTTATTGAAGATCACACTAGAATGATTTCAATTTATTTTATAAAGAAAAAATATGAAGTGTTGTCTAAATTTAAAGAATTTAGAACTTTCATAAAAAAAATTCTAACCTAAAAATTAATAGATTAAGAAATGATAATGGCATTAAATGTACATTAGTAAAGATTTTGATTTATTATGTATTTTATGTGGTATTAAAATAGAGTTAACATCTTCCTATTCTCCACATCAAAATGGAATTTTTGAGAGGAAAAACGGAAGCATCTTAGAAATGGCAAGAACTATGTTGCATTCAACAAGTGTTCCTATGTTTTTTTACATCGAAGCCATGAAAATTATTGTACATATTCTTAATAGATATATCAATAAATATTTATATCTTTTTACTCCTCTATAAAAATGGTATAATAAAAACCTAAGTGTTGCTTACCTTAGGATATCTGAAAGCCCTATTTCTATTATCATTCCTAAAGTCAAAAGAAATAAACTTGATCCTACCTCCTACTATTGAATTTTTTTAGGTTATGGAGGAAGAACTAAATGATTAAGGGTGTATGATCCATCTAAATGATGAATCATTGAAAATATGAATGTTCAAATTCTTGAAAAATATTTATGAAGACCTAGAGAATTTTATTCCTCCTTATAAAGAAACAAATGCCTTAGAGGTAGATGATCCAAATTTGGATATTTGAGTTTGAGTGGGAGTCTTATCCATTGATATTTAATATAAAATACCTAAATGTGATGAATCCTTCTTTCAATCTTCTAATCTTGAAAATATTAATAAAATGACTTGAAGTCAACACATTTATCATGTTTTAATGAATGTGAACCTCAATCTTTTGAGGAAGCCATTCAAGATGATATATGAAAAGATGATATGCAATCTAAATATAGAGAATTAATTAAAAATTAGACTTGGGAACATGCATCTCCTTCTTCTAGAAGAAATATTTTTTATTCTAGATGGCTTTATAAAATTAAATATAACTCAATTGGGAAAATTGACAAATTTAAATCAAGGTTAGATGTTTGAAGCTTTACTAAAAATCCTGGTATTGATTATGTTGAAAACTTTGCTCTTATGAAAAAAATAAGTATTGTTAGATTACTTATTACTTTCGCATCTCAAAATAGTATGAAATACACCAAATGGATGTTAAAAATGATTTCTTGAATGGTGAATTTGAAGAAGAAATCTTTATGACCTTACAAAAAAACATTATGTTTTTAAGTTAAAAAATTATTTGTATGGTTTTCAAAAATCTCCTTGAGCTTGGTATTCTAAAATCATAATTTTTTTTTAAAGGATCAGGTTTTCTAATGATTATTTTGATAATGATCTTTTTTTTTAAAATGAAAATAGTCATATTATCTTAATTGTGTTGTATGTAGATGATCTTGTCATTATTAGCAGTCAAACTTCTTTAATTTTAAATATAAATCTAAACTAAATAAATATTTTAAGATGACTAATCTAGGCATGTTTCATATTTTTATAGGCATGGTTGAATTTCAATATAAAAACTCCATCCTAGTATCTTAATTTCATTATGCACATAACCTTCTTGTTAAATTTAATATGATTGATTGTAATTATATTTTTATACCAGTTAAAGTTGGTGTTAAGCTTGATCTAAAACCTGCATGTGACAAAGTCAATCCTAGTTTATACAAATAATTAGTTGGAATATTGATTTATTTAACTATTACGAGAACAATTCCCATTGTTCATGGTTGTTCAGTTAACATGGGGTTTAACAACATTTTATCTCTATGATTAGGCCTTCCCATCTATTGACAAATGTTGTAATGTTTTATTACTCAGTGTAGATCCTACAACAAATGGGCAACCATAGGCAATTTTATAGTATCTTCTTTGTAGTGGATTCTCCTAAAAAATATCCACTCATGATTCCTTGATATGCCTCGTGAAGAAGTTGTGGTTGCTCATGCTCTACAAATAATTTGTGCAATACATCATATTTCCCCATTTTTTATAGAAAGCCATTAATGATATTGAATGGGATGGTTCTTATGATCAACTAATTTTTATCCATTTCCACATGGTGCATAGGAAAAATTCTTTGTTCGAGAAAATTGGCTGTCTTCCATGTTTTATGGGATCACAAAGACTCAAAATAAATGGGCATCTAGTTATTCATCTTGAAGTTTTTTAGGTTCCTATCCATTATGTATTTTGATCAAATGGTTTGTCCTCACCTTTTATCTCCTAGGATTCACATTGAATCTAAACTAAAATTCTTGAAACATCATCGACCACTAGATATCCTCCCTCTTAACATGGGCTTATTTACCAAATATCATAGAGCCTAGTAATTAGTAAAAAAAATAAATGGCATTGTATAAGTTAGTGTATAAACTTCTGAGTATGAACCATTACTATAACTTCCCGTTGTGTAGTTTTTTAATTTTATTATGCAGTTGAGAGTTTTTAAATTATAAAATTAATAGGATGGTCCAATCTTTTGTCCTTTGGTTGTGTTAGAATAAATCCTATTACGGTTCCTAAAGTGTCTACATGAACATGAAATGGTTTACTCCAATCAAGAAAAATCATTATGGGAGTTGTTACCAACCTCTACTTTAGAACCATAAACATTGTTTAGCACTCATTAGTCCATTCAAACCTGGTGTCTTTGCATGGTATCTTTTTGAGGGGAGTAGATATAGTTGTGTAGCCTTTTATGAATTTTATGTAGTATCATGATGACCCAATAATGATCACACCTCTGTAGAGCTGATAGGATGTGGAATACTCATAATAATTACAAATTTGGATTAATCAAACAAAATCCATTGTTTCATATTATATGACCCAAAAGGTGTAAAGAACAATAATTTATTTAGGTTCAACATAATATGTAAAGATCAATAGTTTTCCAACATCATTCGTAGCTTGGATAAGTACTCCTTGAATAAATAAAAAAAGCCCAATCATCTAAATAGACTTCTAGGAAATCATCGATGAAATCTTTAAATGTGGTGACCAAAGACATAGAGAACATAATATAAGTATTTATCAAGCCAAAATCCATTACCATGTATGTAAAATAACCCTATTCTAGTCCAAATGTAGTTTTAGCTTGGTCTTCTACTGTGATTGGTATATAATGGTAGCCACCAAACCCATCTATAAAATAATACACTTCATGTTTTGCGACTAACTCCAAAACTTAATTTATGAATGAGATTGGGAATGGATCATTAATGCAAGCATAATTTAGCACTGATGGTCCCCACATACTTTTATTTCTCTGAACCTTTTAACCTACACCACCATTGGCATAATCCAGTATTATTTTTCCATCAAATAAATAATTCTTACTTATTGCATCATGTCCAGTTTAATCTTTACCTTTAGTTTCATGTTGGGGTTTAATATATATGGGTACTTTTTCATAGGTTGTATGCATTCCTTTAGCTTTATGTGCATCTCCCCTAGTGAAGGGTCTACACATTTTACTTTTACAATTTTTGTTGTAAATACATATTGATAATCTCATAACATTTGTAGTCCTTCTAAAATCTCATTATTTGACTCTGTCCCAATATTCCCTAATAATTTATTAAATGGCTCATAGTATATTTTATTGGATTCACTTGGAATCGAGTCTTGCAATGTTTCTTTTCCTTATTGATATTGAATATTATGATTTCATAACTATTGATCTTTGTTTTGGTCTACGATCTTAGTTCTAGGCTTATCCATTTCTCATTTATGCCCAAAAAATACCTTCAAATCCAAGTCCTCATCACTATCATTAGACTTAGAATATTCCGCGTTATCAATGATTATATTACAAGATTTTATCAAAAATTACTCTTTTTGTTTACTCTCCTTATAGATTTCTAGAGTTGTGTTCAAGTCCTTAGTTGATTCCTCCTGTGAAACATAATCTTGTATACTACTGAGATCTTCCACTTAGCCATGGTATAAGAATATCTTAAGCTTCTAAAGGGCTTGGAGTACTAAAGGATTTTCATCTTCAAAGATGAATGTTTGAATAAAGTCATGTTGGACCTAAGGCCAATTTTTAGTCTCCCTTTTAAGCTCCTGATGCATGTACCATGTTTTTGGAATAGGTGTTAAATTATGTTTGAATACATGCACCCAACATCTAGGTCCTATACCCTGTAAAGACCACACATCTACACATTTATGAGTATGCATTTTAGGACATTGTCCTTCCAAGAAAAATGGCCATTAATTCATGATCACATGTGTTATTTGATTCAAGATCATAGTAATTTGCAAGCATCATCCCAATGTACTTAACTCGACATGTGTATTGCCGACTATGTCACATCAATACCCTTCAAAGCATAAATTAGTGCATTGACTTGTTGATTTATATATAACATGTTGCTCAAATTTGGAAATAAATTGGCCCAAATCCTTGGTTGTAAAATGTTGAGATAATTGTTACTTTGCAAGAAAAACCATTCGCATTAGTCACACCACGTTATCTCCCCTTATCCAATTCATCATATGAGTATCTGAATCCCCACTCATTGAAGACGTAGCTTCCCATGGTAGAACACCTTCTTGAGTGGGTTTGGAGTAATCTATGTCTCTCACCCCTACTTGATATAGAAAATCTAATTTGAACCTTATTTGAGATCGCACAGAACGAGACTTACACCCTCCTATATGGAGATCTAAAACTTGGGAATTTATCAGCATAGGTCTAAATGAAAATTATTATGTTTTTCATAGCTACTATCTCATCTTTGTTTTTGGATGAAAAAGTGATACTATGTAGTTTATAATGTGTTATGTTTAGATTTTGTGCCCACTTTGAACAAACTATTATCTTTGTAGTCATAGGGTAAATCTAGATCTTTGGGTATGATGTATGGCTTGATCTCAGCCTCGTTCATAGGTATAATAATAATTGTATCCCCTTGGTGCCCCTCCATTTTATTTTGCATTTTATTAATGGTCATATAACCATGATATGCCTTTTTATTTCCAATCAACACATGGTAGTGTGTTTCATCAGTCTTCATTTAAATTACTTCAAAATCACCCCATAAGCTTAGGTCTAAAAATTTCAGTTGACAAATAGTTTTTACCCTTCCATATTTTGTGATACTTAGTGTTACTAGACTATAGCTGAGATTCAATCATCTAATAGCTTCCCATGTGGACCGAGGTATCATATTGACTATGTTTCCAAAATAAAATACAACATTTAGAACATCATATCCTACCAATTCAATATCCATCTAAGAGTTGATATCCCAAGGTTTGTTGGTCTTCACATACCAAATTACTTTGTTAGTATACTACTGACCTCTCTATGTGTAACCTAACAAATTATGTAAATTATTAGTGATGTTTTAAGAGACATCCTCATTTTTTAGAGTCCTTAACAAATTGAGAAGATCTATCAAAGTAGTAATTACTTCATATTGTCTCACAATATGCATGATTTGACATAGGTTTATATTTCACATAGGTTTTTCTTTTCTTTTTTTTTCTAATACTAAACAATATTCAATGTGGTGTTATCTGAGAACTCTATAACAAACATAGTACATCTACCTCTAGGGATTAGTTGAGTAATTTTATGTAAAGGGGTTGTATTCCCCACACAAGTAGCAGACAATCAATTGTTGCCCATGTCATTCATCTTGTATGAGATTACGTCTTTGGTATTTGACTCAATAGCCCCAACTATATCCCCCTTGTCTCTACTAGAAGCCCCAATCTCATTATTGTTAAGCATTATATCCTCCCTATTATTGTGGTGAACCCACCCTTTTTTTTGTTGACTCTCATATCATCATATGACCCTTGTAGATAAGATGGGGTTCATCTTGTCAGGTATTATTGAGTCGATGCAGTGTTCCATGACTACTGATATTGAGTAGATGGTAGATTCCATCTTATCTGGCACTGCAAAGACTGTGAAGTCCATCCTGATAAACCTTGAGGTTGATATTGAGTCACAATGGTCATCTCGACATTTGGGTGTAGAATCTTAGGTTTTATAGTAGGGATATTTTGTGAAGCTACTACAAATACATAATTAGTGATGTTTTTCTTAAATTATTAGAGTGCTCTATAATTTTTATCATCATGATTATGTGAATTATAGAAATTATATTATATAATTTGTGATTATTAGGTATACTACTATAAGATATGACATTTTACAGTCAAATTTCCTACTACCTTATAGATCTCACAAATTTTGTTTTTGAATTATAGGAAGTCATTCTATTGGTTCCCCTCTTTTCTACACTTCATACACCATAATCCTAACTTGGACCTATTACTTTCATGCAACTCATCCATCTTGTGTATAACATCATCTAGTGTTGTGCCAGCATTCATAGTATTTTGTAGACTTTCCCTATAGTCTTATATATGTTTGACCTGAAGTGTAGTTGCTCTAGCATCAGATTTGAAAGTGATTTGGTTTTTATCATTATAAAACCTAATCTAAGGTTGTAGACCCTCTACAAACTATACGGCCTTATCTGTTTCTCAAAATGTAAAATTCATTACATCATAGAAGCTATGATCATAATCACATACCAATTCTCCATATTTTTGATGAATTTATTTTAAATCTTGTATTGTTTGACTTGTATATTTCTTCATTTTAAATTCTCCTAACAACTAATCTTTGACATCCTAAAATCTCAATTTAGCAACATCCTGTTTGTATATGAACTCTAGAGCTCTTCATGTTAAGGCTCCTATGAGCTCAAACTTCTTCACATCATCTATAGTTAAATTTTTAATCTTCCATTTCATTTTATAGGATAACATATATTGGTTGGGGTTAGTAGACCCATCATATTTTATCAAAGTGACAAAAACTCTTGCATTGAGATTCATGCTTATTGTGTTCACACTTGAAACCATTGGTTATTATGAACTAGACTTTGCCAACATCTTAAGATATGTTATGACCTACAATCCAGCCTTAATCAATTTCTTCCTATCTATCACTTTCTTGGTGTCTTCACTATATTTTCCAAATTTATCTGTAAAAGAGTGAAACCATGTACTATCATTTCTATCTTTTGCACTTTTTATTCTTAATTATGTTGATAAATTAGACACATGTGATGTTTACCCTTGAAATGAATGATCCATGTTTATGAATTTTACTTCATTCAAACTTGAACCTACTTTAATCATGTGACTTAGCATAACTTCTTCAAAATAGTATTCCTTTTCTTCTACAAATAATATCATCCATTGTAATTATGATATAAAACTAACTTCTAGTTGATCTAATCACTCCTCTTCTCTCTTTCAACTTTCTTCCATCTCTTTCACATTCCTTTTCCAATCTCTATTCATTTTTGTGTTTTCATATGCACCTTCTTTTTTTTTAGGCCCTCTCATTTCCTCATCTTCATCATCTCAAAAATATCTAGTTCTTCCTTGATCTCTCATTCATTCTTTGTCTTATAAACTCTCTACTATATTCCTACTCATAGCTACATTAGGATTATTATATTTATTCTATTTTCTCTATTATCACAAGTCTAGGTCTAGTCCCAAAATTCACTTTTCATTATGCTTAGATGTGGCATCCATCTTCTAGGTTTAGATTCAAGTTTCTCCTCTCAATTATTCATCATTCACTTCATTATCACATACATCCCCCTAATGCCTAAATTGACTACTCCATGTTAGCTAGAATGTGCACCATGGCCTTTTCCATGACCAACATTTTCAACATAACAGGTAGTCAATGTAGTAATTTTCCATAGATACCTCTTACAAATCAATATTATGTAGCTTCAAATGTGATATACCCTTACATGATAAACTCAGTAATGTATCCATCAATAGTAGTCTTTAACCAATGATCTATTGCATGCGTCCAATCATTGTCCATATTTTGAAGTTGTTATATTTTTTCCTTCTTCCAAACAAAGTGTTTTATTTCTCTTGGCTTGAAGAAATAATACTCAATTCTCAACAACCATGAAGCTAACAACCCAAGAAGTTTACATCAAAATATTTTGTATATCTCTCCATATATATGGCCACATATGAATTCTATCACAGAGCTTCCTAACATGTTTTCCTCCTCTTCTATGAAATTTTGAATCCTCTCATCCAGATATTACTCCAAACCTCTGTCCAAGTAACCATCTCAACATGTTTCTTTCATCTACACTCACCACACCATTATTAGCATAGGTTCCTAGAAAACCCATTAAAACATGATAATTGGCATTATTTATGTGAATCATAATATGAAAGAGACTCAAGGAAGCTATGTAAGTGGATTAAATTTAAATAAATGCACAATTTTAAAGGAATTAACATGATTCATAGTTTTAATTTACCCAAAATAATTAGTGTTTCAAATTATTAACATATTACAAGAAAATAATATGTAATTACATAAATGAACATGTGTAGACATAAACAAGAAACATTATCAATTTTCTATATTTATTTGTATATTTTAGAACCCATTTTCCATACAAACAATTACTATATATAGATCTTACAAAGGCTCTATCACTTTATATTACAACCTTTCACTAAAAATAAAAGAAGCATTCTTCGCATTCTTAAAATCTTGATTTGCATTTAGGTGTTGAATACATCCAAAAAGATATACAAAGTATAAAATAGTTTAGAATGCACACTTGTCAAAAAATTACACTCTCCGATTTTATAGTCATGCTCCACTAGTAAAAGTATTATTAAAAATGGGTTTTTGTAGTTCATGTTTTTAGTGAAATGTAAGGCAGGCTATAGAAAAAAAAATTACTTGATTTATCTGTGATATAAAAACCCTTTTCTATAGATGCATGGAAATATATTTTTGCCATATATTTTATCTAGTCCCCCCTTGAAAATGTAGTCATCATTTTTTGACTCATGGTATATCTAGAAATTATATTATTTTAGAAGCGTCGCTCTATGTGTTTTTGTCAACATTATATATATATATATATATATATATATATATATATATATATATATATATATATATATATATATATATATGTATAGTGAGGGCTAGCTCTCACCCATAAACACATATGTGTGGGCTCACGTTCAGGATTAATTATAATACGATTATATTTTATACTGGTTGAGGATTTTTATGGCATAAAAATTGTGAAAGATGGTTTGCCATTTCTAAATAATGCTATTTCGAGCCAACCTTGATTGGGTTAATACTTAGAAGTGTTGAGATAGCCCAAATAGCTATGTGTGAATGCTTTAGATGTTATATGAGAAAATATAACAACGCCACTGTGTTTTACTATAATATTGCAATGATTTTTTTAAAAAATTTAAATACACATATTAACTTATAGATTTCACCACGAGAAACTTAACTAGTGATCTTTAACTAACTGTATTAAATTAATTAACAATAAAGGTTATAGTTAATCCACTTAGCTAAGGATCACCATGAATATATATAGAAATCATGAACAATACTGAAATAATAATAAATACTACATATCATCATAAATGAAATAGTACAAATTCAACCATGATTGGTACAACATTACATCCACTGATATAGAAGTATAATGTATAAATGATATAGTTTTTAGTAGTACATAAAATATCTCAAATAATAAAATATGATACAAATCTCCATGACTCAAGAGTCTCCACGATTCAAGTATCAATATGTAATCTCAAGTGTAGTCTCAAGTATATCACTCTAGCTAGGAAGGAGAGCATCATTTGAGTGAATTTCCACACCAACCATATACCATGGAACCCTGCACTATCTCCCAAACAAGGGGATGGCCCTCCCTTCATAGATGGGTAGATAATGATGGTGTGGAAATCCAAAGTAACAAACTAGAACTCGTGTGTTAAAGATATTTAATACATAATGTGTACCATAAATAAATTCATCCTAATATGATATTGCACAAATATAAAAACTAAATCAACATATAAAATGATAATGTTTATCCAACATTACTTTGGCTAAAGTTTTCAATAATAATTGATCTCTAAGATCAGTCAAATTTATGCATCCCACTTGATTGGATTACACCTTATCTTACATTTATAGTGCTAATTAAGCTAGTGCAATCTATCCATTACTTAATTATGGTCATGAATACGAGATTCGATAAAACAAATAAAACTATAAAAACCAATAGATTCATTCATAATATTTTACTTTAGCTAATCAAAATTATGCTAAGTACAGAAATATCACAAACATTTATTTAGTCCATTAAATAAATTAAAATGAATCCATAAATCTAGTTCATTACAAATAATAAACAAAATCCAAAAATAGTATACCATCCAAGTAATGATTATCTAGACCACCAGTTGATTTAACCACTAAGCAACTTATAATATTATTTCTCCACAAAATAATATTATAACCCTGGTTAAATAAATTGTTCATATTCCACATATAACAACAACTAGTCTAAAACATCATAAACATTTTATATTTAACTCTTTAAATACAATAGTCTAATGCTTTTAAACAAACCAAATATAAACAAGCATCAATTACTCACTATTATGATAATAGCAATTACAACACAACTATATGCATTAATATATATTTATATATTAGTTCACACATACAAAACCATTATAAATACTTCATTTATACAGTGTAATACTAAGATGACATCCACTATCATATGGCTTAGAGGATACTATATACACTAAGTATATAGTTAGTTCACATACAAAGGCCCCATAACCTTTTTCTTTTTAACTAAACAATTCCCATTTTCCTTAACACTAAAATACACAGAATACTGTCAACATAGCCACTCATTTGGCTTTCAAAATATTTAATCAATCATACCAAAACAATCCAATATACTTTCTCCATTTAAATTGATTATAATGAGCATATAAAAACATAGAGTCGATTATACCCAACTCAGGTTTTTAATAAAACAACACACAACTGAATACCCAACTCAGGTTTATTACAACAACTATACATAGCCAACCACACCCTATTCAGGTTTTATTTAAAACAACACAGTTTTGCAAAATAAAATATGCAATTATTCAATTTAAACCCCTATACCCATTCTATTCATTGACTGAGCAAAATTTATTCATCATCCAAAACAATTCCAAATGACACAATAACATAGTCACATCCATATTTTATGTTTAATTCATGTACATTATGAACATAATTAAAAACTTAACTCTAGCATATAGATTTACAAAAATTGGGTATATATATCTATAAAATGCCAAGTGTATATCTATAGTTGTCTATCCATCTACCCTTTCTTGGGCATGTAAAAAGACTAAACCAAATGTTTCCAATTTTATATATAACCAAGTATGCAAAGTACATGGATTTTATAACTTGGTCGAGAGTATATATTTATACTCCCACCCGATATATATATATATATATATATATATATATATATATATATATATAAGTTAATCAAAATCACAACCTTAAATTCATTTAAACAAGCATTTTCATCACACAATACATACAGTTTCCCAATTAAGAATGTCATTCCATAATATTATTATATATATATATATATATATATATATATATATAAATATATGAATATATGTATATCTATAAGTATATGTATATAAAATTCGTCTGATTAAACCAAATGTATAATTGTGTGTGTCTTTTCACAGACCTTGAAACCCACATTTTAAACCAATAAAATCCAAATAGCATTACACAGTCAAACTCACATACAGTCTTAGGTTTTAGTCCCTGTATAAAATACCTTAATTAGTATACTACAATCTGGTTTGAACCAACTAACTCAAAACACAATGTGCATACCCATAAGAATAGCCTTCAATTTAATGAACAGAGTTTCAAGCTAGGACATAGGAGTTTAGGATATAAATTCATAAATGCTTAAATAGTCATGACAATTCTATAGCTTATCTATAAACCCTCAGGTTACCCTGAGTCCAATGTGGGGTTTTATGGACGACGAGCCTTCCACAAGGCTCCATATATAACCCATAAATTTCAAGATTCAAACCAAGAAAACTCAGTAACCCTAACTAGTTCAAAAACCCATTCATTATTTCACATAGGAATTGAATTAAAAAATCTATTTGTGAATGCCAAAGAAGTCATATGTATTCCTTTATTTTTCCTTCAAACTATCACCTTCTTTTCTATATGCAACTCTCTCCTCTATGTTGTGTACCACGTGTCTATCCACAACACTCTTTCTCTTCTTTTTTATTATTTTTCATTATATCACTCTCCCCCCCTTTAAAAACCACTTCAACTGACTATATCAATGCATGCAAAAATTGCACAACAAATTTCCACAGTCCCAAACACAATAACTTTCATAGTTTCTTCTAAATAAATGTTTATCCAAAGTCAATGGATGATTAGTAACCCTAATCATCTCAATGCTTCTATTGAATTCCATAAAAAAACATTTTATATTCTTTATAAAATCCATGTGATAATGACTTAAACAATCCATCATTGACCAATTAAACCATAAGTATATAATCCCCATGTTTTATTCCATGCAAAGACTATCAACTAGTCGATAACTAATGTATTGCAATCTAACGACCATCAACCAAATACAATAGAATAATGATTATATTGTATGACAATACTCTTATGTTTTACAAGATTATAATTCCATGTTACTGTGCTATCCACTAACATACATATCAAATATAATGATTTATTATAATCATTTAACAATTAAAAATAATGTTGTTTATATCTTTCGACATATAAATTTACCATATATAATAATAATCTTTAATTATTATTATCTAAACCTTATAGATGAATAGAAACAATGGAATATGTCATCATATCGTAATATTAAGCAACCATACTAAACAATGCATTGAGGTAAGTCAAACATAATCAAATTCATGAATTCAATAAAACAAATGCATTATATAAGATGAAGTAGTATGATCACAAAACTAGTGATATCACTCAAACAATCAACACGATCATCATCAACAATAGAGATTATATCAAAAATCATATTAACAATCACTTAAAATAAAAGTACACAAAACATGTTACGCTATCTATATCAAACAATTAATTATGAAACATAAGATATTAAGTGGTGTCTACAAGGGTTTTCATATTCGTTCTCTATCGTCCCTTAATGTCTCTATCTAGACCACTCTCTCTGATGATACTCTCCCTTCATCATGATCTAAGGGAACAATCTATCCTGCATCCATCTCACGACAATGAAAGAAGTTAGTCCAAAATATCATTATATCCATAAAATAATGTTGTATAATAATCAAATATGATCACAATAGACTAGATGTAAAAGTACTACTAACTCATAGTAAACTAATCATGTAAATTAAGCTACACAAATTGTCTCATAATTAGCATATGTCATCAAACTTAATCAAATATTAGTTAATATACTAATCAACCATAATAATCCATAGATCAAATAGGTTATTTAGACTAGAGATAAATTGGGATGTGGCATCCTTCCCCCCTAAATTTAGTCATCATTTCAATGGCATTTATTCAAACATAAGTTATGATTTAAAAACATTATTTAGCATAAAATAATATAATATGCAATTATAAATCAAGCAAAGAAATGTGAAAACAACTTGTAAAGCCCATCATAGTCCTCCCAAGTGGCATTATCCTTAGAATATTAGTCCCATAGGGCCTTGCACTGTGACACTTCACTATTATGCAAATAGAGTTTATGAGTGTCAATTACTCTGATTCGTTCTACCATGACCACCCCAAGGTCTAAAACCTACAAAACATTCCAATCCAAAACATGTGAAAGATCAACAATATACTTTTTAAAATAAGAAACATGGAAGACATTATGAAAAAAAGCTAGAGGTGGTGGCAATGTAAGCTTATTTGCTACAGGGTTGACCACTTCCAAAACATCAAAGGGTCTCACATATCTTGGTGAAAGTTTCACTGACTTCACAAATTTAATCGAGCTTTTATGAGGCTTAACTTGTAGAAACACTTTATCACCTACAAAAAATTGTCTAGTTGTTCTTTTTAGATCAGCATAAAAATTTTTATCTATTTTTGGCCTCAACCAACCTCTACCTAATTGTTCTGACTTGTTCTTCCATTTCTAAAAGCATTTCAGGTCTAAACACTACCCTGCCTTCTAACTTGTCCTAATTGATTGGTGTTCTACATCTCCTTTCGTATAATGCCTCAAATGGAGCCATCTTCAATGTTGATTGGTATGAGTTATTTTAAGCAAACTCAACTAATGAAAGGTACTCCTTCCACTTGTATTGTTGATCCATGTGATACATATGAAGGAGATATTCTAAAACTTGGTTAACTCACTCTGTCTATCCATCAGTCTATGGGTGATATCAGTGATGAAGTTTAACTATGTACCCAGAGTTGAATTCAAAGTCAACCAAAACTTAGAACTCATCCTCATATCACTATCCAACATGATCTTCTCTAGAAAACCATGCAATTCATACACTTCCTTTATGAATCTCTTTACAAGTGTAAGTGCATCATCAGTCAAGTTACCCGATATGAAGTGAGCTACCTTGGTTAGTTTATAAACTACTTACCAAGAACATGTCATGCATATTCTATGATAATGACAAATCTTGGTTAAAGTCCATACTAATCACCTGCCACTTTCATTCCATTATGTCATGTGAATACAATAATTCAACTGGATACACATGTTCAGCTTTCACACAATGACATTCTAGATAATGAGACACAAAATCCACTACATCTTTCTTGATTCCTTTCTACAAATAGAGTGGTAGAAGCTCATCCATGAGCTTGGTTACTCCAAGATGTCTTGAATAAGGGTCATTATGTAATTCTTTTAGCACTATGCTTCTCAAATTCTCTTTATTTATCACATACATCCTACCATTGTACTATAAAAGACCATCATTATCTATTCTATATCCCTTATATTTAGGGTTTTGAGCATTCTCAGACAATGTTTTCTTGACCTAATAATAGAATTCATCTTCTAGTGAGAATTTAATCACTTGATCCCTGAAAGTACTCTTAATAGTAGCCATGGATGCTATGTACCTTCTACAGCTTAAAACATCAACTATTATATTCTTCTTGAATTTGATATAGCTATTATTGAAATCATAGTCAGACTAAAACTCTAACTTTCATTTTTGATGAGCATTCAAATTCGATTGGGTAAAGATGTACTTGAGTCCCAAGTTATCAGTCTTGAGCTCAAATGGTTTTCCCAATAAACAATATCTCCAAACATGTAAAGCATACATAATTACCATAAGTTCTAGGTCATGAGGAGAATAATTCACCTCATATGGTTTTAGTTTCCTTGACTCGTAGGCTACCACTAAACCATCATGCATGAGAACTCCTCCTAGTTCGCCCTTGGATGCATCTGTGATCACTGAGAATTGACCATTGGGATTGAGAACTTGTAGCACTGGTGTTGAAGTAAGCCTCCTTTTCAGTTCTTGAAAAGCTACCTCACACTTATCTAACCAGATGAAACTCTGATTCTTCCACTGAAAAGAGGTAATCAGATTAGCTATCTTAGAGAAATTTTAGAACAAAATTCCTGTAGTAACCTGCTAATCTCATGAAACTTCTTACCTCATACACATTCTTTGGTGTCAGTCATTCTATAATGTCTCTTATCTTTGTTAGATCTACTAAAATACTATTTGTAGAGATAATATGTCCTAGATACTACACTTTTTTTTAGAAAAATGCACACTTAGACAACCTGCCATATAATCTATGCTTTCAAAAATGTTGCAAAACCAATTCTAGATGTTGTAAGTGCTCTTCCTCATCCTTGGAATAAATGAGGATGCTATCAATAAATTCCAACACAAAATGATATAGGTAATATCTAAACATTTTATTCATAAGATTCATATATGTGATGAAAGTACTTGTCAATCCAAATGGTAACACTATGAATTTGTAGTGCCCATATCGAGTCCTGAATGTTATTTTTGGGATATCCTTTTCACAGATCCTCAACTGGTGATACCCTATTCTAAGATCAATCTTAAAAAAGTGTAGCCCCTCACATTTGATCAAAGAGATCATCAATGCATGGCAACAGATATTTGTTCTTGATCATTTTTTATTCAACATCTACAATCTATACACAAGTGAAGAGTGCCCTCCTTATTTTTGAAGAAGACAACTGAAGTAGCCCATGGTGACACACTTGGTTGAATCAAACATGTTGTCAACAACTCCTAACATTATGTCTTTAACTTAACCAATTTAGTGGTTTTCATTCTTTATGGCACCTTAGATTATAGTTCTAATCCAGGTATGATATCAATCAAGAAATCAAACTTGCACTTAGGTGTAAATCTTGTTAATTCTTCTGAAAACATATCATAATTTTTTTTTTAAAGATAATCTATAATAGATGGTTCCTTAGATTATTCCATCTCATGTATCTTGATGATAAATACCTGACATCCCTTCCTTTGAGCTTTCTTGATTTGAATTACATAAATCTACCTTAGCTTCAACTGCTTTCTCTCACTCTAAAGTTGTGTCTGATTTCTAGACTCATCTTCACACTCAATGTTCTTTAAAAAATAGTCAACCTTGGATTTATGCTTCGCAAGCCAATTGACTCATAATATCACATCATATTCTCCCAATGATGATGCACAAAGATCTACTACTATAGTAAACTTAGGGAACCTAATCTCTAATTCAACTAAACACTTGTCAACTTTGACCTTTGACTCATTCTCATATTATATTGACCATGCATTTTTCATAACCCCAGCCTTTCTAGATAATTAGTTAAGCATTCTAGGAGCTATAAAACATTTTGTATCTCTCATATCAATCAAAATAGAAATTGGATGATCAAACAAAATACCTAACAATTCTATGGATGGATCTTGATACTCAGCATATTGCTTTTAAACAACTACATGAATCCAATGCTAAAATTTACCTTGTTGGAAAGTTGAACCCTTATTCTTTGATTTGTCCTGAGGACATTCTTGATCAAAATAGTCACCTCCACATATGAAATAACCTCCAAATAGTACTTTTTTCTCAGTCTATTGGTTTCCCTTGAAACCACCCTTGAACCATTACCAAGTTTCCTATTCCCTGAATCATTATTGAACTTGGCAATCTGATTCTTGAACTGACCCTTAGAATCTCCACTCCTTTGATTCCAATTTTTATTCTTAAAATTTGGTTTATAACTTTCAAAAAAAATTTATAACTTATCTCTGACTTAGGCAAAATATTTCAATTTTTATTCTTGCTTAAACGCCTTCTCGAACACCTGATCCATTGTAGATGGACCATGCACATCTACTTCATAGGCTATTTGGGGTTTCAATCCCATGATGAATTTCCTAATTTTGAACCTCTCATCTACCTGATACTGAGGTACATACTCAAAAAGCTTGGTGACTTGCTCCTAGTATTCATTCACTAACAAATCCCCTTACTTAAGATTCTAGAAATATGTAATCTTTTAGTCAAAGTACCACTATGGAAGCCATCTTGACCTAAACAGTGTCACAAATTGTTCCCAAGTGGTGGTGGTTGATTTGAGATTCATCTCAAGCTTCTGGTTTTCTCACCAAGTCATTACTTCACCATCAAGCTGATAAGTTCTTCAGACTACTTTTGTGACTTCATAATAATTCCAAATCTTGAAATATTTCTCTATTTCTATCAATCATGCTTCAGATTCATCCCCCAATATAGTTCTATCAAATTTGGGTGGATTCACCTTTTTCATGTTGCATACTAACTCTAAATCTACTCAAACTCTCACATCATTCGGCTCCTCCTCATGCCTCTGCTCTTGAATATGTTCCTGGTCATTAGGATGTTCTTCAGGTTTCTCTTGAGCATTTTACTCTTCATGGCCATGTACTTCTTATTCTAGGGTCATGATTTGATCCCTAGTCTCTTGCACGGTTATGAGGATTTGGTCTAATTTTACAGCTTGCTTAATGACAAACTAATTTGGATCAATAGGGGGTTTGGTATTCAAAGTACCCTCAACTCTTGGTCTAGTGTGCACCATTATTATTCTTATTTATGAGGAGAATAAGTTTGTGTTAGCAGACATATTAAGTCCTAGAATTTGAGCTTCAACTCTGATACCATAATGTAATAACCCCACTAAGTTTAATAGGAATATTGTGATATTTTTTTTTAAATTTTAATACACATATCCAATATATAGATTTCACCACAAGAAACCTAACTAGTGATATCTAACTAATTGTATTAAATTAGTTAACCATAAAGGTTATAGCTAATCCACTTAGCTAAGGATCATCATGAACAAATATAAAAATAGTGAACAATACTACATATCATCATAAATGAAATAATATAAATTTAGCCACGATTGGTACAAAATTATAGTCATTGTTGTAGAAGTATAATTTATAAATGATATAGTTTTTAGTAATACATAAAATATCTCAAATGATAAAACATGATATAAAGATCCTCTGAGCAAAGTCTCCATGACTCAAGTATCAATATGCAATCTCAAGTATAGTATTCTAGCTCAGAGGGAGAACATCATTTGAGCATTTTTTCACACCAACCATGGACCATAGATCCCACACACTATCTCCCAAATAAGGGGATGGCCCTCCCTTCACAAATGGGTAGATAATAACAGTACAGGGATCCAGAGTAACAAACCAGATCTAGTGTGTTAAAGATATATAATACATAATGTGTACCATAAATAAATTTGTTCTAATATGATATTTCATAGATATGAAAACTATATCAACATACAAAATGACAATGTTTATCAAACATTACTTTAGCCAAAGTTTTCAATAATAATTGATCTCGAGGATCAGTCAAATTCATACACCACTTAATCAAATTACACCTTATCTTGCATTTGTGGTGTCAATTAAGCTAGTAGAGTTTGTTCACTACTTAATTAGGATCATGAATGCAAGATTTGGTAAAATAAATAAAAATATAAAAACCAATAGATTCATTCATAATAGTGCACTTTAGCTAATCAAAATTATACTAAAGTATAGAAATATCATAAACATTCATTTAGTCCATCAAATGAAGAGAAATGAATCTATAGATCTAGTTTATTACAAATAATAAATAGAATTCAAAAATAGTCCTCAATATAATATACCATCTGGGTAATGATTATCTAAATCGCTAGTTGCTTTAACCAATAAGCAACTTATAATATTATTTCTCCATGAAATAATATTATAACCCTAGCTATAAACTATTCATATTCCACATACAACAATAATCAGTCTAAAACATCATAAATATTTTATATTTAACTCTTTAAATACAATATTATAATACTTTTATACTAACCAAATATAAATAAGCATCAATTACTCATTGTTATGATAATAACAATTATAACACAACTGTACACATTAATATATATTAATTCACATATACAAAAACATTATAAATACTTCATTTATACAATATACTACTAATATGACATCCATTTTCATATGATTTAGAGTATATTGTATACACTAAGTATATAGTCAGTTCACATACAAAGGCCCTGTAACCTTTTTCTTTTTAATTGAATAATTCGCATTTTCCTTAACACTAAAATACACAAAATATTGTCAACATAGCTACCCATTTGGCTTTCAAAATATTTAATCGATCATACTAAAACAATCCAATGTAATTTTGCCATGTAAATTGATTACAATGAGCATATACAAACACACAATTAACTATACCCAACTGGGGTATTTAATAAAAAAATAACACACAGCTGAATATCCAACTTGGGTTTATTAAGACAACTATACACAACCAACCACACCCTGATCAGGTTTTAGTTTAAATAACACATTCTTGACAAATAAACTATGCAATTATTGAATTTAAACCCGTATACCCATTCCATTCATTAACTGAGCAAAAGTTTTCACAATCCAAAACAATTCCAAATGACAAAATACATGTCACATCCAAATTTTATGTGTAATTCATATACATTATGAACATAATTTAAAACTTAACTCTGCCATATAGATTTATCAAAATCATATATACATCTCTATTAAAGACCAAGTGTATATCTACAGTCATTTATCCATCTACCCTTTCCCGAGTATGTAATAAGACTAAACCAAAAGTTCCCAATTTTATATATAACCAAGTATGTAAAATATAGGGATTTATAACTTGGATGAGAGTATATATTAATTTGAATATAAAGCCACACAATTCAATCAAAAATGTAACATTAAATTCATTTAAACAAGCATCTTCATCACACAATACATACAATTTCCCATTTAAGCCTATCTTTCCATAATATTGCTATATATATATATATATATATATATATATATATATATATAAATATTTATAAATATATATATATATATATATATATATATATATATATATATACTTCATCTGATTAAACCAAATGTATACTTGAGTGTGTGTGTGTGTGTGTATTTTCATAAACCCTGAAACCCACAATTTAAACCAATAAAATCTAAATAGGCTTAAACAACTAGACTCACATACAGTCCTAGGTTTCAATCCATGTATAAAATACTTTAATGAGTATATTACAATCTCGTATGAACCAACTAGCTCAAAACACAATGGGTATACCCATAAGAATAGCCTTTAATTTAATGAATAGAGTTTATGAGCTGAGAGAGAGGAGTTTATGATAGAAATTCATTGATGCTTAAACAGTCATGACAATTCTATAGCTTATCCCAAAACCCTCAGGTTACCCTAAGTCGAACGTGAGGTTTTGTGGAGGCCAAGCCTTCCACATGGATCCATATATAACCCATAAATTTCAAGATTAGAACCAAAAAAATCCAGTAACCCTAACTAGTTCAAAAACCCATTCATTAATTCACATGGGAATTGAATTACAAAACCTACTTGTGAATGCCAAAGAAGCTTTATGCATTCTTTCTTTTTTCCTTCGAACTATCACCTTCTTTTATGTCTGCAACTCTCTCCTCTATGTTGTGTATTGTGTGTCTGCCCTCAGCGCTCTTTCTCTTCTTTTTATTCTTTGTCATTGTCTTACTCTCCCACCTTAATGGTTACTAACTGTATCAATGCATGCAAAAAATACTCGACAAATTTCCACAATCTGTTGCCATGCAAACATAGTAACCTCCATATTTGCCTCCAAATAAATGATTAACCAAAGTTAACGGATGATTAGTAACCCTAATCATCATGAGGCTTCTATTAAATTCCATAAAAAATCATTTTATATTATTTATAAAATCCACATTATAATGACTTAAACAATCCATCATCGACCAACTAAACCATAAGTCATATAATCCCCATGTTTTATTCCATGCAAAGACTATCAAGTAGCTGATGACTAATGTATTCCCATGCAATGACCATCGACATAATACAATATAATAATCATTATATTGCATAACAATACTCTTAGGTTTTACAAGATTATAGTTCCATGTTACTATGTTATCCATTAACATACATATTAAATACAACATTTTATTAAAATCATTTAACAAATAAAAACAATGTTGTTTATATATTTCAACATATAGATTTAGCATAATAATAATAATAATAATAATAATAATAATAATAATAATAATAATAATAATAATAACCTTTAATTATTATTACCTAAACCCTATAAATGAATGATAACAATTGAATATGTCATCATATCATGACACTATGTAGCCGTACTTAACAATACAGTAAGGTAAGTAAAACATAACGAAATTCATTCATTCAGTGAAACAATAGCATTATATAAGATAAACTAGTGTAATCATAAAACTAGTTAAATCATTAGAACAATCAACATGATCATCATCAACAATCAAGATTATAATAGAAATCATATTAACCATCACCTAAAATAAAAGTACACAAAACATGCTACGCTATCTATATCAAACGATTAATTATTAAACATGATATATTAAGTGGTGTGTACAAGGGTTTCTAGATTCGTTCTCTGTCATCGCCCAATGTCTTTATCTAGACCACCCTCTCCAATGATACTCTCCCTCCATCATAATCTGAGGGAAGAATCTATCTTATATCCATCTCAAGACAATGAAGGTATTTAGCCTAAAACATCATTATATCCATAAAATGATATTGTATAATAATCAAACATGATCACAATATATTGAATGTAAAAGTACTACTAACTCATACTAAAATAATCATGTAAATTAAGCTACACAAACTATCCCATAATCAGCGTATGTCATCAATCTTAATCAAATATTAATTAATCAACTAATCAATCATAATAATCCACATATCAAATATGTTATTTAGCGTAGAAAGAAATCTAGATGTGACAGAAAATTTGGAAAAAAATATGGGTATGTATGTTTATTTTCATAACTTGATGTATAAAACCTTAGTTGGTTGTAGGTATACGCCTTGCCCAAATTATATCAAATTTGAAATAAATTTTATAAAATGAATAAACTCTTTTGATAATGTATATTTACATTTAAGTAATATTAATTTAAATGAGGAAACTTATATGAATGACTGTAGAATAGATTGTAGGGAAACATGGCATGTTTAATCCATTTAAATTGTAGAACTTAATTTAATAAGAGATGGATACTTTTAAAGTTATATAAGTTTATTTATAACACCTTTGAAGGTTTATTCAGTATGTTTAGTTAACTACAATATTACATTAATGCACATGAATTTTATAGCAGCTGAGCTACATGATAAGAAATTTAGGCAAAACTATTCTTATTAGAATGTTAGATTTTTAAAACTATCATTATTTTAATTGACACTCAATGTGACCATTTGAGATATTTGTCATTGAGGATTTAAAAAGAAAGGCCTTATCCTTTTTAAGGAATGATCATAAAATCCTATAGTTTGAAGATCAAACCTTTTGTGTTTATTGGATTATAGTTTTTATATGAGTTGTATTATTGTTCGTGTATGTTAATATCAAGGATAGCTAATATAAATCTACATTATGTATGTAGTGATTGAAGTTTAAGTACGGGTCCATGGATTTAATAAGATGAGATATTGTTCTAAATGCTAACGAGACAAGGTTGTATAGGTTGTGTGTAGTGATATCTACAAAAATCATCATATTTTAAACCTTTAGAATGGTATAGGAGTTTTGTTAATTTTATGGGATGTGTTGGATTACATCGAATAAGGTTATATATTCCGAGTGGAATATATTTAAAATTGTTATATGTTTATCCTACAATATGTCAAAGTGGCCTTAAAACTTAGATAAATATTAAATAATAAGGTATATATGTGAGGGTAATTTGATTGATGTAGGATTGTTCTAGTACTATTAGATATTGTAGTGTGACATTTCTTATGTTATTTTATATTGCTTTGATGTGTGATGCATAATGAATATGTACATAATAAATTATGAGACGGTTGCTTGTTTCCACAAATTTATAATGCATATATGAAGGATTTTGAAACAACATTTTGTTGACATAGGACATTAAGACTACTATGATAATTGTTTATGAATGTTATTGTGAAAATAGATGTTCTTCATATTAAGAGATGATGAGTGATAGGCAAGGAACCTTTTTAATAGTGACTCATCATTTTTTAACAACAAGAATAGTAATTCACATGCATTTTAACAGAGAGTATGGTTGTAGTGGACTAAGACTCAGCGTTGTTTGAAGTCTAGAACTATAATAATTTTTTTTGCCAAAAGTAATGTTATAGTTATGTTGACCATTTTTGGTCCAACAGGGGAAAATCCGTCCCCTTCCTTCCCTGCTGTCTTGAGCCAATTTTCATTTTTGATTTTGCACAAGTCTGGAATTTTCTACGGACTCCACAGGATTTTCTACGGACTCCACAAGAATTTCTATAGACTCTGCAGGTCCATTTCTACGAACTCCACAGGATTTTCTACGGACTCTGCAAAGAATAAATGGGTTACCAACACTTAGGTGCAAAATGGACAAGTGTTTGTTTCAAGAGTTTGGTTCAGTTGGTTTGATTCAAGTTTCTGGTTCAACGTTTTGCTTCAATCGCTCAGTTCAACAGTCTGTTCAATGCCTTCGTTCAAGTTTCGGTTCAACAGGTTGTTTCAAAGAGACAAATTCGACACTTAGGCGCAAAATGGACCATTTCAAGAGCCCTTGCGGAGGGCAGGGAAGATTTCCAAAAGAGGCAGCAGAAGAGAGGCTGAAGAGGTAAGTTCTTTCGAAATTTTGTCTAAGGCAAGGGAAATGCCCTTCGGGAGGGTCGTTTCCATTTTTTTTGACGGGCACTTTCCAAGGCAGGCAGAAGCAAAGGAAGAAAACCTTCAGACTTTTTTGTCCGAAGGAATTCCTTCGGACAAAAAGTCTGAAGGAATTCAAAAGGGCCACAAACAAAAAGCAAGAAAAGACTAAGGCAAGAAATGAATTCTTTCAGACTTTTTGTCCAAAGGAATTCCTTCGGACAAAAAGTCTGAGGAAATTCGGGGAAGCTGCGGGAGAAAAGCCTGAAAGAATTTTTGAAGGCCAAAGACAAAGCAGCCAAAATAATTCTTGCAGACTTTTTGTCTGCGGGAAAGCTCTGAAGGACTATGAAGACAAAAGGCCATCGAAGGACCCCGAAGGGCAGGTGCCCTTGCGGGGGACTCTCGGCTGCCAAATTAAAGGACACTTCCCCAAAGCTGAAGGGTCACCTTCCCTTTGGGAGGATGCAAAACAAGAAATCCGAAGGGAACGAAGGTAAGGGAGCGACAAAAGGCCGAATCAAGAGAAATGACCGAAGGACTTGCCAAGGGCGGTGATGTCTCTGAAATTGTCAAATTCAAGGAAATAGACTAGCCGTTGTTTCTCAAACAGTGACGGGCTCGTGAATGTAAAATTTACACCAGGAAAAGCCAGAGAGCGAAAGCTACCAAGTGTCGTTTGCCAGGACACATGATAATTTGCCTCTAAAATCAACTTAACGTGCCACGTGTCCCTCGCAAAACCTAGTGGAGTGCGACAAGTGTCTACATCTGAGTTCCCAAAGCTCCCTTCAACAAGCTTCCCTTAGAAGTTACACGGGGAGCACCAAGTGGCAAATGCGGAAGGATTTGACATACTTTTCTAAGAGCAACGGAACATGCTACGTGTCCTTTATAGAGCTCGGTGGAGGCCGACAAGTGTCAACATTTGTAGACTTTCCCTTTTGTTCAGTAAAGAAAGTGGTGGGCCCCAGATGAACTGCTGAAGAGAGCAAAAACTGCCAAGTGTCATCATCTGTGATGAATCTGAATAAGCCCCGAATGCTTCTGTATTATTGCTAAAGAGAGCGAAAACTGCCAAGTGTCATCATCCATGATGAATCTGAATAAGCCCCAAATGCTTCTGTATTGTTGCTAAAGAGAGCGGATGTTGCCACATATCTTGCCTATTTCAGTAGTGAAACACGTCATGTGTCACTTATTGAAATTAGCGAAAAGTAACCAAGGCAAGCAAGAAAGATAAGAACAAATTGATAAGAAGGACGACGGACTCAAGGGCGTCAAATTTGTGGAAATGAAGTAGTTGTTGATCTTCGCAAACTTAAGCATGAACCTAAAGGAATTCAAAGGCTTATGGCCAAGAGAAAGACAAGTACAAAAATGAACAAAGTAGCCCAAGTGGCGAGGGAAGGTGTCAACTCAAGGAGTTACTCCAGTAGTTGATACAATGTCTATGAATTGATCATCAAGACGCACGAATCGTGAATGACAAATGGTGTGACCCATTTTCTTCATTTTGCATTAATGAGTAGACAAGCCACGTAATCACCTTGAAGGAGCGGTCTTGTTTGTAGACAAATGGCGTGGCCCATAACTTCTCATATGATGTTTTAGCGGCTTGCTCTTCCTAATGATCGGAACGCACATGGGTCACTTGTAAAAAGGGTGCCAAAAGGCCTCTTTTCTTCCTCTATATATTGTAGACTTCTCATTTGGAGATCTATTTTTCACATTGTAAGGCGAAGCCCTAGCAATTTTCACCTGGAATCAATAAAATGCATTTTTACCTCTATTCTGGTTAGATATCTCTGAGTGTGTCTGAGTGTTAGTCTTGTGTTTAGTCATTGCTTTATAATGCTTTCACAGGGTTGATACCAACGCATCTGGTATCTATAAGGTGCCATTCTTGCAAGTGACAAGAAGAGTTGTACTTGGAGTGCAGAGACAGAAGGAGGTTACTAGACAGTGTGTTTTTTCTATAGCACCTATGGTGAGTCCTTTTTCTGTATGTTCCATTAAAGCCTCCCTGTTAAGCTTCCTGCAGTCTGGTCCTTTTACCAGTTAAAGTGTATGTATGTGTCTTATGGTTCTGAGTGTGAGTGTGAGTAGGTCGAAGTTATTTGGTGCATCACCCTCTTAGAGTAGGTTTTGTTTTCCTGTAATCCTTCTCCCTTTTCATCCCCCCCATTATATATGTATATATATATATATATATATATATATATCTATATATATGTATATATATATATACATATATATATATATATATGTATATATATGTGTGTGTATATATATATATATATACATATATATAGATATATATACATACATATATATATACATATATATATATGTATATATATGTGTATATATATATATATGTATATATATGTATATATATATATATATGTATATATATTTATAAATATATATACACATATGTGTGTGTATTAGCACTTATTGGAATAACTCAGATGCATCAAAGGGAGCTAGCCCTTATCTAGAGACTCTCCCCTCCAGCTTCGCTTGGAGAGGGGAGTTTCAATTTTGACGTGTGGAAGGCAGGAGCTCGGCCTCTTGCCCAGGGTGCAATCCACTGTGTCAACAAGTTGTATACATTGTCTATCCATTTTACTATATAGTTTTCACAAATGTTTGATGTCATATTAGATAGAGGATGTATTATATGGTCTATATGACTATTACATGTGATAGTGATTGTACTACACACTATTCTAGATGAGTTATCGATGTTTGCATTGCCATTATCTTCCTCTTCATAAATGGAAAGGCCACTCCCAATGAGGAGGTGTGTGGGAGACTGTCCATCTGTGATTGGAGGTAAAGCAGCCATATGATGTTCTCCCTCTATATAGTTAGATCCAAACCTTTTAAGAGATATACTCATGAATACTATTTTGATTTGATGAGCTATATCATGTAAGTTGTGTTGTACTATTATATTAATGTACTATAACATTATTTAGTAAACTAATAAACTAATAGTGGTTGTGGCATAAATAAATATTCATTATTCATCGCATTGTATTATAGCATAGGTTGTATGTATACTTATAGATGTCTAGATGTACATTGTTATATTATGATGCTGAAATAATTTACTATTGTACCTACAAATTAATTTAATGTTGTATTTTTACGCAACCTTACAATTTATGCATCTTTGAGGGCCTTTATGGTTAATTTAGTAAATGTTTATATGCTTAAATCAGATGATGTTTTTATTATACTTAATTGATTTATGTATTTTAATAAAAAAGTAAAGAATTTAAATGATATATAATCAGTAAGGTCATATTGATAATACGTTTTGAAGGTTATATGAGTTAGTTGAGTATAATTACATCAAATAACTACTTCAAAAAAAATATGTGTGATTTTTAAAATGAAACCTAACATGTCTTAACATGTGGTATTAAAGTGTAATTTTAAATGCTCAAACCTTATGAGTCCACTAACATGATATTTACCTCCTTTTTCTTTCTAGTAGGATAAAATGGTGCATGGAAAATCTAACACTGAGGGAATTGTTGACCATTTTGGTCCTACAGGCCAAAATCGGTCCCCCCTTCCTTCCCTATTGTTCTGAGCCAGTTCATTTTTGGTTTTGCACAAGTATTGGAAGTTTCTACAAATTATGCAGGCATTTCTATGGACTCTACAGGCATTTCTATGGACTCTGTAGGAATTTCTACGGACTCCACGGGCATTTCTACGAACTCTGCAGGCATGGATTTCTATGGACTCGGCAGGCAAAAAACTACAGACTCTGAAGGAAGAGGCAAGTTCCCACTTAGGCACAAAATGGACCATTTCAAGTGCCCTTGCAGAGGGCAGTTCGGGACTCAAGAGCCCTTGCAGAGGGCAGGGAACACTTTGGTAAAGAGGCCGCAGAGAAAAGTCGCAAAGGTAAGTTTCCTTCGAAAGTTTGCTTAAGGCAAGGGAAGTACCCTTCGAAAGGGTCGTTTCTAATTTTTTCGAAGGGCACTTTTCAAAGGGCAGTTTGGAGAGGCAAAGGAAGAAATCCTTCAGACTTTTTGTCTAAAGGAATTCCTTCAGACAAAAATTCTGAAGGAATTCAAAAGGGCCACAAACAAAAATCCCACAAAAAGACTAAGGCAAAGGCTAGAATAATTACTTCGGACTTTTTGTCCGAAGGAATTCCTTCGGACAAAAAATTTGAAGAAATTTGAGAAGTTGCGGGAGAAAATCCCGAAAGAGAATTTTTGAAGGAAGGAAAATCTGAAGAAGTAGACAAAGCAATTCTTGCAAACTTTTTGTTCGCGGGAAAATTTTCGTGGAAAAAAGTCCATGGGAAAAGTTTCCAAAGAAAATAGGCCGCTGAAGGACCGCGAAGGGCAGGTGCCCTTACGAGGAACTCTCAGCCAAAATGAAGGGCACTTATCCAAAAGCCAAAGGGTCACCTTCCCTTCATAAAGGTTCAAGCAAGAAGTCCAAAAAAAAGAGAAGGCCGAAGAAAGTCCAAGGGGTGACGGACCTGAAGATGTCAAAGTCAAGCACGGTGAACTAGCTGTTGGAAGTTCAAACATAGTGACAGGTGCGTGAACATCAATTTCAAGGCTCGTGGAATAGCTGTTAATTTTGAAAAGCCTTAAAGAAGAGCCAAAGAACTCAATGACCTACCAAAAGATAGCCTCGAGGGCCGAAGGAGCCAAAAAAGACAAAGCAAGGAAGAAGACAAAGTGCAAAAATGGACAAACAGTCTAAGTGGCAAGGGGAGGTGAGTTATTGCCAGGTGGTCATCAAATAGCACAAATAGTAAGTGGTACAGCTTGCTTTCTCCATTTGGCATTTATGAGCAGACAAACTACGTGATATCTGGAAAGAGCAGTCTTGTTTGCAGAAAAGAGGCACGGCCTGTGCTTTCACATTAATGCTTGAACGCCAAAGTCAAGATCGACGATTACACAGCATGGTTCTAGTAGGCCTCTTTTAGAAGAATGACATCAGCAACAGTGACTTCCTCTTCTCGATGCTCACAAATGCACATAGGCCACTTGAAAGAAGAGCAACAAAGTCTTTTCAAAGAAGCGCCAAGTTCTCTTCTCCTCTTTCTATATATTGTAAACTTCTCATTTTGAGAGAATCCATTCTCTTAGCCCATAACGCAAAGATCTGCCCCAAAATATCTTGGGCTTGTAAGGCAAAACTCTGTCAGATTTTACCTTGAATCAAGACTTAGCATTTTTACCTCCATTTGAACTTGCACTCATGCATATGTCTATGTTTTCTTTTTGTGTTAAGTCATTTCCTTTTATGCTTTTCATAGATTGATTCTAGCATGTCTAGTGCATTGTGAAGTTTCTTCTTCTGCAGGTCTGCCAGAAGTGTCTACAGTAGGAATATAGACGCATGTGAACAGGCTGCTAAAGTGTGTCTTAGAACACCTTAGATAGTTCTTCCTCCCTGTATCTCTACAGACCCCTGACTCACTGACACAGAAGAGTTTCCCACATCAGATGAAGTGTATGGGTGCTTCTTCTTGGTGAAAAGTGTATGTTCGGGCTGAGTGGGTCATCTTTTTTGGTGTATCACCTTTTTTGTTTAGGTTTAGGTTTTATTTCAGCATCTTTCTCCCTTTTCATTCCCCCCCCCACTTTTTCATTTATTTGTTAGCAGTAGGAAATCCATGGCCTAAAAGATACATCAGAGGGAGCTAGCCCTTATCTAGAGACTCTCCCCTCCAGCTTCGCCGGTCCCACAGGCGAGAGGGGAGTTTCCATTGTTGCGTTTGGAAGGCAAAATCTCGGCCTCCTACCCAGGGTGCAATCCACTGCGTCAACAGGAACTTCCAATCAAGATCAACAACTTAATCCTAACTAGCTAGCAACTGAGCAAGCTATAAAGCTAATTCAAATCCTCCTAGTCTTGAATGAAACTTGGGTGATAATGGCAACCCTAGAATAGGAGTTAATGAGAATGATGAGGAAGAAAAGAAAGAAACACAGGAGGAACAATAAACTAACTAGGAAGAACACCAAAAGCAGGAACACGTTGAAGAGCAACAAGTTTTAAGAGCGTAAGTGGCTACAGAGATTACACATAATATGAAGAATATGAATCCACATAAATTTAATGGAATGATGTTGTAAAATGGAGCTAAAGGTTGGCTCATACAAATTGAGAAGTATTTTGAAATTCAAAATTAATCTGAGCTAACCAAAGTAGTATGGCGAGTATACTAGTTAACTAGTGAAGCAACAACTTTATGGGCTAATAAAAAGATGAAAATGGGTCTTGAATCTAACACCACCACCTAGGATCAGTTCATTATGAATTTCAAGGAAAGGTGTCTATCATAGTTGTATTTTGATCAAAAATTTATAGATTTTCATAATCTAAGATAGGGAAAGTTATTAATGACAAAGTATTGGTAATAATTTGCCAAACTCCTTAAGTATTTTCCCTAGTACCAAAAAGATGAACATTAAATCATAAAATTCATCATGGGTCTAATGCCACATATTAGATTCCAAGTTGGTGTGCATGGACCTAATACCATGGATTAGGTTTTTGAGAAGGTCGTTAAGCAGGAGCAAAAGCTCAAATCTCTTAGAGAAGTCAAAGATAAGTATCAGAAGAAGTTTGGTGGCCCAAAAACTTATTTTGAAAAGAATAATTGGAAGCATAGTGATAATTCCAAAAGCATATTAAATAATCAAAATTCCAAGTTTAACAATGCTTCAGGGAATAATAAACTACGTAATGGCTTCAAGGAATTAAATAGCGGAGGTAACCAAACTAAAAGGAAAGGACCTCTTGGTGAGTGTTTCACTTGTGAAGGATGTAATTATTCAAAGGAGAGTCCTTGGTGGAGAGAAAGAAGTAAATTCAATAACCCTTCATCATTCAAAAATAGGGAACCTTCCAATAGAGGATTGATACAATTGTTGAAAATTATCAAGCTAAGTTTTAGGCCTCTCCAATTGAGGTGTCAAGTACTTTGTTTGGAAATTTTATTTCAATTTTGATAGATATTGGAGCCACCAAATGTTTAATTTCTCCTAGTGTGATAAGTAAACTACTTAATAAAGTTGGAAGTATGGCAAATTCATGGACTGTGCATTATAGCAATCAGTCTAGAGTTAAAGTAGATAAATGCCCTTTAAAAGTAGAAGTGGAATTACCTGATTTCACCACTATAATAGACTTGTTTGCAACTCTTTTAGGTTTATATGATCTGATCTTAGGAGTGAATTGGCTTTGGAAGCACAAGGTAAAGGTTAATTACTTCGTAAAGAAGGTTGAATGCATGGATGATTTTAGAAATCAAACACAAATCCAAGATGAGAATAAGAAGTCAAAGTTAAGACAAATTTAGTCCATCGAGATAAAAAAGGCTCAAAATAAAGGATTACAAGTGTTTGTAGTCAAGATAAATGAGATTAAAGAACCTAAATAACCTACCTTAGAAGATTATCTATTTTTAAGGGAATTTTAGGGTGTATTTTAGGAAGATCTACCAAGATTACCTTCCAAAATGGAATTCGACTTCATAATTGATATCTTTTCAGGATCTAAGCCTCAATCTAAGGCTCCCTATAAGATGACAATAATAGAGTTAGTCAAATTGAAAGCCCAACTTTAGGAGATGTTATCTTTAGGGTTAATTCAATAGAGTGTTTTACCATGGGGTGCACCAGTGGCGTTTGTTAAAAATAAGAATGAGACTCTTCACCTATGCATAGATGACATGATGTTGAAAAAGGTAACTATCGATAACATGTATTATTTACTCACACTGATGATCTATTCAATCAAGTACATGGTGCAATGATATTTTCTAAGATTGACCTCATATGAAGATACCATAAGTTGAGAATCAAGGAGGAAGATGTTCTTAAAACTACTTTTAGGTTAAGGTGTGGGCACTATAAATTTACATTTCTTCCTTTTGGGATAATGAATGCACTTGCAACATTCATGAATCTCATGAACAATGTGTTCAGGAATTATCTATATTAGTTTGTGTTCATCTTCCTAGATAATATTTTGATATAATATAAGAGTTAAGAAGAGCATGTTGATCACCTGTATCTATTTTTGCAAGGTTGTAGAAACATAAGTTCTAAATAAAATTATTAATGTGTGATTTCTTTCAGAGAAAGGTGCAATAATTGGGACATATTATTTCAATTGAGGGGATATATGTGGATCCTAAAAGGATAAAATCCATCATGGAATTGTCAACACCCAAAAATGTTCACAAGGTGCATAGTTTTATGGGTTTAGTAGGGTATTACAAGAAATTTATGCCTTAAATTTTAAATTTAGCTAAGCCCATCACCTCTTATCAATATAAAGAGTAGTGTTTTGTATGGAGTGATGAGTGTGAAGAAGATTTTTAGACCCTGAAAGAGCGACCTGCTTTAGCACCGATGTTGAAAGTTCTAGATCCTAATGGCCATTTTTTTGTTGTAACTAATGCTTATGGGGATGGTTTAGGTAGAGTATTACTTTAATAAGGCTCAGTAGTAGCTTATGAATCTAGAAATTTGAACTCTTATGAGTCTAATTATGCTCCACATGATTTGGAATTGGCTAACATTATGAATTCCTTAGAGGTTCAGAGGCATTATTTATTGGTAAATCATTTGAGCTAAAGATAGATAATCTATGGATCAAGTATATCTTCACACAACCAAATATAAATGCTTGACAAAGACGTTAGTTAGAGTTTTTTTCTAAGTATGATTTTGATATAAGATACATAAAAGGGAAAGAGAACAGGGTTGTAGATGTTCTTAGTCACAGAAGGAACATAGAAGTAATGGCTACAATCAAAAGTACCTTCTGAGATCAAGGTTTGATTTTCTCATCAAGAGATGAATTTTATAATCAAGTCAAGATAGCTCTAGCATAAAATCCTCTAGATCATAGGTATGGAGGATTTCACATAGAGAATGATGGGCTTATAAGATTCAATGGGGGAATGTATGTGTTAGATAAAAATTGAGAGTTCCCATTGGTTAAGGAGTTTCATAATGCTCCTTAATTTTGTCATCCATAAGTGACCAAACTAATGGTAGAAATAACACCATTGTACTTATGGAAGAAAATCAAGAAAGATGCAGCTAATTTTTGAGCTAGATGTTTCAAATGTCAGCAAGTGAACGTTGAACATACTCATCCTATTAGGTTGTTGTACCTACATGGCATTCCTGAATGGAAGTGAAAATTCATCAGTATGGACTTTTTCTAAGGGATGGCCATGTCAAGGAATTAACATGATATGATTTTTGTGGGAGTTGAAAAACTCACCAAGATGGCACATTTTATTCCAGGTAATTTAGTTGATGATGCACCAGTTCTAGCAAAGAGGTTTGTGTAGTAAATTTACATGTTGCATGGTCTTATTAAGAAAATCATTTCATAAAGAGACCATTGCGTGTCTTCTAGGGTTTGGCAAGCTTTAAATGCAACTTTGAGAACTTAATTTAATTTTAGCATAACTTATCATCCTAAAAATGATAGGAAAATTGAGAGGGTAAATTAAGTTTTGGAGGATCTTTTGAGAATGTATTGGATGGAAAAAAATATTAATGGGAATAATACCTTTTATTAGTTGAATTTGCCTATAATAACTCATTCCATTCAGCTTAAAATTGTCACCTTTTGAAGTTCTTTATGGCTGAAAATGTAGAACACATATGAGTTGGGATAAATTAGAAGATTGAGTGGTTTTTGAGCCTAAAATTCTTATTGAAATGGAAGAATAGGAGAAATTGATTAATTAAAGGTTGGCTAAAGCCAATGATAAACAAAAAATCTATGTTGATATGAAAATAACAACAAGGTAGTTCACAATTTGAGACAAAGTTTTTATGCATGTTAAACTACAAAAGAGTTCAATAAAAGTTTGCAAATCAGCCAAATTAATACCTAAATATGTAAGATCTTTCAAGGTTATGGAAGTGATTAACTCTATTGCTTACAAATTTGCTTTGCCACCAACTTTAACACAAATTCATAATATTTTTTATGTGTCTTATATAAAAAAAGTATGTAAGTGATCCTTCACATGTACTTGACTAAAATGCATTACGAGTTCTGGATTCAGGAGTCATAATAATAAAATCAATCAAAATTCATGAAATACTCAAGCTCATCTTGCATAATAGAGAAGTGTCTCAATTCAAGGTCCAGTGGGACCAATATTTTGAAGATAGTGCCACTAGGGAAAACTATGAGGAATTTCATAGACTGTTTCCTCATTTATTTAATTGATGCATTTTATAAAACTTATTTATAGACATGTTTATTAAATGAAGTCATCGTGATGATGATCTATTTAAGGGGGAATGATTTTACATCTTAAATTTTCCTTAACATGTATAACATTTATTTTAAAACAAATATTAGGAATATTGATTTGGTTAGTTTGTTGATTAGTAAGATCAGACACATGTTATTCTAATAAATTATTGCATTTTTATAGTTTACATATTTATTTGTAGTATTATTGTTTCAAATAAAAACATATGACTATGTTTTATTTTAATCAATTATGATATGGATGTTATAGTGATAATTATATCAGTTTTTGTTAGTTATTTTTCGTAGTTGTATCAATAATGATGGACTAATTATTTTTTGTTTGTCTAAGGTGGATGTAGGATTGTTTCACCCTCACTTGGAACCACAGAGGGAGAGAATCATAGGGTAAAGAGCAACAGATTATGTTAGTTACAGGTATAAAGATCAAGAGACTAGAACAATCACACATGCACACTAAATACCTAATTGTCATGTTTAGCATGTTGTGTGTTTTCGTGTGAGATAATAGATATGCATGTAAAAATTACATAACTATTTCTTGTTGAGTTTTATGGTTTTTTGCTTTATTGGATGCTTTATGAGTTTTATGATTACACTAGTTGTTTCTTAAATAATGAGTTGAAGAGTCATGTTTTGGGCACACTGATAGTCGTCTACCTTTGAAGTAATGTTGGATTTATTTTAGTTTATAGAGTTTATACCTTACTTATTTTATTTAGTCATATTTTTACTTGTGTAGATTACCTTATATTAGTATTATTGGCTTGATTGTATTTAAGCGGTGTCTAATTTTGTTTCATATAAAAATTTAAAAAAAGAGGATAACAAAGTTTCTTCTTGTGAGACATAAGATTCCTTAAGGGCATTTTAACCACATTTCATAATTGGTGTACATTAGGGAACCACCAACATAGGTATGAAAAGAGGGTATAATTAATATAACCCTTTTGATATTATTAAATATTTTGTTAAAAAAAAGATAGTTAAGTTGACTACCACTTTTGACTTGAGTTTAAATCATTGCATATTGCATAAATTTTAAGAAGTCAAAATACAACCATCATTCTTGTGGAGATTAGGATTTGTGTTTAGTGGATTGTAGTTTTGAAAGTGGAGAAGAGAGGAACAGGTTGTTAATGCATACGTGGAGTGATCTATGGTGGTCATTGGGAAGAACCAGTCAGTTTGGTAAGGTTTACGATATGCAATTTAATAAACAGAAAGAATGAGAATAAATTGGCAGGAAAAAATAAAAATTAGGGATGTGTTGTGGAAGAAGGAAAAATGAGGAGAAAGTTTGGAAAGAGGTTTCTATTTTCAAGGGTGAGACAAGAGGTTACTCTCTAAAAATCTAGGCAAGTAACAATATCAGTATTCTAAAAATTGGGTTTTTATGGTTCTTGTTTTCAATGAAACATAAAACAAGCTATAAATAAATTTGTTACTTGATTAATCTGTGATATAATTTTTTTTTTCTATAGATGCTTGGAAATATATTGCTGCCATATATTTTACCTCGTCTCTCCCTCTAAAATGTTGTCATCATTTTTTGACTCCTTGTATAGCTAGAAATTATAATTTTTTGACTCATATGTGTGGGCTTATGTTAGGGCTTAACCTTAACATGACTATATTTTATACTTATTGAGGATTTGTATGGCGTAAAAATTGTGAAAGATAGTTCACCATTTTTGAATAATGTTATTTCGAGCCAACCTCAAATGAGTTAATACTTACAAGTGTTGAGATGACCCAAACAATTGAGTGTGTGAATGGTTTAGATGTTATAGGAGAAAATTTAGGAAAAAGGAATATGGTTGTGTATGCTTATTTTCATAGTTTGATGTAAAAAATATTTAGGTGGTTGTAGGTATACATATTGCCCAAACTATAGCAGAGTTGAAATAAAATGTATAACATGAGGAAAACCTTTTGATAATGTATATTTACAATTAAGTAATCTTCATTTGAATGAGGAAACTTATATAGGTTGTAGAAGAAATTATAGGGAAACATAGCATGTTTAATCCATTGAAATTGGAGAACCAGATTTAATAAGAGATGGATACTTGTAAAGTTATATAAATTTATTTATAACAACTTTGAAGGTTTCTATAGTATGTTTAGTTAACTATAATACTACATTAATGTACATAAATTTTATAGCACCCAAGCTACAAGACAATAAATATGGGCATAATTTTTCTTGTTAGACTATTAGATTTCTAAAACTATCATTATTTTAATCGACACTCAATTTGATCATTTGAGAGATTTATGGTTGAGGATTTTTAAATAATGGCCTTATCCTTTTAAGGAATGGTTAGAGAAGCCTATATTTCGAAGATTAAACCTTTTATGTTTATTGGATTCTAGTTTTTGTATGAGTTGTGTTATTGATCTTGCATGTCAATAGTGAGGATAGTTAATATAAGTTTACATTATGTATTTAGTGATTGAAGTTCAAGTACGGGTCTATGGGTATTAAGAATTGAATATTATTATTAAATACAAAAGATTTACTAATCTGAGATACTGTTTTAAATGCCAATAAGACTAGGTAGTTGCATATAGCTTCTATTAAAGTGTATGGGTTGTGTGTAGAGATGTCTACAAAAACTTGGTATTTTAAACCTTTATAAAAGTATAGGAGTATTGAAAGTTTTATGGACTATGTTGGATCACGTCAAATAATGTTAGATATTTAGAGTGGAATGTAATTAAAACTATTATATGTTTATTCTACCATATGTCAAAGTGACCTTAAAAACTTAAATAAATATTAAATCATAAGGTATATATATGAGGGTAATTTAATTGACGTGGGATTGTTCTAGTATTGTTAGATATTACAATGTGATATTTATTATGTTATTTTATACTGCCTTGATGTGTGATGCATAATGAATATGTACATAAGAAATTGTGAGATGGTTGTGTGTTTCCACCAATCTATAATGCATGTATGAAGGATTTTGAAACAAACATTTTGTTGACTTAGGACATTGAGAATGTTATGATGATTGTTTATGAATGTTACTATGCAAATGCATGTCCTTCACGTTAAGGGATGATGAGTGACATGCATGGAGCCTTTTTAATAATCACTCATCATCAATTAACGAGAAGGACAATGATTCATCTGCATTCTAGTAAAGAGTATGGTTGTAGTGAACTAAGACCCAACTTTATTTAGAGTCTAAAACTATAATAAAGGTTTTGGCCAAAGTACTGTTATAATTGTATACATTGTTTTTACACCATACTATCTAGTTTGCATGCATGTCTGATGTCATATTAGATAGAGGATGTATTCCATAGTTTATATGGTTATTGCATGTGATAGTGATTATACTACACATTGTTCTAGATGACTTTTTATGTTTGCATTGCAATTATCTATCCCTTCGTGAAGGGAAGGGCCACTCCCAGTGGGGAGGTGTGTGGGATATCGTCGGTATGTGGTTGGAGGCAAAGTGCCTAGATGATACTCTCCCTCTTTATAACTAGATCTAGACCTTTTTTGAAATATATTCATGGCTATTATTATGATTTGATGATTTGTATCATGGAAGCTCTATTATATTATTGTATTAGTGTATTTTGACATTATTGTATTAAACTGATAAACATAGCAATGGTTGTGGCATAAATAAATATCCATTATTCATTGTATTTTATTAAAGTAGAGATTGTATTTATTACTTATGGATGTCTAGATGTACATTTTTATATTCTAATGCCTTAATGCTTATAAAGTATTGTTATACCTATAAATTGCTTTAATGTTGTACCATTATGCAACCTTATTATTTATGCATCGTTGAGGGCCTTTATGGTTAATTCAAAAAATGTTTATATGTTTAGATATGATGATATATTTGATGTACTTTGTTTATATGTTTAGATATGATGGTGTATTTGATGTACTTAATTGATTTATGTATTATAATAGCAAAGTAAAGAACCTAAATGATATATAATCAATAAGGTCATATTGTTGATACATTTAGAAGGTTATAGGAGTTAGCTAAGTTTAATTATAATAGATATCTACTTCAAAAAAAATCATGTATGATTTTTAAAATGGAGCCTAGCGGGATTTTGACAATACAACCCACCACCGTAAGGAGTTCAAGCAAATATGCCACATATTTCACATTGTAATCTTTTTGGTCCTTTGGAAAGACATTAATGTTGCTACTTTTAATAAAGAAAGCTTAGGCATAGATTTTTCTACTTCTAACAGAATCTATGTCTTGTCTAATGTTCTACTTCAGATTCAAGTTCAGCCCGACAAAGTGGAAATGGAGGTCAAGCACCTTAACACTCTATTGGAACACTTGGTTATGCCCCATGTGCAGTTTGTCGAGTGTCATCCGAGGATCCACCAAATGACAACCAACACATAGAACAAGATTGATGGGCTCGTGGTAGGTTCCTCAATTCAAGCGACTGCACATCTAGGAGCCATTTAGCTTTCTTGACCCCTCCCCCTTCTCCTAGATGAATATTCTTGAGAGGATTTAGAGGGTGGTCATTGCTTGATCTTAGTCATATAGGGTTTACCTCCCCGAGATGGTACTGGGCAGGGAAAGTTTCCTCGATTGGTTTTGGCCATCCCTCCCCATCGTGTTCCTAATGTTGAAGTTGAAGAATAAAACAAACAAGGTGATGGTTAGACCATACCTGATTCTCCTTCCCCCTCACCACTTCCCCTCCCCCCCACTAGGGAGGTTGGGGTGACAAACAAGATAGTCCTCCTTCACCGCCTCCTCCATCTGTGGGGTTGGTGGCTTATGTTGCCTAATGGGTGGTTTTGGTATATATTATCTCTTGTGTAGATGTCACCAATGATGTAATGGACTCTTGGTAGTTTTGGTTTCATATGTTCTCTGATGTGTTTTGTTTTTGGGGTGTGTTGTCATGCCACCTATCTTTTTTATCATTCATGTATTATGTTTCCTTATTATAAATATGATGCATGTTTCAATTAGAAAAATATGCATGAGTCAACATGGATTAAAATCTCTCAAAATTTGAAATAAAGTAAAATTGAAGTTTTAAATAATTAACAAAATTGATTGTATTGGATTTTATACATCTACGTTTAAGGGGTACCTATTTAACGTACAAGCATTTGTTCTTGGAGAGGAAGAACGATAAATTTAATCCCAGAGTGTTTCCACAGTCCATAAAATAGTTAGACAGTTTTTCTGGGAAAAAACTATGTATTAGTTTTTTCTCTTAATAAAAAATGATGTTTCAGTTCATACTACATGAACCATCATCAAGGATCCGTTCTCATTCTTTGATGAAGGTTCATGTAGTATGAACCGAAACGTCTTTTTTTATTAGGACAAAAAATAAATACACAGTTTTTCCCAGAAAAACTCTCTAACTATGATAAATTTGCATAACTGCTTTAGATTTCTCGTTCTCTAGCCTTTTTCCCAATTAAAATATAGGATATATGTTCTCCCCAAAACAAAATTAAATATTTTAAATAAATTTAATACTTTTAAAATTTATAAAAATATAAATTATTAAAATATATATTTAAATACTTTTTAAAAATAAGATTAAAAAATGACTCAAATCATCAATAAAAAAAATTATAGTATTAAAACATCAATTTTTTTCTAATATTCTTAAAGGTATTGTATGAAATCACTGAATTATATAGAATATCGGTATCTTTGCCCATACATTTATGAATAAAGGGTAAAGGTATCCACATCGTCAAAATCGCATAGAGCATGATCGTGACTTTAACTGCTTAACTCTCTGTATCAAATATGTAAAGAAATTTATACCTTGATAAATAGATATAAACACGCATCATTCTCGATTCCTCACCCGTCGAATTAAATTCTTTCACTAAAACATCAATTTTTTAAAAAAAGTACCTTCATTATTTTTCCTACATCGGTATCTTTATTTAAAAAAAATTAAACCATGAAATTTTTAAAATCATGAACAAGTCAAATCGATACCGGAATGTCCCTTCTAAGGTTGTAGACTTCCAATCCAAATCTAAAGAGCGGAGGGTAGAAGAATCTAGATAGCATATGCAAGCCTAGTGAGTGGCCACGCCAAAAGTATGAGTAGCATATTTAATTAATATAGATTTGAGATAAAGGAAAAGAAAAGTAAAGGAAAGGTGACCAACTTTGGAAAGTGGAAATTAAGCGACAAATAATAAAGAAACTGCACGCGTCAAATCATGTTCATCATCCGTGCTTCCGCTGCAGTCCGCCATCATTACCTGGTTGCAGTTCGTGGAGGATATTTTTGTGCGCCGTGGTCCTTTCACATGATAAGCCTTAAAACTAGTTCGAATCTTATGTTGTACCCTTTGACGAGGATTTTTATTTTTCATAAATATAAACGTTATTAAAGAGAGTTATGAACTTTAAAGAGGAATTTTCATAAAGATCGGATTTTCATATTCATATGGAATAGGATAAGGACAAGTTTTTGGAGATGGTTCAGATAGTTGGAGCAGTTAGCGATATCGGTATTGTTAGCTATAACATCTCGTTGGTGATCTTTAGTGATTTGTAAGGGATATTTGGACCTCCCTTTTGTATCCAGACTGATTCCTAGCTCCAGTCAATGCTCCTTCTCTAATTTGTAACTCTGGGTTTTATAAAAACATTTACCTCTATCAAATAAAAAAGGAAATGAATATGCTAATGTGACTAATTACATATGCTAATATTGTTATTCGAAGTTGTTTAATAGATTAGTGTTATTATTTATCCATGTTATATTAAGTTTTTTTTTTTTTTTTAAGGAAATGGATTTGTTTAACAACAAAATCTAATCACAATGACTTACAATAATAATACACTATTATATTCTTATTTCAATTTTAATATTGATTAAAAAAAATTATATTTTTTAAATCGTTATTTTGATACATCATAAAATTATTTTAGGATAGTAGATGTTAACAAAACAAAGTTTACAAAAGTGTAATCTAAGTATAAGATGGGCAAAGAATGTATCCACTAATAAAACAAAGTTTACTAAAGTGAATTTTTTTCTTTCCATATTGTTGATTAAATATGTACATCAACATTATTTATTTTTTATTTTTTAAAAATAACTTGTTTAGGTTGGTGTTATTATTTGTCGTATTATTGAATACATTTATGTGTTAGTGTTATTATTTATCTAAATTATATTAATATTTTTTTAATAAATGATCATGTTGTTTATATATAGTTATAAGACTTTTTATATAGATTGATGTTATTATTGGTCTATGTTAAATTAAGTAACATTTGTTTTTTTAAAGTGAGCATGTTTATGTGACTCATTATATATGTTGGTATTATTATTTGTCCATGTTCTATATCAAGTAATATTTATTTTTAGAAGTGAACATGTTTATGAAATTCATTATATATGTTGGTGTTATTATTTGTCCATGTTATATATTAAGCAATATTTATGTTTGGAAGTGGACATGTTTATGTAATTCATTATACATGTTGGTGTTATTATTTGTCCATGTTATATATTAAGTAATATTTATTTTTGGAAGTAAATATGTTTATGTAACTCATTATATACGTTAATGTTATTATTTATCTATGTTATATTAAGTAATTATTTTTGGAAATAAGCTTCTTTATGTGATTTATTATTTATATTGGTGTTATAATAAAATTTGATCGTTTTGATCATGATGTACCTACGAATTGAATCGTTGTACTATGTCGCCCAATTAATCGAATAATAGACCACCTTAATATGAAGTGAGACTTAAACTTTAAACCTTTTATTGACAAGAGACACAAATTTCTCTTACACCATTATCTAATAAATTATTTTAATTTATATTATTTAAAAACTTTATATTTTTCAATAATTATTTTGATGTAACATAAAGTTTATTCACATATTCGTAGTCTAATATCACTTTGTTTTTTTAGTTTTATGTTTTTTCAAAGTATCCATGATTAATCTCATTTTTTATGTATATGCATTGACCCTATTCATTTTTAATTAAAAGAAAGGAAAATGTTGCAACTAAAAGGGGGTAAAAATTTATTAAAAGAACCAGACAACGGGAAAATTACATACTCAAGTCTTGTTCAAGAAGTTGAGCCAGAGCAGGGGCTAGTCTAGCAAGAAGCATCTGCCGATCCTGAATACACCAATCCGGCCCATTCTCCGCGGTCCATTTAGCCAAACCATCAGCAACCCCATTCCACTCAGGGGGAATATGCTTAAAAGAAATAAACACAAACGACGCACTCATCTGACGAATCTGCTTAATTACCGTAGCCAGCTGCCAATCAAAAGAAAGGAAAATGTTGTTAAAAGGTAGAATTCTTAAAAAAAAATTCAATAATAAAATATTCTAATAGTCATGACGTACACCCTAAATAATTTTAGGTAATACTATTCTTTCAAGTAATTAAATAATAAAATTAATATTAATTATGCAACAAAATTAATAATACTTATCTTCAAAATTAATTATACAACAAAACTCTTAATATTTTTTAATAATAAAACCTTTTAATAATTATGATGTAAGCCAAAAATAATCTAGGTATTACTATTCTTATAGGTAATTAAATAACAAAATTAGTATTAATTATATAATAAAATTAACAATATTTTCTTTCAAAATAATTATACAATAAAATTAATACACGGACCATTTAAAAATAAATTAAATATAAAATTGATACTTAAATAAAAATTTAATTATAATAAAATATATATATATATATATATATATATATATATATATATATAATCACAAATTTTATATTACATATACAATATATTATAATATTTTGAAAACAAAAAAACTCAATATAAAAAAAATCAATATTTTTATTTATAATTAAAGAAAGAATCAAGTAAAACTTAATTTTTTAAGGAGCTCCATATCCATGAAATAGTAAACAAATTAATATGGTCCTAATTTATTAAGTAAAAATCAATGTAATAAAAAATTATATTAAAATGAATTAATTAATATACTTATAATTTATTAGTTTATGAAGTACAAATCAATGTAATCGAAAGTTATATTAGTTAATCTAAAAATTTATATTTGTGTACCTCAAATAAAATTGATTATAAATGCTTGTGATATCTTAACTTTAAAGAAGGTTGTAATTATTTCATTCCCGTGAAGAAATTAATATTATATAGAAATATATTAGAAATATTTTATTATTGGCTTGACTTTAAAATAGATTGGAGTCATTTCATTCTCTGTAAAGAAATTAATAATGCATAGAAGTACATTCAACATAATTTATTGGTGGCTTAACTTTAAAGTACATTGTAGTCATTTCAATCCCATGAAAAAAATAATAATGCATATAAGTACATTAGACACATTTCATTTTTAATTAATACTTACTAAGATAGATTTTGATATTGCATATCTTGATAAGTATAGTTGGCTTATCTTTCAAGTGCATTAGGATTGTTGGATTTTTATTCATTAAAAAATTGTTCCATTTTTACTAAGTGAAATTATAAGTATTTGTTAGTGTAGATGTTAATTATAATTGTTCCATTTTTACTAAGTGAAATTTTAAGTATTTGTTAGTGTAGATGTTAATTATGGAAGTAAAAACTTAAAAACTTTATGGAATATTTAAATTGTAATGCCACCATTAATTATTAGTAAAATAGGATGCCCTGAGAGGTAGAACTCTCCTACTCACTCTAATGACCCTCCTTGAAGGCTCTCACATCTCCTTCCTCTTTGCCCTTGTGCTCTCTCCTTTCTCTGTTGTAGGCGGGCTTGTGGAGCTCTTTCTTCTTCCCTCTGTCTCTTGTTGCAAGTTTTGAGGTTGGCTTGTGGAGCTCTTTCTTCTTCCCTCTGTCTCTTGTTGCAAGTTTTGAGGTTGGCTTGTGGAGCTCTTTCTTCTTCCCTCTTTGTCTTTTGTTGTAGGTTATGTAGCCATGGTGGATTTATTGGGCTCTTCATTTTTTTGCTTTCGTTGTGGGTTCATTTTGCTTTAATCTTTGGTTGTCTCTACACTAGCTCATATACTCTTTTTTCTCATATTTTGGTCTCTCTCTTGTCTTTATCGATGCCTCATTACTTCTAGATCTATCACTACTTTTCCTCTTTTTGATTGTTTTTGTGTAGAAATTGATTTGTGTTTCCTCATTTATTCTTAGGGTTATTGCAGTTGTTTCTTCTTATTTTATTTGTGGTTTGTTTTTGTTTCTCCCTCTTCTAATATGGATTTCATCCTTTTGTTAAATTGGGATCCTTTTGGTCTTTCTTTTCCACTTTCTTAAAGGTGTAATGAGGCCTTTCTCCTTCAGGGTTTCGATTCCTCTCTCTAAGTGTGGTTGTTTACTTTTGTTGGCTTGTTAATTTAAACTATGTTCTCTCTGTAGGATGATGGTGGGATAGTTACCTTTATTTTCGGGGGCACTCTTCTTATGGTGTGTCTAACACTTATTTCTTTCTCTTATATAGTCACAATTGTTCTAGTCTCGAACTCTCCGAACCTCGATATCCCTCTTCAGTTTTGTCTCCCATCAACTTCTTATGTTTAGGGCTTCTTTTTCCTGATGAATGTTGTTGTGTAGGCCTGAGATATTTTCCTCTCAAGTAAATCTTGGTTTTGGTTCGTTGTTATGCCATGTATGAAGTCTTATTTTCCCTTCTTTCAAGACTTCTTTTTTTCCTTTCTAGGAGAGGTTGTTTCAACCTTTGCCCTTATAATCTCTTTCTTCCCTTTATTTCTTATTTTTCTTAGTCACCTTATCACTATAATCTCGTGGCAGCCCATTTTCTTTGCACCTGGTCTAGATTGTGGATATTATAGGGTTATTTGAATATTTTCCTTGGTGGACATTTGGTAGCTTTTCTTCTTTCACTAAGCTAGTGGTTGGGTCTTTTCTCTCTTCTCACTAGGGAAGATTCAACCTTTCCCATGAGTAGAGCTCCTTAAATTGCTTTTGGGTTTCTCCATGAATTTGGTTTAAGTCAAGTGATATTGATGCTCTCATCATCTTGGGAAGCCTTAAACTCTTTTCATGCATCTCTATAACTATTTTCATCTTGAATTTTTTTTACCTTTAGTCTTCTTATCGAGACCATATTATATAGTCTTAGTAGTTACTTTTCTCTACTTTAACCAAATTAATATGTTCGTCCCTTTTTGCTTTTCCTATTTTTAATTTTTAGAAGTTAACATATATACAAATATTGCCAATTTTGAATTCAGTCACCAATAAATAGAAAAAATGTGTACTTTATTTAATCATCAATTACACACATGAGCATTGAAAATATTGATACATGAAAGGCATATCTCTGTTATTCTAAGGTTTCCAAATATTTCATTATTTCATCATTTTATTATATGAAATCTATTTATTAAACAATTATTAAATGCACACTATGCACTGAAACATTAATGCAAGTCGCAAATCTATTTTTCTTGGCATTCTAAGTCAAATATCCAACTATTATGAGTATACAGGGGTTGTAACATGTATATTAAAAGAAAGAGAGTAGTGAAGATAAAAATTAGATAAACAAAATCAAAATATTAGATTTCACTTGCATACAGTGTCAAGATTAAAACTTTATGCTCCAAAAACTTGCCTAGAGCAAAGTGTATTCCCTGGCAACCCTCTCTAATAAAATCTAAATTTTAAAGCAACAATTGTCATAACTTTATTTACACATTTTCAAATTCATACTTTAAAAAATATTTATCTACAATACTCTACATCAATATATACCCATTTCCTTTATAATTATTATTATATTTATTAATTAAAAATTATTTGTATATATTAATATATTTAATTAATTGTAATTTATTTATTCAGATTATATTTTAGTGAACATATATTTTCACAATATATAAAATTAAATCTAATTATAATACTATCTAAATTATATTTTATTTTTAAATATTAAATTATTAAAATATTTTAAATTTATCAATTCAAATCTCAAAGGGCATATTAGATCGGTTGTGGTTGTTGGAGATGGTTCAGATAGTTGGAGCAGTTAGTGATATTGGTGTTGTTAGCTATAACATCTCGTTAGTGATCTTTAGTGATTTGTAAGGGATATTTGGACCTCCCGTTTGTATCCAGAATGATTCATAGCTCCAGTCAATGCTACTCCTCTAATTCATAACTCTGGATTTTATAAAAACATTTAGCTCTATCAAATAAAAAAAGAAATGAATATGTTAATGTGACTAATTACATATGCTAATATTGTTATTCGAAGTTGTTTAATAGATTAGTGTTATTATTTATCCATGTTATATTAGGTTTTTTTTAAAAGGAAATGGGTATGTTTAATAACAAAATCTAATCATAATGGCTTATAATAACAATACACTATTATATTCCTATTTCAATTTTGATATTGATTAAAAAAAATTATATTTTTTAAATCATTATTTTGATACATCATAAAATTATTTTAGGATAGTAGATGTTAACAAAACAAAGTTTACAAAAGTGTAATCTAAGTATAAGAAGGGAAAAGAATGTATCCACTAATAAAACAAAGTTTACTAAAGTGAATTTTTTTCTTTCCATATTGTTGATTAAATATGTACATCAATATTATTATTTTTTGGGAAAAACAAAAAAAAGATAACTTGCTTAAGTTGGTGTTATTATTTGTCGAGATTATATTAAGGAATTTTTTAATTATTGAATATGTTTATGTGTAAGTGTTATTATTTATCTAAATTATATTAATATATTTTTAATAAATGACCATTTTGTTTATATATAGTTATAAGACTTGTTATATAGATTGATGTTATTATTGGTCTATGTCAAATTAAGTGACATTTGTTTTTGAAAGTGAGCATGTTTATGTGACTTATTATATATGTTGGTGTTATTATTTGTCCATGTTCTATATCAAGTAATATTTATTTTTAGAAGTGAACATGTTTATGAAATTCATTATATATGTTGGTGTTATTATTTGTCCATGTTATATATTAAGCAATATTTATGTTTGGAAGTGGACATGTTTATGTAATTCATTATATATGTTGGTGTTATTATTTGTCCATGTTATATATTAAGTAATATTTATTTTTGGAAGTAAATATGTTTACATAACTCATTATATACGTTAATGTTATTATTTATCTATGTTATATTAAGTAATTATTTTTGGAAATAAGCTTATTTATGTGACTTATTATTTATATTGGTGTTATAATAAAATTTGATCATTTTGATCATGATGTACCTACGAATTAAATCGTTTTAGTGCGTCGCCCAATTAATCAAATAATGGACCACCTTAATATGAAATGAGATTTAAACTTTAAACCTTTTATTGACAAGAGACACAAATTTCTCTTACACCATTATCTAATAAATTATTTTAATTTATATTATTTAAAAACTTTATATTTTTCAATAATTATTTTGATGTAACATAAAGTTTATTTACATATTCATAGTTTAATATCACTTTGTTTTTTCAGTTTTATGTTTTTTCAAAGTATGCATGATTAATCTCATTTTTTATGTATATGCATTGACCCTATTCATTTTTTATTAAAAGAAAGGAAAATGTTGTTAAAAGGTAGAATTCTTAAAAAAATTTCAATAATAAAATATTCTAATAGTTATGATGTACACCCTAAATAATTTTAGGTATTACTATTCTTTCAAGTAATTAAATAATAAAATTAATATAAATTATGCAACAAAATTAATAATACTTATCTTCAAAATAATTATACAACAAAACTCTTAATATTTTTTAATAATAAAACCTTTTAATAATTATGGTGTAAGTCTTAAATAATCTAGGTATTACTATTCTTTTAAATAATTAAATAACAAAATTAGTATTAATTATATAATAAAAGTAACAATATTTTCTTTCAAAATAATTATACAATAAAATTAATACACGGACCATTTAAAAATAAATTAAATATAAAATTGATACTTAAATAAAAATTTAATTATAATAAAAAATATATATATAATCACAAATTTTATATTACATATACAATATATTATAATATTTTGAAAACAAAAAAATCTCAATAAAAAAAAATCAATATTTTGATTTATAATTAAAGAAAGAATCAAGTAAAACTTAATTTTCTAAGGAGCTCCATATCCATGAAATAATAAACAAATTAATATGGTCCTAAATTATTAAGTAAAAATCAATGTAATAAAAAATTATATTAAAATAAATTAATTAATATACTTCCAATTTATTAGTTTATGAGTAGAAATCAATGTAATAGAAAGCTATATTAGTCTATCTAAAAATTTATGTTTGTATACCTCAAATAAAATTGATTATAAATGCTTGTGATATCTTAACATTAAAGAAGGTTGTAATTATTTCATTCCCGTGAAGAAATTAATAATATATAGAAATATATTAAACATGTTTTATTATCGACTTGACTTTAAAATAGATTACAATCATTTCGTTTCCTGTAAAGAAATTAATAATGCATAGAAGTACATTAGACATAATTTATTAGTGGCTTAACTTTAAAGTACATTGTAGTCATTTCAATCCCATGAAAATAATAATAATACATATAAGTACATTAGACACATTTCATTGTTTATGATTTAATTAATATTTATTAAGATAGATTTTGATATTGCATATCTTGATAAGTATTGTTGGCTTATCTTTCAAGTGCATTAGGATTGTTGGATTTCTATTCATTAAAGAATTGTTCCATTTTTACCAAGTGAAATTATAAGTATTTGTTAGTGTAGATGTTAATTATGGAAGCAAAAACTTAAAAAAATTATGGAATATTTAAATTTTAATGCCACCATTAATTATTAGTAAAATAGGATGTCTTGAGAGGTAGAACTCTCTTACTCGCTCTAACAACCCTCTTTGAAGGCTCTCACATCTCCCTCCTCTTTTCCCTTGTGCTCTCTCCTTTCTCTATTATATGTAGGCTTGTGGAGCTCTTTCTTCTTCCCTCTATCTCTTGTTGCAGGTTCTGAGGTAGGCTTGTGGAGCTCTTTCTTCTTCCCTCTTTGTCTTTTGTTGTAAGAATTGCAGCCATGGTGGATTTGTTGGGCTCTTCATTTTTTTGCTTTCGTTGTGGGTTCATTTTGATTTTATCTTTGGTTGTCTCTACACTAGCTCATAGACTCTTTTTTCTCATATTTTGGTCTCTTTCTTGTCTTTATTGATGCCTCGTTACTTCTAGATCTAGCACTACTTTTCCTCTTTTTGATTGTTTTTGTGTAGAAATTGATTTGTGTTTCCTCGTCTATTCTTAGGGTTATTGCAGTTGTTTCTTCTTATTTTATTTATGGTTTGTTTTTGTTTCTCCCTCTTCTAATATGGATTTCATCTTTTTGTTATATTGAGATGCTTTAGGTCTTTCTTTTCTACTTTCTTAAAGGTGCAATGAGGCCTTTCTCCTTTAGCGTTTCGATTCCTCTCTCTAAGTGTGGTTGTTTACTTTTGTTGGCTTGCTAATTTAAACTATGTTCTCTCTGTAGGATGATGGTGGGATAATTGCATTTCTTTTTTGGGGCACTCTTCTTTTGGTGTGTCTAACACTTATTTCTTTCTCTTAGATAGTCACAATTGTTCTTGTCTCGATCTCTCCCAATCTCGATATCCCTCTTCAGTCTTGTCTCCCATCGACTTCTTATGTTTAGGGCTTCCTTTACCTGATGAATGTTGTTGTGTAGGCCTTAGATATTTTCCTCTCAAGTAAATATTGGTTTTGGTTCGTTGTTGTGCCATGTATGAAGTCTTATTTTCCCTTATTTCAAGGCTTCTTTTTTCCTTTCTAGGAGAGGTTGTTTCAACCTCTGCCCTTATAATCTCTTTCTTCCCTTTATTTCTTCTTTTTCTTTTATTGGGTGTTCCAAAATAACTTTGGTCCAAGTTGGGTGTTAGGGTTGGAAATCAATATATCATTATGATTTTGTGGCTTCCTGGTTTCGGGCTTACTTTTTTCTTGGTCACCTTGCCACTATAATCTCGTGGTGGCCCATTTTCTTTGCACCTGGTCTAGATGGTGAATATTATAAGGTTATTTGAATCTTTTCCTTGATGGATATTTGGTAGCTTTTCTTCTTTCACTAAGCTAGTGGTTGGGTCTTTCCTCTCTTCTCACCAGGGAAGATTCAACCTTTCCCATGAGCAGAGCTCCTTAAATTGCTTTTGGGTTTCTCCATGAAGTTCTCTTTACTATCATGTTTTGCAGTTTTCATGTAGTATTTATGTAATTAACATTATAGGCTTATTTATGGGTTTTATTGTAGCCTCCCCATGTTAAATTTTGTGTTGTGATATTTATGGGCTTTGTATTTATTTCTCTCATCTCTCTTTCCTTCCCTTTTCATGATTCCTTCTATATCTTTTGTGTGTTCTTTCTCTCACTATTCTTCCAAAATTATGCTTGAGGACCCCAAATATGACCTCCTTGTTTAATCTATATATATATATATATATATATATATATATATATGAACATGATGCCCTTTATATGCCAAATATATTTTATAAATGTAAATTGAAATATTTTAGAACTGTGTTTGTGAATTTCATAGAGGTATCATTATATTTTGTTTGACAAATGTTAAAGACAAGTCCTTTTATGAAATTGTAACTCAATAGTCATAAGATAGGGAATTTAGCTTTCCTTTATCAACAATTCACCATTCTAAATAAGGGAATTATAATTTTCCTTTGTCAATTCATGTTTATTGAAGTAAAATAATTTTTGTGTGGCAAGTATTGGTTAAATATTTGGCTTTTAAAACAAATATGACTTTGGCAATAGTTATGGTATAAAATCCCTTCTTTATTATTAAAGAAGGCTCCCTTTATTGAAAACAAAAAAACTCACAAAAAAAATATAATTGAAAATGATAAATTTTTGCAAGAGTTTTACATTAAATGAAAAAGGAAGGAAATGAGAAAGATAATAGAATGGAGAATACATATACAAATAAATAAACACGTATTTTATTTGTTATATGTAAATGAGAAATTCATTAACAATTTTTTACATTTGAAAACAACAAATTGTAGCATTTAGAAAGATAAAAAGATATAAATTAATAAAGTAAATGCAACCATCAAATATATTCCAAAACACAAATTTCTAGGTAATTTCTTTGTGTTCCTTACTTGAAAAAAGAACACAGTTTCTTTTCTCTTCCTTTCTACAAAATTTGTTTAGTTTTCTAAAATTTCTATATAATAGCTCCATAACCCATATTTAAAGTAAAGGAGATGGTGGTTAAAAAACCACATTTAAGACTTTTGACATATTTCTAAAGTCACTTTTCAATTAATAGGGACTTTATAATATATGTGCATTTTTTATAAAAATAAAGTACCTTGACTTAAAAAGGGTAAAAATGAATGTATCAAAAACTAATGTAAAAATGAATTTATCAAAAATTAATTATATTAAAGTTGTAAATTAGGTACTTTGATATTTTTAAGCTTATTGATTAGTCTATTCATACTCAATAAATTTTGTTAGTGTAGGTTTTTATTCTATTTAATGAATTTTCCGTACATATATTATTTAGCTTGCTTAGGTATCATTTTAGGTAATTGGGGAATATAATCTCATGTACATAAGGATATTAAGTCATCTCTATATTCCACCTATATGTGTACTTTTATTAAAGTTATTGTAATCAATCTGATCAAGACATTTATTGCATTTCTTCTTGCATAGTTCTAAATACAAGTAGGGTGATCATTACAACAAAATTCTTGTGTGTTTACTTTACTAGAGACCAACTATTGGGCAATTTTGTCATGATATCAAAGCACCCAATTTCTAATAACGAGCATCATTTTATCTATTGAGATAGTATTTGATTTCCTTTTTTTGTATTCTAACATAGATTGCTAAGAAGAAATCTACAGATATGAGTGTTCATTTGTAGTTCATTCTTCTATTACAATACGACATTGTTATTCAATCTATACATTTGCATGAGGTTTATTTGCCTACAAAGCAACTTTTACATTTATTTTGTTTTAACTGTATTAATTTAAATTTATAGATATGAAGTTTTTTGGATAAAAAATTATCCCACAGTATAGGTTGGGTCCATTTAGAGGTTGAGGCATCTTGTTGTATACAAGCGGGAATACTTGCAAGGCCATTTTTTTATCATAAGCATATATTGATGCTATAAATATCCATTCTGACAAAGAAGCTCATTACAAGGGATCAACACAAATTTGTGAGCCATCAAAGCTCACATTATCCTTCATTGGTCTCACCATCCTCCATTGGTAACCACTCAACATGACATATCCTTCGTCAGTCACTTAATGGTTAATTGTCATAGTATTGACAGTTCAGGGTTTGAAAGTTAAGAAATTTAGTCTGATCAATCAGTCCATCTGTACATGGCTTATTCAATGTGCCCATCATCATTCAAATTTCCCCACCATTGTTTGAAGACTACCCTCGTCATCCTTGTATTGTGTGTTTGTTACTAGGGATATACTCATATATGTACCATGGCCTATGTAAAAGTTTTAAAATCCTCTAGCTCGACCTAATAACCTCACTAGAATTACCTTCAGTTGTGGCAAGGGAGCTACCTGTCCATCCCTCCTGTGACCCCCTAATAATTAGGCCTTCGATCGTGCCCAAAGCATGTGAATCATGCATCATTTATTCAAGTAACATCACAAATCTGGTTCACATCTTCCCATCCCTATTTTTTCTCTAATAGTTTTTTTAGTAAAAAAGAGCATTTAAATTTCTAGTGCAAGCTTAATTTAAAATAGTTTATTAATGGAAAAAATAGAAACTATTGTAACTTTTAATAGGATACTCATATTAAAGTGTCATTTTTTCCAAAAATATTCCAAAAATGCTCCATTTTTGTGCTTGTTTCATTGGAGCCATTTATTTTTTAATCAAACTATAATTATAAAGTGCCAAAATCTAGGGGCGATCAGAAATAATTTCAAGGGGGGTGCTATGTGTCTATTTTCATTATGTTTGTGCTTTTTTCATTTCTACAAACTTAATTTTGCATTATGGATTTTAATTTCATAAGTCCCCTCACACCTTTTAACTATTATGAATGGAAATCTAAAATGCAAATCATTATAAGGAGCTAGGGTTTACATCACACAACTATGGGCATTGAGATTGAACTAAATACTAATGCAAAAAAAGTTAAATGGTTTAACCATTGTGACGAAGCCTTTAGATTGTTATGTCTCCTAGTCTACTCTTTCATGTTGAATCCATGAAAAATCCCAATGAAGTATGGACCAAATTGGAAAATCTCTCTGGGAAGCTAGATGTGATGAGAGGTCATGACATAGAGAACGAGCTCATTAGTTTGAGTCCTAGTAGTTTTGACACCCTACATGAATTATTCACTAATTTTAAGTATTTAAGATTGCAATTAAAAGAATAGATAATAAAGATGATCAACTAGCTCTTTCTATACTCTCCAAATTAGTTTCAAACTATTATATGTTTGTCTCTACTTTCCATGCCACAAAAGGTGTTCTTAGAGCCACATGGAAAAAACCCTCTTTATATGATGTTGTTGTTGACTTGACTTGGGAGTAAGATAAGTTAATACATATGGGTACTTTGAATTCATCAAAACCATATGCTCTAATTTCTATAAATTGGAAACTAAAGGTTTCAAATAATAAAGATAAGAAATAGAAAAAAAAAGATCAAGAGGAAAACGATCAAAATCCTCTCACCTCCAAATCAACCAATGAGACCTCCTATTCTAGTGTTAAACCTAAAAAAGAGAGGATCAAATGTGGGTATTGCTCAAGAAAACATGATGAAAGCAAATGTTTGAAAAAGAAGATTAACCAGCTAACTATCCTTCTTGAGAAAAACAACATAGGTGTTTCTAAGGCTATTAAACCAAGTTCATCAACCCTAAAACCCTCCAAGGCAAATGACAATGGTAAATATAAGGCAAAATGATATGGTAAGAATAAAGTAAAAGGCATGGCCCTAGTTGTAGTTGTACTTCAAACTCTTGCATGAGTTATTGAATCTGGTGCATCACATCACATGGCTTCTTCATAGGTAGAGTTCACTTCCTTGGAACCATGTGACATGTCCACTATTTGATTGGGTGACCACACTTCTACAGAAGCTTTTAGGATAGGGTCTATTAAGTGAGTGGTGGAACATTCAATAATTTTCTAAGTATTCTCTCACTTTCAACTAATCTCCTATCAGTCTACTAGATTACTCACCTTAGGTCAAGCATGTGATTTGAGTTCACATTAGCTCTATTAAAATTCAGAGAGTTACAAAGTGATAGTATAGTGGTAATGGGAACAATCAATCATTATATTAGATTGTATACCTTCACACACTTTGTCCCTGACTCTCTTTCATATTCTTCTTCATTAGACTCACCTAGACTTGATGACATTTATGAGCCTGAGCCCATTTATGATGATGAGGACTCCTCTTCTAGCATAGATGACTACAACAGTAATGGGGACACACATCTACCATCTCCTTGTCACCTTCCAATATCAAGGGGTTATTTCTTAATCCAACTACTTTTAGTTCACTTCAGACATTATAGGGACCAGGTACATTTATATAGGACTCATTAGATAGTAGGTAGTCTAGTACATATTTACAAGTCATTTTACATTCCTTCACCTCTGATTCTAATGCACCATCATTACATGGAATAGCTGGCTCATCTAATATGTATGAGGAGTATAATTCCTTTTATAGGAACCAGGACCTTGGTTGGAGATCCATTAGGCACTTGGTGGAAACATTCACTATTTTAGGGTGATCCACTTTTTATTGCATCTGCTTTTGATCCGCAGTTACTCCAGAGAGCTCCTTTTCAAGATACAAGGTAGCTGTAGGTTGTAGTTTTTAGTGGGGTTTTTATCCCTCTCTTTTTCTTTTCTCTTTCTTTTTTTTTTTTGGTGGGGGGGAGTTTTTCCTATGGGTTTTATCCTTTTTTCCACTTCATGAGAGTTGTTTTCTACTTGGGTTACTTGATCAAGCCTAGTTATCAAGACCCAATTCTTCTACCCACCAAAGCTACACTTGAAGGGGGGTGTGAGTGTAGGTTTTTATTTCATTTAATGATTTTTTCTTACACATGTTATTTAGCTTGCTTAGGTGTCATTTTAGGTTATTAGGGAAGATAATCTCACATGCATGAGGATGTTGGGTCATGCCTATCTTCCACATATATTTGTACCTTTCCTAAAGCTATTGTAATCAATATTATCAAGGTAATTATTGCATTTCTTCTTCCATAGTTCTAAATACAAGAAGGGTTATCATTGCAACATAATTTTTGTGTGTTCCCTCTACCAGAGATCAACTATTGAGAAATTTTATAAACTTCAATCACTTTTTTCTCAGAATTCTATACCCTTTGGCTATAATCTTCATAAAAATAAGACCTATTTGACTCTATCTTCATCCATAACTTCAGAATGTAAATCGTTGACATCATCGTCAATATGTGCATCCAACATTTGAGATGGAACATGTTGGAACTTCCTTAGATATTTTTCAAAATTATCGAAAACATTTTGATATTTAAAAAGCTTTTGAATTGAGTTAAAATTAAAGGTAGATCTTAGGATTGACTCATTTTTAACCAACTACTTGAATTCATCTTTGATGGTTTATGTTGGAAGTATGAGTCCATTATTTTCAACAAAGGCACACCAACTCCATCAATGCCCATTTGTCATCGATGTATCTTGGTAGTATGTTTGAAGCATTCTCAAAACCACATACTCAGATGTAGTAGAAAGTGAGAGATTAAATAAACCATGTTCCCCATTGCATAATCTCTATTGTGGTTGCATCATAAATTCCAACATTGTAATACTAAAAGGCATCATTCCCATGGCAAAAATGAAGTGAACTAGTTTTTAATGTGAGTTGAGGGTAAAACTCATAAAATATTGAAGAATTCAACTGACCTACTTGAGATAATCTTGGAAAAATATTTCTTTTGGCTAACTTGTAAATCAAATAGGAGGTCATGTAGAATTTTCTAATTACTTGCACCTCACATAATTGCATATGAATTGAGTTGTTGATTAACTCTACCCAATTTATGTATTATTGATTCTAGTAAATGATCTAGATATACTGATAGATCCATTCTTATAAATATTAAGCTATAGGGTTTTTAACTACCCTATTCAGAAGTGTGATAATATTATTTATCTCTAATTTGAAGTTAAGTTGCATTATTATTTTTGGAAATCTGGTAGAAGTGGCATTTGGCTTATCAAGCTAGCGTTCGTTTATCATCTTGGAAAAAGATGTTGCATTTTTATCCCATAATTATTGAGTAGTTTCAAATGTAAGGTCTACAAAGGATTTATTATCAAGGAATTTAAGCATGTCTTCTAAATGTACTAGGCCAAGGCAAAGTACATATTCCTTTTAAGAAATTTCTACCTCTCTATTTTCTCTATCATAATGGCTAGCACAAGCTAACACAAGTTCCAAAGACTAAACAAAAATAGGAAAAGCTACAACTTGAGGAATTCCACTATCATAGTTTCTATGAATCCAATCCAACTTGGTAACAACATTGATTCTATTCTAGAAATCACTAAGGTCTATATGTCCCAAGTTTATGTATGATATTTTACATATATTGGATTCCACACTACAAAGCAAAGTGACCCCTTTGAATTTATATTTCATGTATTTCTTCTTTTTTGCAATATATGACATGTGAGCTTGAGATAACTAACTAAGAAGGTAACCTAAAATTGAATCTGAATAAGGCACATGTTCGAACACTTTCAATATTTTGTTCTAGGATTTAGTGGGTTTTAAAATTTGTTCTAACACGTAGAAATTCTACTACAAAATTTGATCCTGCTTGTGCACTTCAGAATTCTTACTAGATTTATGACTTGTTTTTATACCTAAGAAGCTCCATCGGGTTTGGAAGGTCCAAACACAATAAAATTCATCTCAAATCCAAAATTCCAACTAAAGAAATTTCACAAGATTCTACAAACCCTAAACCTATAAAACTCAAATTTGGTGAAAATCTTCCAAAGGAATTTCATCTACAAAAAATTATTAAAGAAAGCAAGTGAGAATTTTGAAACATTAAATTTCACAATTTTTTTGTCGAAATAAAGAACAACACTAGTGAGTAGGACATGCAATCTCAAATAAATAGGTGACCAATACAACCACGAAAAATGGAGGCATACTGATTTTGCAAGGGAGAAAGAGGGTTATGGAAAAGTGGGGAGCAAAAAAAGCATAAAAAAATGAATGAAAATGAGAAAATAACATTTATAATTGAAAAAACAAATGGGAATTTTGCACGTGCAGGAAGTCTTTTCACCATAGCATGTATTACAAGAGAGTTGGGGTTTTGAATCCATTAGGTAGTTTAACCTTTTGAATTTATACTTCAAATATCTGTAAGTCCAAAAACCTGATGGGAGTCATAGATTTAGGAGTCGGGATTCATGGAATAATTCATAATTTAATTTGTTTGAGAACTTGAAAATATCGAAGCACTAGAAGTCTGATAGGAAACAAAGAATCAAAAATTTCAAACTCTTTCACACTATAAATTTGTTTTGAGGATCTAAAAATTTTAAAACCTGATAAGAGGTGAGAAATCAAACAATTTCAAGTATATTACAGTTTTGGTGCAAATCTGCTTAAAAAATTATACTTCTTAAATCGATATCATTTTTCCAGCACTTAATGAAATTTGGACACCTCTAAATTTAGAAACTAATACGACTCAATTGCAATAATGATTTGACTAATTTTGGTTTATTGTGACCAAATTTAATTTGGGTACTTAATATTTTCTCATAGTCTCATATTTAGGTATACCAACTAGATCTGACTGGAGGCTTGAACTATAAGGGACAAAGTAGGAACCTCATAATCTCACGTGAGCACTTGTATCCTATCTATTGGGCTATAGAGTCAAGAATAAACTTTCAGACCAAACACAACATGATCTAAGGAAGATAAAAACATATGACAATGGAAAGGAAAGAACACACAAACAAGAAAGGAAAAAAATAGGTAAGAAAGGGAACACACAACAAAATCCTAGTCAACTTATATACATGGTAGGGGGAAACCTATCTTCACTTTTTGAAAAAAATGAGATATTGCTCATTGTAGGGCATTAGGAAGTGAGTCCCATATTTATATGCTAGATAATAAGTATTATTGCCACATAAATTATGAATCTTGAATGGACATTTCTACATAGAATCAAAATTTTAATGACTTCCTCTTGGCTTCCTCCTCTTATCCCATAAGAGAACTAAATCTCCTATTTGAAGGTCTCATTACTTTGCCTTCTCATCAAACAATTTTTTTATCCTTCTTTAATGTTCTACAATCATGTCTATCACCATTTCCCATTCCTCTTCAAGTTTGGTCAAATACAATAAATTATTTTCTCTAATGAATCTTGAAACCCTTCAAATTCCAAAGCTTGAGCAAGCTACAAAGTAAGCAATTCTAATGAAATCAAAATTTTGGCATAAATATAGATAGCAGTTGAAGAGATAAAATATATATATATATATATATGGCTCTCTTAGGGGTGATACAATCTACCCAAAAAGCATCATACATTTACTTTTTCAAGTTTTTTGGTTTTCATCTACCAACTTGTGGATAATGGTAGTTATAATATTAATTGGATTCAAGTTTTAGATGGGTAGTAATCTGAAGTATGAGATATTTCATATCCATAATATAAACTGATGAGTTTGGATGAGGAGAAATTATGAACATTATCTATAACTATCTTCTAAGGAACTTTAAAGCACATAAGAATGTTTTCTTTGATGAAATTACATACTACCTCTGAGGTAGTTTGCCTTATTAGGATTGCCTCAACCCACTTGATGAAACAATTAGTTACAATTTGGACACAAGTATACCCTACACTACAATTAGGATTTAATGTACTAATGAAATCCAATCCCCATTTTAAAAATGGTTGTTCAATTACTACTAGTCTTAGAGGCAATGTTGTTACTTTGGGCCTCCCTACAAATAGTTTACTTGCTTCACATTTTGAAACACACTTTTGAGAATCTTTTAATAAAGTAGGCCAATAATAGTGAGGTCTCAATATTTTGAAAGTGGTGATTGAGGTGGACAAATTTCCATCACAAGCTTCATTATGAAATGCCTCAAGCAAGCTCACCTATTGTTCTTTATCCGTACATCAGAGGAAAATTATGTTCGGATCTTTTTTGAATGGTGTATTATCCCATGTGATGTACCTTAAAGCCTTAAACATGAGGTTTATTTTTGGTTTAGCAACAAGATGCTCAGAATAATCTTTGTAACTTAAAAAGTAAGTTATGTCTGAATATCATTCATTAATGGATCCTATGAACAAAACTAGAGGTAGTTCTTTAGGTTCACTTTTTTAAGTGATTCAACATCAAGGGGTTAATTTTGAGATTTATTCTCTGTAATGAGTTGACATAAACCTCTTTCTCTAATTAGATTTGTTGTTTTAATATTCGGATCATACTCCAAAAAAATGGCTATCCAACTTCCCTTTTTAGATCTAAGCTCTTGTTGAGTCAAAATGGACTTTATAGTTGTATTGGAAACCATCAATAAGGTGTTGGAACCCAAGATATAGAGCCTAATTTTTTTGACTACCTTCAGTACTGCATAAGCATGTTTTTTTAATTTGGGAGTATATCAACTCATGTTTTTTTAGATCGTATCTCATGAAGACAATAAGGGATTATATTCCTTTTTCATTATTTTTCATCAAGTTTTCTAAAAGTGTTTATTTAGAGGTATAACTATAGATAATGAAATCCATTTGAAATAAAGATATACCAAAGTTTGTGCCTTTACGATAGTTGCCTTCATTCCTTTAAAAGCATCTTTACCATTTTAATTCCATTTGAAATGATTCTTGCCTTTCAATATATATACTATAAGCTTTGTTAACTCCGCAAAGTCAAGCACAAATATCCTCAAGAAATTCACTTTACCAAAGAATGAATGAACTCTAGGTTTACTTGTTGGGAGAGATAACTTTAATATGGATTTTACCTACGTCAAATCAATCTATGTTCCTTCTTTAGATATTATGTGACCCAATAGTTTACCTTATGTGACTCTAGAGATGCATTTATTAGGATTTAAATAAATATCATGTTCACACCTTTTAAAGACTTTTTCCAATATTTCGAAGTGGTCTTCTCGTTTATTTGAAAAGAGGGTCAAATCATCAAAATAAACCACTATTATCTTATTCTTTAGATCATGAAAATCCAAATCCATTTCTCTTTAGAACACTTCCCTTGCATTGATGAGTCCAAACATAATTCTTTTGTATGTAAAGGTACCCCAAGGGGTCATGAAATTAGTCTTGTGTTGATCCTATTTTGAAACTTTAATTTGATTGTAACTATAAAAGCCATCAAGCATGGACATCATCTTAGAACCAATAATAGATTGTAAAAATTGGCCCATTATGAGTAGTGGATAATTGTATTTTAGTGATGCTTGATTTAGGTTTCAAAAATCCACACAAATATTGATCTCATCATTCTTATTACACACTAGCGCAATAATGGCAACCCATATAGAATGATGAATGGGAAAAATAATCATGGACTTCAACATTTTCTAAACCTCCTCAAAGATAGTACCTATTATCTTTGGATTATAGTGCCTAAAATCCTACTTATAGGGAATCATACTAGGTTTGAGGGGAATGGTTTACTAAATTTCTTTAAGTCGAGATAATTTCAAATCTTCATAGGAGTACACAATGATATCATTATATTTCTTGAGGAGTGATATGAAATTTTGATGTTCTTCTATAGAATAACATTTACCAATGTTGACCATTCTATGTTTTTATTTAGATATAATATTTACTCATTCATAGTCAGTCAAACTATGGGGATTCTCTTATAATAGTTTATCAATGAGATGATCATGTTTAACAAAAAGTTCTTAAATAAAAACTAAGCCCTTCAAAAATTTATTTCCTTTTAGTCGTATTATGTGATCACCATTATCTTCATTGTCAATCCCTTCATCTAAATTTTATGGATTGGATTTCCTAAAAGATAAATTTCTACCTTAAAAAAAATATTTCTAAAATTATCTATTTTCTCAAGAAATGAAAGTATTTGTTGATCATCATTAAATACGTGCCATTTTTTTAAACTGTGTGGTACACTCGGGTGAAAACAAGCTCAATAGTATACTTAATTTTATTAATTATTGAGTGAGGAATAAAAAATGAATTAGATACAACCAATGTGTCTACTTTGTCATACTTTTCCCTTGGTATGGCACTAATACCAAAAACATTGAAAGTTTCAATACAATCCAAAACTTAGTTCTTGTAGTGATTGAGTTAATCATTTTTATCTTATAACTAGTTAATTACTTGCTTAACTATCAATTAAACATTTCCTTGAACTTTCAAGTTTTTAGTTTCCATTTCTTCCACGACATATAGATCTAGAAGCAAAGCTTCATATTCTATTATGTTATTTGTATATTCAAACTACAATTTGTATGAAAAGGAAAACACTTTGTCAGTTGGTGGGATAAGGACAACTCCCACACTTGCACTAGATGAAGAGTAACTATCATCAAATTCAAGTAACTAGAGATCATTAGGATTACTTTCAATCAAATTTGGACTATGTAAAACATCTTTAGTCATTGTCTTATAGTTACCCATTCTTGAATCCTCATATAATATATCAACAAGTAAATCTTATGAGTTTTACACAGTCAACTTATTTTTTAGTTTAGGTTCTAATATTTACTTAATTCCCTTCATGGGAATCATGACATGGGATAAATCCATCTGAATTTCTCCACCCATTTCTCCACAATTTTTTTTTCCTAACATCATTCCATAAGTTATAGGAATATTTACAACAAGAATAGTCATTTTCATTCTTTTATGTGGAAAGGTTGCTAAAGTTACTTGGCCATCTTTGATTTGCCCTATCATATGTATTTGTTTCGTATCTATCAAGTAACGATGGCCAAAACTCCTAGTGCATGTGAGGCCAAGTGCGTGAGTAACTTTAGCAGGCAATAGGTTATCAAAATCCCAAGTATCAATAATGCAATCATTTGCTTTACAGCCTTTAAGAAAGAGGGAAATATAAAAGGGCTCAAGCTTGCTAGAATTTGAGGTATATGTGGCCATGGCATTTTGAGAATTTGAATTGGTAGATGTCATAATAATGCCTTTCAACACAGGTCTAGAGGTATTAGTATTTTTACCTTTAATAAATTTGACTAACCTATCTAATTGATTAGCATTAGACTTTAAATATTTTGCTTAAGACATATGGATTTTGGATTTATTCACATGATCATTGATATCAAAAGCAAGTAAACAAGTAGAGGGTAATGATTATGAGCTTACTTCATTCTTAAATGGGGCATTGGTCTCTGGATTACTAATAATAAGAATTTGCATTGTGTAGATATTAAAATCTAATTTATATAGTACCTTAGTCTTTTACACTTAGAAAATACCTATCATGGTTGTACCTTTCAATTCTAGACCTTCCTATTGTTGAAAGGCTCATGTTCATTATCTCTTTGTGCCTAATTACTTATCTCTTAGTTTGAACATTATAATTCTAATGTCTAGGTTTTCTATGCTATGCAAAAAGCTCTAAACTAGATCATTATCCTTCACTACTAGTTTTGGATATGTACCTATTTTCTAGCTCCCTTGACACTTATGTCCTAGGCAGATACATGCATTGACGCAAATGCCCATTTTTGTACAAAGTGTCTAGTGCCCAAAAGTCATACATTAATGCAAGATATTTCTAAAACGGATGGTATATATACAAGATCAAGCATCTTTCATTCTTCTCCTGGAGATCACACATAATTCACAAGGTAATATATCAAGAAGCACTCAATCAAACATTCAAGTGAACAAACCTACCCTATTTGTCCATATTTCTATATCATTAATAGGAGAAATATTTATACAAGTTTGACGCATTCAAATAGTAGCCCATGAGCATTACAAACTAGGTTACTACATGTTTTTGTTTATCACACATTGCACCCTTGTGCACACACAAGATGACATGCAGGAGAGAACAACATTAGTCTGAGGGCCTCTTTAAAGTATTGGTTATGTAAGTAACACCCATTGATAGAGGGGTCTTTGGGGTCAGCTTGACACCGTGAGCCCACTAACTCCCAAAGTCATTCTAAGGGTGAAAAGTTAGGGTTTTATCATTTAAAAAAGAGTGATAGCCTATGCACATGATCTGAAGACATCAAAATAAGGGTGACATAAAACATAGAAGGCTCTAGTTAGTCATATACATATCTAGTCAATATTCTATAAAGAACACTTATGGCAAAGTTAAACACCTTCTTCGATGTAACTGTCCAAACCTGATGCAAGCATCTAAGGCTAAATATGAGATATTTCTAGTTTATGATGATTATTCAAAGATCATCTTCTAGTCCATTTCTAGCTTGTTCATACCTAGACTTACATGCACACAGTAAACTAGATAAGTATCATTTATTTCTAATTCATTACAATATCTATTAATAGTTGTAATTTACTATTTTTAGCAATCTTTGTTGTGTAAAATTAGAATATTGTTTGTCTGAGCTTTCTATTAATTGATCTGATTATTAAGTTAGTTCACCACCTTTGTGTAAAAATTAATCTAATCCTCTTAAATCTATATATCCACTTATCTAAATTTAGGGTTAAACAATTTGGTGAACCCAACCTTTGGTCTCAAAACCCTTATGGACTTAGGGTTTCTTGTTTCTTCTTTGATTTCTTATTTATAATCTCCAAATATTTTACAATAAGATTTCCATTTATTTTAAAAGAATTGATCATGGATGCATTTATCATTTATTTCCTTTTCCAATATTTCATAGTAACCCTCATTTGTTATGTTTCATACATGGCCAAATAAAAAAAAATCTAAACAAGGATAAAAATTGAGTTTATTTATACAATTCCTTTTGCAATATTATAAATTCAGTATCCATATGCCAATGTGCATGCTCCTAGCCCTTTATTCCACCTAAATCCTATTTAAGTGACAAATACCATATTGCACCCATTATTCACCCACAACTTATATTATATTCTGTAGTCCATACTGTCACTACTCGAAAAGTAGGGTGCCCAACCTATCCCACCACTTGTTACTACACAACAGGTTCGTCCTAAGCCTAAACTTGTTATCAAATTGAAATGATGTGATATTATTGACCAATTGAAAAACATGCATCCAAAAATTTCAATCCTTGATTTTATAAAGCAATATACTATCTACAAGGATATATTATATGAATGCATTGCGTGAAACCCAAGTACCAAGTGATATTGAACCAACTTATTTTGCATATATTATGTAATATTTCAAAAATAATGCAAATATCATTTCCTTTGATCCAAAATATTTACCATCAAAATATATTATTCACTGATATTTGCCTTTTTTCATATAAGTGAGTATGCATAACAAGGAAATCAAAAGGGTGTTAGTTGATAATGGTTTGGGCCTAAAACTTTATGGCACAGATTCCTTCACCACGATGGTTATTAGTACAAATATTTTTCGAAAATTAGATATGCATATCAAATGATTTAATAATTTATGTAGCCCTCTGGTTGGCCAAATCACAATATATGTGTCATTGGGACTAAAAATAGTTGTAACTACATTCTAAGTAATGTCTTAGTCATTACACTATAACTTACTTTTGGGTAGACCATGGATACATACCATGGAAGGCGTCCCACTTACATTATGTCAATGTGTCAAATTTATACATGATAGGAATTTATTCATAATGCTTGCTGACAATGAACCCTTCAAATTTTACAAAATGATACATTCTGACATAGAAGGGGTACCTCGATTAGCACCACCTAAATAATATATTCCACTTGAAAATATACAAACCTATGAAATGGGTGAGTCAAGCACAATGAAAAATTCTCCTCATAAAATAAATAAATCACTAACCACTAAGGTGCACATGGATACACACCAAGAGTTTAAACCATTACCAAAAGAATCAATGATACTAAAACCACAAGGAAGTCAAACATTTGAGCTTCCTTTGTTGGTCAATACTAAACAATAAGATGACAAAGTTTCAGATTACTATGTTAGTGATGATGAATTTCCTTGTGATGTGACTAATGAATAATTATAAAAACTTAGTTTTGATCCACCAGAGCGTCTCTCACATAACCTATTCACACCTATAAGTCCCAATACATAAAAGCTAAATCCATCACCAGAGGATACAAAAGCGCATTTTGATAAAGGCAAAATAAAATGATCAGATGAACATGGAAATGCTTGTTATTAAATCCATTCGTCTTGGCTAAAAACATTAAACCAACCTTATAGGGGACCAATGCAAATACATCATGTGAACAATGTGGAGTCCTCTTTATAGACACTATTTATGAATTATATAGCACCTCAATCTTATAAACTTAGAAAATGTAGACGTTGGTTATTTCTCTTAGTTTTAGACCTTTCCCATTGCTGAAAGGCTTGCTTTTTCACTCTCTATGCTCATTGCTTATATTTTATTCAAACCAATGTCTTTAGATGACCCATGCCTTTTATATTAAAAAATAATTCTATAAGCCTGCTTATCTTCCAGCTTTGTAAGTTCTGGACCTACACTTATTTTCCAACTACTCAGACACTTGTGTCCCAGTCAGATACCTACATCAACACAAGTATCATATTCTGAAGCAATTGTCTAATGCCCTAAAGTTATATAATTTATAAATAAAATGTATTCTTATGGTCAACCAAATTATTTTAGTGCAAGATATTCTCCAAAGGGATTGGTATAAATACAAGATCAATATTCATTCACTCCTCACCTAGAATAGACCAAACAACTCACAAGGTAATTTACAAATGGCATTCAATAAATCACTCAAGTGATCAAAGCTTTCATATTTTCTTTTATTTCCATATCAATCATAGGGACAACACATCTACAGGTTTGAAGTACTAAAGAAGCATCCCATGAGCCATATTTGCTAAGTTACAAGCTAGGTCACTCTATGTACTTGCTTATCACACATTACATGATACACACACAAGCCAAAACATAGGGGAGAACTACATAAGTATGAGTCCTTCTTCTGAGTATTAGCTATGTAAGCAACGCTCATTAACACAGGGGTCTTTCAGGCAACTCAACACTATGTGCCCACTAACCCCTTTTTTCTACATACAATATGAAGATGAAGAACTAGGGTTTTGTTATTTGATAAGGAGGGACAGTCTAAGACCCATATTTAAATGCACTAAAGTGAAGGTGAATAGAGCCCAACATCATCTAGGTGGTTGCATCCAATTTCAACACATATTCCATATTGGACACCTATGTTTAATCCAAATATAAGTGTTGATGCAACCTTCCCAGGTCAAAGCTAGTGTCAATGGCTTTAAAGGTATAATTTATAGAATCAGGCAACTGATCTATAATCCATATCCAATCTAATTTATGCCTATTATAGATTTAGATCTATATTAACATCATAATAGTTAAGTATCTTGATTTCATTATTATTTCAATATCTAAAATAGTTTTACTTTCCATTTTTATCATATCTCAACATAATAAATTCAGTATATGTTTTATTTGAGTTTTGAAAATAGTTAACTTTCTATATATATGTTTATCATCCTTGTGCTTATTCATTTATATATTATTAAACCTAACCCTATATGATCCCTATATAAAACCTAGGGTTAAACATTTAGTGAACTTGATTCATGTGGATGCATTTTTTTAGGGTTTCCATCCTCCTAGGGTTTCAAATTACTATGATTGATTTTTAGATCTAAAACTTTACCCTAGGGCTCTACACTCCTCTAGTTACACGGGCTTCATATGCATATGCTTACAAGTTGATTCTTACTTTATTGGCACATTTTAGCTTCCAAACAACTCCATTTTAAAATTTATTAAAGGTTTTTCATAATTATGTTTATATAGATAAAAACCTCTTTTTGTTTGCCAAAATATTGTACAAATTGTGTGAATTTAGCATTGTACTATTTTTAGTAAATCTAGACCTACAGGCCATACATTGTACTTTAGTTTCCCTATTTTTTTGGGTTCAATTCATTTCTATTTTTTCAAAAAAACTATCTTAATTTTTTTTTAAACTCAATAAATAATATGAAATTGCTATATCCTTATTGTATCATGTTAAAATGCTAACATTTGTATGTCTCTTCTTTCTTATTCTCATATCAATTTTTAGAACATTTAAAATGGATAAAAAGAAAATTCTTCTTCCTCCTAACCTAAGGAGGGTGATAGCTACCATACCTATAACTAGGTCGATGATATCACTGCTTTAAGGGGTAAGGTAGATGGTACATGCATGCATATTTAATATGAGGTACCTAGGGTTTGTGTTTGTGAAATCTTAAAAGATCAAATCACCAATATGAGCAAGTCAATAGAAGAGTGGTAAAATAAATTTAGTTCAAATATCATATTGTTATAAAATTAAATTACATACCTACAAAATCTAACACATGGTAGTGTTAATAATGTGTTTGTAGCCTTGTCTACCAATGTTGTGCCAAACAAGGTTTCACATCCAAATGAAAAGCTACAACAAATACATCTCAAACAAGCGATTCAAATATTATACAAAAGGTTAATAAGAGTCCAATTGAAACCCCAAAAGACATGCTTTGAAATAAAGTGATTCAATTACCTCCCCCACGTCCTATAAGGAGATCCAAATACTATTGCACATGTCATATAATGCATGGGCATCATACAGATTGTTGTTTACATTAAAAGACAAAATACAAAGTCACAAAGGTAGTGGTTATCATATCATTGATACATTCTCCTAAACCACAAATACCAAAACAAAAAATGTGGTTACCAAAGATAAATTTAGAACAACAACACTTACAAATGTAATAATTAGAGTAAGAAAACATTCCAAAGGTAATGTTACAAAAAGAGCAAGAATAAAATTTGCCAACTCAAACTCAAGATAAGCAAACAAGCATTCTTGAAAGAGATTTTCCAACAAAAGAATCTTCAAATTCAAATATGCCTACAAAATCAAATGATGCAAACATGGTTGCTACGGATCCAAACACCATATCTAATTCATGCATAGAGGGACAAACAATTAAGTGCAATGCTACAATGTCTATACTTTCATCCTCAAATAAATAAGTCAAGTCACAAATTACATCCTTTCCTAGTGTTCAAGTAAAATAAAATTTCAAGAAAAAAACTCCAATCTATGGTGTAGTCGGTTTTTCATACACAGACGCTCAAAATTGTATATCACAAGTTCAAAAAAAACCCTAAAAAGTTGCATTTTTACTATAATAATGATTACATTGATGATTATGATCCTTATAACATATAAGATTGGTACAATCCCAATGATACCGATTGTGAGTGTAAGATTTTTATTGCTTTCCATTTTTCCTACACCGTTGTTAGTTAGCTTACTTAGGGTTGTTAAGGTCATTAGAGGAAATGCACTTAATATGTTTTCTAATCATGAGTTGAGTTGTTACGTTTATGATGACCTAATATCTCAATATATAATGTACCTCCCTTATATTTTTTGGCTAATCAACTATTGAACATTTATGCATCCCAATTTTGTTTTGCATGTTGCTCTCACCTAATCCTATGATTTCTTGTTTTTTCAAAATTTCATAAGTTTGGTGGGATTTCATGAAAATAAAAGGTCTTAGCCCCTAGTCATATGGGAAATAAGCCCCTGGTCACATCCAACCTAAAAGTGCTTAACTTTTACTCCAAAGGGCCTTAAGTTTTTTTTCAAGAAAATTAATTTTTAAAAAATCAAGTTTTTTCTCTAAAGGGCCTCAAGTTTTTTTTGGATCAGTTGATTCATATTTTCCACCACTATTTCCACCTAAATTTTTCATGCAAGCTCAAATTTTCAAATGACTATAACTTTTGATCAGTAACTCAGATTTGAGTGTTGTTTTTTTCAAAAGTTCTTATTTTTCATGCTCCATGCATTGACGATAATCTTGAATCTACTAAAGGTCCCTTAAAACTAACTATTATACACTCTTGGATGCACTCTTGGATGCATTATTGGTTGAGCCTAATATCCCTTTAGTTTTTTCATACTTCTGTATAAATTACTCAAGATGCATTCTCAGTTATGCATGTTGTCTATACAAGCATGCTTGTATTCACAACTTTAGAGGGCTCACTTTTATATTTCTAAGAGGATATTATGTGGTACTTTGAATTTATTTTTATGAATTTCTTCTTTACATTATGCAACATATTCTCCTTCTACGCTATGGATTCAAGTCCAATACGTCTGCTCACACCTTTTAATTATCACGAGTGGAAATCCATAATGGAAATTATTTTTCAATCTAAGGGTTACCATAAAATTATAATGGGCACTAAGACTAAACCTTCAACATCATAAGCTAAAATAAAATGGTTTAACTATTGTGATAAAGTTTGTGGACTAATGTGTCTTTCCATCTCTCTTATTCTACTCTTTCACATAGAATCTGCTAAAACACCTACTCAAGTGTGGACCACTCTGAGAATGCTCTTTGGGAAGCAGGATGCGATGAGAGGCCATAAGCTAGAAAATGAGCTCATCAATTTGAACCCATATGACTATGACACCCTTCAAAGCTTCTTCACCAAGTTTAGACTTATGAGGTTGCAATTGAAATAATGTGGAGTTAACAAGAAATATGAACAACTTGTTCTATCGATAATCTCTAAACTAAGTCCAAAGTATTATATATTTATGTCCACTTTCCATGCTACAAAAAGTGTTCTTAAAAATGCATGTAATATGTCTTCTTTAGATACCTTTGTTGTCGACTTGATTCGTGAGCAAGATAAGTTGATATAGATGGGCATAATAAAGTCCTAAAAATCTCATGCACTTTTTGCTAAGAAATAGAAGGCTTTAAACAACAGAGAGAAGAAACAAAACAAAGAGGATCAAGAGAAGGATGCAAATCCTCCCACCTATAAATCAAATCATGAGACCTCTTCTTCCAGTGTTAAGCCTAACAAAGGTAGGATAATATGTGCATTTTATTCAGGAAAGCAAGATGAAAGTAAATTTTCAGAGAAGTATATTGGCCAACTGACTAAGATGATTAAGAAGCACAATATCAGTGTCCCTAATTTTACCAATAAAAATTCATCAACCCACGAATCATCTAAGGTAAATGACCATAGTGAAGAAAATGCAAAAGAAAATAGTAAGGAGAAAGCAAAGGTCAATGCTCTAGTTACTATTGTACCTCCAACTCTTATATGGGTCATTAACTCTGGTGCTTCACATCACATGGCCTCTTCTAGATAGAGTTCAATTCCTTGGAACTATGTGACATGTCCTCTATACAAATGGACGATGACACTTTTAAAAAGGTTCTCGAGAGAGGGTCTATTAAAGTGAGTGGTATAAAATTCAATAATGTTTTAAGTGTTCCTTCACTTTCAACTAATCTCCTATTAGTTTATCATATCATTCACTTTAGTGTGGACATGTGAGTTAAGTTCACTCTAGATTTAGTGTATGTTAGAGAGTTTCACAATGATACTATATTCATAATGGGAATTATTGATCATTAGACTCAAATATATAAATTCTCACACTGTGTTCATGACTCTCCTTTATATTCTTCTTCTTCAGACTCACCTAAACTTGATGACATTTCTAAGCCTGAGCTCTCATCTGATATTGATGACTCTTCTTCTAATATATATAACTATAGTAGTGATGGGGACACACCTCCACCATATCCTTATAACCTTATAGATATTGAGGAGTTATTTCCTAATCAACCTACCTTTGGTTTGCTTTAGACATTACAATGTGTAGGTATACTGATCCAAAACACATCAGATATCAAGCAATCAATTACACAGTTGCAGGGAATTATGTAGTCCTTATCCTTTTCTCCCACTACACCTTCATTGATTAGAGAATTTGGCCCTCCTACCTTGAATGTAGATAATAGTTCCTTGCATAAGAATACCAACTTGGTTAAATATCCATCAGGCACTTGGCAAACACTTTCACTATTCCAAGGTGATCTACTCTTCACTGCATCTATTTCTAATCCATAGTTACTTTCTTTGCTCTTTTTTTGCAGAGGATTTTTATCCTATGGGTTTTCTCTTTTTATCTATTTTATAGGAGTTTCATTATGCTTAGGTACCTCATCAAACCTCATTGTCGGGACCCAACTCTTATACCCACCTAAGCTATGCATCAAGGGAGGGTGTTAGTGTAGGATTTTTTCTACTTTTAGTTTTACCTACATAATTGTTAGTCATTTTATTAGGGTTGTTAAGGTCATAAGGGGAAATACACTTAATATGTTTTCTAATTGTGAGTTGAGTCATTACCTTTAAGGTGACCTAATATCTCACTATATAATGTACCCCTTTGTACTTTCTAGCTAATCAGCTAATGAAGATTTATGACCAATTTTACTTTACATCTTGCTCTCACCTAATCTTAGGTTTCCATGCAATCTATGACATTCAAAGATATTGGAGTGATCTGACACTGATTACGCAACATATGATTATGATACACATGATATAAAGCCTTCACAAAAACATCTCCTTGATGAATATGTTTGATATCGATAGCGCTTGTCTTTATACATGTCTTCTTTGCAAAACATTTTCAAATATTTAAAAAATACCCAAAAGAATAATAACTTCAAAAATCCAAAAAAAAATAGCATTTACATGTTCTACTAGCTCCTTGGCATATATATTGTTGGTTCCATGTTGGTAGATAACATATAATTTATTTTTATATACACGTGTTTCATTTATCTTTTGAGTGTGATTCAGGGATACACAAATACATGATATATGCACTTTCAGATGTTGGGCCTTCCCTCTACTCATGTCATGCGGACATTGGGGGTATCCACTTTTTTTATCATGATACACTCAGGTTATGTCATTGTCTGGTCACTTTACATTATCATGTTTGAGCTTATGCACTACACATGTCTTTATCCATGTTTACATCTTTTAGAGTGTACTTGATATTCTATGTACTTTTTTTTTTCTAATCCATATTTCCAAGGATTAGTATGATGTGTTTATGTTGGTTGTTTATGCTTTCATTAATGCACTTCCTTGAGTGTCTTACCTTGCTATTGTCTTACTTATTTGAGCATTTGAATATGCTCCATTATTTGTGGTCCCCATGCCGTTGTTTGCCTCTTTAACATTTGAATATGTCATTTCTTATTGTATGGATACTTGAATATGTTGTTCTTGCTTTTTTGGACATTTGACTAAGTTATGTCCCTTCCATTGTGAGGCATTTGAACATGCCCATTACTTGAGGTCTCCTTGGACCATTGTCTTTTGACTTACTTTTGAGTGCTCTTATGTGTGTGATTGATTGATTGTTGAGATTACATTATTATTATTTAGATGTTGTCATGATATATATCATGCATCTTAGACCTAAATGTGATCACATTCTATGTGCTTACATAATATATCTACCTAGACATGTTCCTTTTATATGTTGCATGGTTCATACACAAATTATAGAGTTATATTACTCTTTTGAGGTAAGGTGACTATTAGTTTCTACTTCCACTCACCTCAAGGGGGGCATGCCATAGAGGCATGGCTTCCACATTTTTCATAGTTCATCAGATTTAGATACATAGTGGGGGCATGTTTTGGAAAGATGTTTTTCCACACATAGACCAGTTTTTAAATTTAGATATTCATTGGAGGCATGGTTTTGAAACATGTTGTCCGTACTTATTCAATATTTAGCATTACCCAGATTATAGTGGAGACATGTTTTGGAAACATGGCCTCCACATTGGCACTTACATTAGTATTCATATTTCTTTGTATGTAGTGGGGGCATGTTTTGGAAGCATGTTTTCCACACACAATTTTTAAATTGGCTAAATTGCATAGTTATATGATTCAATTACACATTTATGGCAGAATTTTATACATTAGTATCATGTTATATCTAGGTTTTAGCATGAGGCATATCTAAGGTGTATATGCTATGAAAATAGTGCCTAAAATTTGAAAAATCAAACCAGCTTTCATATTTTATACACTACTATGAACTGTCATCACCCACCAAGTTGGAATTTGATGGACTGTATTGAGCCAATCTACTATAGCAGTTAGTTTGTTTTTGATACGGTTGAGGTGATTAAATCACTCAATCTTGCCAAGTTTATACGTTGGAATTGATTACATCATCCAACCTCTCTAGTTTTATAATGTGAGTTGACTTGGTTCACTCATGCTCACTAGGTTATAAGTACGATTAGGTTATACAATTCAGTTGATCTCAATTGTCGAGTGGCAACTCACATTTTCTCCAAAGTTGGAGGCATGTGTCCTCAAATCTCTCACTATCTCTCTAGATATATGCACTTTCAAAAAATTATATTTGTTGTAATCATAGATCTAATGATTATATTTTTTCAAATCAACCTACGAAAAGGCAATGAAGTTTCACTAATACAAAGGTGTACTCTTAAACCTTGCTTTCTTACAATTTAAATAATTTTGATGCTTTCAATTTCATATTATATGCATTGATTATATATTATAACATGCTCTTGGTTGCAGGTCAGTTACCAACAAAACACTAAAGTTGAACTCAAGCAAAGGCAAGGTGTGTTATATACACCCATGTATGCATTTTTTTTCCTTTAAATGATCAATTTCATTATTAAATTAAGGGGGGGAATGTAGACACTATTTATGAATTATATAGCATCCTAGTCTTGTACACTTAGAAAATATAAATCTTGGTTGTTCCTCTTAGTTCTAGACTTTTACCACTGCTAAAAGGGTTGCATCTACTATCTCTTTGTGACCATTGCTTATCTCTTCATCTAACCAATGTTATTATGATGACCTAGGCCTTATATCTTGCCCAAAATGTTGTAAACTTATTTATATTCTATTTCTACATGTCCTAGACCTATACCTATTTTCCAACTACCCAAACACTTTCATCTCAATCATACACCTATGTCAATGCAAGTGTCATATTCTGACACAAGTGTCAAGTGACCTAAAGTTGTCCAATTTATAAATGAAACATATTCTTATGGTTGGCCTAAGTGATTTAAGTGATTTAATGTGAGATATTATCCAAAGGGTTTGGTATAAATATAAGACCAATCCTTATTTCCTCACTTATCACAGACCAAACAACTCACAAGGCAATTTTCCAGAGGCATTCAATCAAGCACTCAAGTGAGAAAAAATTCCTTATTTTTTTAATTTCCATATCAGTCATAGGGATAATACATCTATAGTTCTAAAGTATTGAAGGAGCATCCCATGAGCCATATTTTCCAAATTATAAGCTAGGTCACTCTATGTACTTGCTTATCACACATTGTATGATAAACACAGAATCCAACACGTAGGGGAGAACTGCACAAGTTTGAGTCCCTCTTTGGAGTAGTGGCTATGTAGGCAATGTTCATTGACAGAGGGGTCTTTGGGTTAGCTCAACATTGTGTGCCCATTAACCCATTTTTTCCATAGTCAATATGAACATGAAGAACTAGAATTTTGCTATTTGATAAGGAGTGACAGTCCATGACCCAAATATAAATACACCAAAGTGTAGGTGACATATAACCCATAAGCATCCAGGTGGTTACATCCAATTTCATCATGTATTTCATACTGGACACATGCATCTGATCTAGACAAAAACATCGATGTAACTATCTTAGGTCGACACAAGTGTCCATGGTTACAGAAGTATAACTTATAGAATTGGGTGACTAATCCAAAATCCATATCCAGTCTACTTTCTACCTATTCTAGTTTTAGTTTTGTATTAGCATCAAAACCAAGTATATTGTTTTCATTATCATTATAATATCTAGCATAGTTATACTTTCTATTTTTAGCATAATAAATGTAGTATATGTTTTATTTGAGTTTTGTAATTAAGTCTCTTGTTATAGATATATTTATCACCCTTGTGTTTAATGATTTCTATATTATTAACGCTAACCCCACAGGATCCTTATTCAAACCTAGGGTTAAACACTCTCCTATGACTCCACAACATATTTTACAGATCATGGTAAAATGAAATACACCAAATATAATTATTTCTATGTTACTTGAGCATCAAATCATATATTTACCTCTTTACAGACACGCATTAGGGAAAAAAATTGTCTAAAGAGAAGGATCGTCATATTATACTTATCATAAAATCATTGGCCATGAATATAGATCATTGTGGAGCATTATAAAACAAAGCTCAAATTTACAAACATGATGGATGTATACAAATTATACATGAGCAATGAAAAAGACCTATGATTTTAGATATTTCAAAATACAAGGATAAAATGAAGCATGATTCAAAATATCTTAGACATGAAAATCTAACTATTGCTGCAAATATTAATGGCACTTATTAAACACACCTTAAGATTAATACAAACAATCAAGAAACATTTTTGTATTATACCATGTTTGCGATAGTTGGGCCATGATATACACGAGTTACAACATTGCCCATTTTTTCAATATTCCCTTGGATACATTCTGCTACCAATTGCATGCAAACCAAAAGTGGTTGATACAACAATATGGACAATGAACCAATGACCCAATTAAATTTCTAGTTTGGGCAATAATGGTTGGTAGATATGAAAGTGATTATCAATAAAAAAACATGTGCCTTTTGTACCAGTTTGAAAATAAATAAGTTTGCATTACACATGATGGATTTGATGATAAACCCATAACAATAAAGGCCAATCATAAATTATCATAGAACATTGAAACATCAACAATAAGCAAACATAAAATGTTTTGGCAAGTAAAGGGCCCACCTCTTGACACTTTGGTTTAGGAGCTAGAAGATTTGTAAATCTAATCATAATTCAATCTTCAAATATTCCAAAAATATAAAATGTTCAAATATTCAAGAAAATCCAAAAACATTCAAAATATTCAAAAATATCAAAAAAAATAGCATGTTCCTAGTTGTATTATTTCTTATACATATATTATTTACTCCATGTTAGTAGATAACATATCATTATTTCCTATATACAAATATGTTTAACACTTCATTTGAGTGTGATATACACATACCCATATACATGATACATGCACATACAGATGTTGGGCCTTCCTTCCACTCGTGTCATAAGTACATTGGGGGCATCTACTTCTTTGATCACAATACACTTAGGTTATATTATTCTATGACCACTTTCCATTATCATGTTTGAGCTTATATACTTACACATGCCTATATCCATGCTTATATCCATGCTTATACCTTTCAAAATGTACTTGATATGCTATGCACTCAACACTTTTTTAAAACACATATTTGTAGGAACTAGTATCTTATGTTCATGTTGGTTGCCTATATTCTATGCTTTCATTTGTGTACTTCCTTGAGTGTGTTACTTTATTTCTATTATATTGCATTGTATTGCTTGTTCGAGCATTTGAATATGCTTTATTAATTGTGCGTCCATGCCTTTATTTGCTTATTTGGACATTTGAATATGTCATTCTATGCTTTGTGGGCATTTGACTAAGTCATGTCCATTAGAATTGTGTGATATTTGAACATGCCCCTTGTAAGAGGTCTCCTTGGACCATTTTATTCTTTTCTTTGCTTTTGAGTGCTCTTGTATATGTGGTTGATTGCTTGCTGAGATTATATTGTTACTCGCTATACATTACCATGATCTATATCATGCATCTTAGGACTTAATATGACCACCTTATGTGAGCCTAATTGATATGTCTACCTATACATGTTATTCCTATATGCTACATGATCCATACATAATTTATACAATTATCTTGTCCTTCTAAGGTAAGGTAACTACCAGATTCTACTTCCCCTCATCTCAAAATGGGGGGAATCTCAGTGGGGGCATGTCATAGAGGCATGACTTCCAAATTTTCACAGTTTTAGATTACAATGGGGGCATGTCCAAAAGGCATGACGTCCACACTTATTCAATATTCAACATCTCCAAATTACAGTGGGGGCATATTATAAAAACTTGTTTTCCACATTTGCAATAATTCTTAGATTTCTTAGATTCAGTGGAGGTATGTCATAAAAAAATGTCCTTCACACTTGCACCGATTTTAAATTCACCAGATATCATAGTTATATGATTCAGATACACATTTTTGGCAACATTTTATACATTGGTAGTGTTATTATACCCAGATTTAAGCTTGAGACATATATGAGGTGCATGTGCTATGAAAAATGCACATAAATTTACAAAATCAAAAAAATTTATAGATCTTTTAAAATACTATTATGGACTATTATCATACCTAGGATGGACTATTACAGACTGTTGTCAAGCTAATCTACTATAGTGGTTGGTTCATATTTGGAAGGTTGAGTTGATGAAATCACTCAATCTTACCAAATTTATAAGTTAGGTTTGAATAAATAATATTTCACTAGAATTATAGGTTAGATTTGATTAAATCATCCACCCTCACCAAATATATAGTGTGAGTTGATTAAATCGCTCACACTCACCAGGTTATGCATATATTTATGTTGTTCGATTGAGATGAAACAAGCTCAATGGTTGTGTTGCAACTCACCTTTACATCAAGATTGGGGTCATGTGTCCTCCAATATCTATATATACATGCACTTGTAGGTTCACAATTGTCTTAATATCAACTTCAATGCTTTATGAGGTGTTCTTTCAAATCAAATTGCCAAAAAGAAAGAGGGTTGCATCGACACACATGTGTAATCCTAACCTTTCTCTTTTTACTTTCAAGAATTTCAAATTCTACCAATTTTAGATTTCATACATTGAATGTATATTGCAACATGCTCTTGGTTATAGGCTATTCAGCAACAAAGCACTCAAGTTGGGTTGATGCAAAGATAAGGTGTGTTTTATATATCCATGTACACATTTATTTCCTTTAATTCAATAATTTCATTAATAGATTAAATGGGGTGCAAATGTAGATACTAAAATCTAATTGATATAGTACCTCAATCTTGTACACTTGGAAAATACCTATCATGGTTATACCTTTTAGTTCTAGACCTTCTCACTATCGAAAGGCTCGTGTTCGCTATCTCTTTGTGCGTAATTGCTTATCTCTTGGTCTAATTGTTATTTTGATGACCAAGCCTTATATATTGTGTAAAACTATCTAAACCTAATTACTATCCTTCACTACCAATTTTGGACCTGTACCTATTTTTTAGTTCCTTAGACATTTGTGTCCCAACGGATACATGCATCAACACAAATGTCCATTTTTATACAAAGCAGTGCCAAAAAGTCATTCAATTTGTAAAATAGACTATCCAAAAGGTCTACCTAAGTGCTTTAATGTGAGATATTTCCAAAAGATATTGGTATATATATAAAAACCAATCCTCATTCATTCCTCCCCTGGAAATCACATAGAACCCACAAGGCAATATACCAAGAAGCACTCAATCAATCATTCAAGTGAACAAACCTACCCTATTTTCCCTATTTCCATATTAGTTATAAGAGAAATATTTATATAGGTCTAAATCATTCAAAGAGCAACCTACAAACCATATTTTCCAAGTTACAAGTAATGTCACTACATATTTTAACTTATCATGCTTTACACCCTTGTGTACACACAAACCAAAACGTAGGGGACAACTACATCAATTTGAGGCCCTCTTCAAAGTATTATCTATGTAAGAAGCACCCATTGGTAGAGGGGTATTTGGGGTCAGCTTGACACCATGAGCCCACTAACCCATTTTTTCCCACAATCACTCCAAGGGTGAAGAGTTAGGGTTTGATCATTTAACAAAGAGTGACACCATGTGTGCACAATCTAAAGACATCAGAAGAAGGGTGACATAAAACCTATGAGGCTCTAATTAGTCACATACATATTTACTTAATATTCTATTTAGGACACCTATGATAGAGCTAGACACTTGCATTGACTCAACTATCCAGATCCAACACAAGCATTCAAGGCCACATAGGAGATATTTCCAAAATTTGATGATTGTTTCCAAATCATCTTCTAGTCCACTTCTAACCTATTCCTACCCAGACTTGCATATCCATAGTAAATTGATTAAGTATCATTTATTTCTAATTCATTACAATATCTACCAATAGTTTTACTTTACTATTTTTTACAATCTCAATTTTATAAATTCATAATATTATTTTTCAGATTTTTTTAAGTAATTGGCCTACTTATTAGGTTAGTTCACCACCCTTGTGTAAAATCTAATATAATATTCTTAACCCTAGATACCCGCTTATCTAAATTTAGGGTTAAATAAGATGATTTACTACCTTAGTTTTATATTGCTTGTTTTTTATTTGATTCAGTATCACATAACCTCGGGGAAGGATGAATTTTGTAGGAGGTGTCTTTAAAATATTTTTGTTCTTAGATTTTTATTTCTTTTTAGTTTTTTCAAATTATTTCTTTTTCTTGGCCTCTTATTTCTAATTTTGTGTTCTAGTAAAAATAGAAAAAGAATGACCATTCATGTAATCGATTGGATAATCAATCATCATCATCAGATTCATATTATAGATACCCATTTCAGGAGTTTCCATTAGGTTGTTCCATCTTATATTCTAAAAAACCCAAATATTTTGTTTCAATTTCATCATCTTCATACTCATATACTTCTTTACTTTTAAGTACTGTATTTATAGGAGCATTTGCAGTTGGAGGAGCTTCAATGGTAAGTTTTTGTTGTGGTGCTTGCAAATGAAGACACTCACTATTATGTGGTACAAAATTTATCCTAGGAATATCTTGACATGACACAACTATTATTTTTTGTGGTAATTATTTCTTCAAAGTAATAATGTCATTAGCCATTTTTTAATCATCTGGTCAACTGAATTCTTATTTGAAGTTTACCCTTTTATTTTCGTGGAATCAGTTTTCAATTTTCCAGCCACAATCAAATCATCTTATATTTCAGTGGCTAACATTTGGGCTTGCTCTAGATGAGCTATTCGATTTCTTTTTAGTTGAAAACTTACTTTAGGTAGCTAGGTATTTATGAAGAAACATTTTTGATTTTGAGTTATTGGTTTAGTTGCAATGGGAATCTTATTCAATAGTTTATTGAATTTTGCAAAAAAATTCCCTCATACGTGCATGAACTTATTTCTTCATCTATGTTAATTGTGCAAGCAGTGCGTGCACATATTTTAATCATTTGAAACAATTTTCAAATTTTGTTTCCCTTGTATCCTAATTGTTAATGGAACCAGGATCAAGTTGGTAGAACCATTCTACTACTCCATCTTTCAAGGTTACAACAAATAAGCTAACTGCCACATCTTCATATCGAACATCTAGAATACTACACACAACACTATAAGTAGGAATATGCCCATCTAGATGTTTTTTGCTATCACTAGTGAAGTTAGGAAAATTATTTCTTGATCCTTTTGGAAAATCATGTAGCTCTCCACCAAGGGCAAGTGGGCCTATGGCTAGTCACCAAGATATCGCAACCATGATGACAATTTTTTTGACTTGAGGCAATGTAGTTTTAGAGAGAACTAAAGCTTTGTGGGTTATAGTCCCTACTTATTGATTTATTCTATGGGTTAGTTGAAGTTGTGTCTAATTTTTTGTTTATCATTATCTTTCTTAAATATTTTTATAAACTGAATTTAATTTTTTTTTCTTGAAACTCAAAGAAATGATCAATATTACCTTCTTTGTTACTTAGCGTAATAAATTTTATTTCAACCAATATGAGAGAAAACTATTACTATCTTGAAGCGATATGTGGTTGAATGACCTTGACCATGACTAGTCTTGGTTGTATTCTTCTAGCGGTGAGTGTTGCGCTCTTTGGGTGAGATCAACATAATTTTCTTCTTCTTCCAATGTAACTACAACTATTTGGAACTAAGCAGGGCTAGTTCTATTATCCCAAGCATACATTTGGAGGTCATAACTAATGTCTTCTCATGTTGCTTATATTCAATCAAGAATTGGCTGAAGAACTAGGCTTAACCTCTAGGAATAATCATATGAACAAAACTGAATCTTCATGGGTTGCAAAAAAAGTGCAAAATCATGCCCCATGGTGGGCACCCAAAACTGTTATCGAAGTCATATTTGTCCTACAAGCCAACCAACAATAAGGATTGGAGAAGAATCCTATTTATGAAGGGACAATTTAACAGTCATAAGACAACCTAGAAAATTGAAAGTTCCTTTGTCAACTATTCACCATTATAGACAAGGCAAATACAATTATCCTTCGTCAAGTGTTCATGATTTTAGAGAGGGAAAACCAATCTTTCACTTCCAAACTATTAATGATTAAATAGACACATGACAATTATAACTTGCATTTGTCAACTATTCGTCATATATCAAGTTCAAATTTAAATTTAAATTTGAATTCAAATTAAAGATAAAACATTTAAAATCAAGTTCATTGAACATACATGTTTTTTCAAAAACCACGTTTTACCTTGATTTATTTGAACATCTTATGTAGGAGTTATTTTTTTATGTTCAGTGTAAATTTATTTATATATTGTAATTTTATTAAAATATCAGATTATTCACTTCAAAACACTTAGATATTTTGACACAAGGTGGTATGTATCACATAAAGGGAGTTAAATATATAGTTCAAAAATTCCATATATACAATATTAAGTATGTGTCATGCATACATTATAGAGGACAATTCAAAGGAGAAAAATATAGTTCATTTTTTTAATCTATAATATCAGGTATGCACAATACACACATTACAGAGGACAACCATTTTTATCACGTGCTTCATCTTTATATTATTTCATTTAATAAATCACTACACATTTATAAGTAATACTTTATTCTCATCTACCAATGAGATGTGATTGTTTCAAGCCCCACCCAGGTTCAAATTTTACTGGGCATGTGAGGCAAGTTACAGTGGTCGTTGGTACTGTTCTCGAAGCTAGTTGTGGTTGTTGGTGGGATTCTTAACGCTGATTGTGGCCATTAGTGGTATTATTGAAGCCCGTAGGCTATAAATATAGTATTCAAAGATGGTGATTAATCACTCGGAGATTTGGGCCCTATTGTGTCCCATATTGGTTTATAGTTATAGTCAAAAGTGATTGCCTATTAATTTTTTTTTTAATTCTCATCTTGATAATAAATCGTGAAGTGTGATTCGAAACACTAATCCAAAAATCACCTACATAGTTTTACCTAGAAACATTCAATTTAAGATATATATAATCAAATTATTAATGTTAAATGTTTACATCTAGTAGTGAAAACATCACCTCTTTTATTTTGGATTTTAGGATTTCATATTATAACAAGTGTTGTGATGCAACTTTAGTACCTGCCGTTTAAAGAAATTCATGTTGTAAAAGAAAGAAAGTCATGTTGTAAAAGAAAGAAATAGTACATTTTAATGGGCAACAAAATTTATAATTCTACGCATCCATGTGAAGTGGAATATGCATATAATTTTTCTAATTTTGAGTTTTGGAAGAGAATTTATCACAACCCATCACGATGGATATAAATTCAACTTTATCTCCTTATGCATTTTTTTACTACTACAACTACAAACACTCTGCAACTAAGCTTAAAATGTAAAAATCCTATAAATAAATAAACTAAATAATGCGAATCCTAAATGATTTTGGGATAACTTTATAATTAAAAAATATATGGCTAAAATCAACAAAATAATTAATATTACTGCGCTTTTATTCTCATTCTTGTTCGAAAAGAAAATTCCATAAAAGTCGAGCCAAATAATTTTTGAAAGCATAATATTAATGAAAGACTTGAATGCATGTACACACTTATGTAAAAGAATTTATTGACATTGACATTATATTTTTTATATTTTCTTAATAAAAACATAACACATTTATTTATAAAAATAGTCACATCATTGTATTTTAATCAATATCAAAATAATAAAATATTTATTTATTTATTTTATTTTTATGAAAATAATCTACATGTCTTAAAACTTAAGAAGATGATTTTTTTTTTGGTTTGAAAGAAAATTCAGAGTCTAATACTATATATAGTAAAAACAATAGTATCCTACCATGGATAAGTACTAAAAACATAAAAGGACAATACTTTTAAAAGTGCAAATATTTCCTATTTAAAGTTCATACATTCTTTTAGATATTGTCCTCTCCTTCTTTATAATAATTATATTTATTTATAACTCACAAAACACTTAGTAGATTAGTTTTGGAGATATTAAAATAAAAATGACGAAATATAACATTTATATTTAGACAAACAAATTTAAGTGTCATTGTGATTGAATGGATATATCATCCCCCTATATAACATTGTATAAATTTTTTAATGTCATTGTCATTAGATTTGAGTCCTCAAAATTTAGGGTATCCCATATTTAAAAAAGAAAATGTTTTCTATATTCCGTAAATATTCACATATTTATGTAGTTTTCCACAACAAAAAAATATTTTTGACCATTCAATGAAAACGAACCATATCATACTCACTAAATATCATTTTATATAATAAGAACAACTTCAACTCCCATCAAAGAAGAAAACAAAATCTTTTCATGCAAATCTTTTCTAAGAACAACTTCAACTCCCATCAAAAATCATCTCAAATGAACTCTTAAGTATAAACACCATAACATAAATTGTTTCTTTCATATTATGATTGATTGAGATTATATATCTTCTAAATGTTTCATGTATTCTCCAAGCTTTAAAAAGTTAATGCATTATTTCAAATCGAGTTCCTTTACAAAAATTGATGTAACACGTGTTTAGCGAGAACCAAATCATGGTGGCTCCAAAAACATCATACCACTTTAATGATTTTTTCTCTCCCATTTGTTATAATAACAACTTGAAAAATAATTGTAAAAACACTTTTTCTTCTCTACTTTAACTTAGATTATGTATATTGGTTTTTTTTGGGTGAGGGTGCACATCACATATAAAGGGAATGACTATTTGAAAACAAAATAATCTACACAATATCGAACAATATTAAATTTTGTATACGTAATCTTTGACACTTAATATCTTTCTCGTGGATAAACGACACATATAAAACATAAGTTTAAAAAGAAACTAATATTTGAGTAATATTGATAATATATATAATATGAAACAATTTTAGGCATCATTTCAGTAACCTTCACATACGAGTAACTTTCGACAAACACAAAACCTCTAACCTTTATCTATAATTATTTTCAGATCTAAATCGCTCCAATAACAACCTTCACACATAATTTTCGAAAATACGCATTTTCAACAACTTGATGTCACTAAGTTACAAACAAAATAAAACCCATATTCATTGAAGTGGTGATGGTCATGGTCATGGCCCTTCCGAACGCATGCCCCCACTTCCAGATTGGAAGTACAAAGCAAAACTGAAAGGGGTACTAGAACATCATCATCATTTAGGTTCCCCTGTCAACATCAAAGCAAAACTAGGGATTTAGGGGGTGGGAGGACTTTAAAGACTTAAAAAGGTCAAAAAGAAAAAGCAACATAAACAAATATCTCTCTTTTGGGAAGAAAAACAACACACATCGCACAAGGGGATTTAAAATAAAGGGAAAATGGTTGGAAAAATGGGATAAAAAGTGGAGGCGTTAGAATTTATGTATTTTATTTATTTATTTAATTTCCATCGCCCAAAACAACATTTTCGCCTGTTTTTTCGAGCAGCATCTGATGGAAAAAAAAAACCAGTGTGCACTGCAACGTCTCCTGCCCTTACCTGTTGGTCGCAGGGTGTTCAGAGATAGGAGCTTATCCCATTTCAAAGGAGCTACACTGTTATTGCTGTTGCCTCTGTAGCACTTTCAGAGCCTGCCTCTAACTGGACACACTGAACAAGTAAGTCCTAAGTCCTAAGCCCTGCTTTTAACTTATTTTCCAGCTAATGTGATTCGTATGACCGTGGAAGAATCTGACAGGAAAAAAAAAATAACAGAAAAAATAAATCTCTAGTTCTTACTGTAATACCATTTTCCGTCAAAGTTCTTGGGCTTAGTGTAAATCTAGTGTAAATGCATTTGGATTACAGCACGTAAGGTCTTGTCATGTGACCACGTTGTTTTTTTTTCTAAACTTTTTTGGTTTTCCAGCACAAAGTTTTACACCACAGTATGGGATTTGAACCTGGTCACTGCATCTGTGCGATACAAAGGAAAAAATAGTGTAGCTGGAGTGTTTTATTGGCATTTGTTTCGGTTGAGATACTAGTGGGAGAGGCAGAAGTAGAAAGGGTTGTTTTTGAAATGGAAGGGTGGAATGAGTTTTGTTTTGAAGTTGAAGTGGGGTTTATGGGGAAGAACTGGTTTTTAGTTATTGCCTGATGCTCTGCTGTGGTTGGGGATTTTGGTGGTGTGGTTAGGGATTTTGGTGGTGTGGTTAGGCATTTTGGAAGTGCGGTGTGGTTAGTCATTTTGGAGGTGTTGTGGGTACTGGACATTTTGGTGGTAGTTAGTATTTTGGAGGTGGTGTGCTTTTAGGTATTTTGGAAGTGGTGCTTTTGGGCATTTATGGTGGTGCCATGTTGATGGGCATTTTGATGGTGTTGTGATTTTGGACATTCTGGTGGCACTTGTTTTTTTTTTTATAAATTTTGGGGTTGCCTTTTGTGGTTGTACATTTTAGTGGTGCACTCCTGTTCCACATTTTGGTGCTGTCCTGATTTTGGGCGTTTTGGCAGTGCTCTGTTTGTTTTGGCACATTGGCATTGCCCTGTGAAGATTTTAGTTCTGCTCTGCTGTTTGGGTTTTTGCTGGCATCTTTTGAAGGAAGGAACTGTTTCGTTAGCTGTTGAAGATAAAAATAGCGGATAATTTTTTTCTGTGGAGTCTATTCATGCCGGCATTGGTGGGTGGAATTTGAGTTGCGGTCTGCAGGCAGTATTTTCAGAAGTTTTTATTTATTTTTTCTGGTTCCTTTGTAATAGGTGAGACCTTTGGGAATTCAAGTGTTTTTGAAACGGCCGCTGGGTCTGACATCTATGCATGGAAGGGAGAGAATCAATGGGCTTGCCTCCGTCTTCTGCCACGCTGACAGGGCCTGATTCGTTTCCTGCTGTTCCCCAAAGAGGTGGTTATGCGAGTGGCATCTTGCACACAGTGATGTCACCTATAATGCGGCCTCAATCGAGTGCAGGTGTAACAATTGCATCGAATCCAAACAATTCTAGCTCTCCTCCATACCATACAGATCCATCCACAGCAATTGTGTCACATGGGATAAATGCGAGCATGAACACAGGTTTGCAGAGAATGGAGCCAGGGAAAAGAAAGAGAGGCAGGCCTAGGAAGTATGGGCCAGATGGGAGTATGGCATTAGCTTTAACCCCAATCTCTTCGACTCCAAGTTTCTCATCTGAGAAACGGGGTAGAGGGCGGCCACCTGGGTCAGGCAAAAAGCAGCAATTGGCTGCACTAGGTACATGTCTAAGCAATTTCCAGTCATTTCAAAAATCATATTTATATTTATTACATCTAGGCCGGGATGCTGTCTGTTTTTGTGTAAGATATGGAAACACTAGGTAGAGCTGCTGATTCTGTGATAGACATCAATTTTGCTAGAACATGTAAAACACAGCTATATAATATGATTCACAAGGCATTTGTTTTCTTTGCTGATTAACCACATGTGTCAGCTCCACAGGACAGCAATTGTTGGTGGGGGGCTTATACTGTTCAAAATGTTGAGGCCTATATTTTTAATTTATGATATTCTGTAGTCCAGTTTGCTTGGAAATGAACTTTTTGCTTTGGGAAACGATCATCCTTTGATTTACTCCTTATGTTCCTCTGTATCAGATAGTTAAAATCTAGTATGTTTGTTTAATCAATTAGACAAGTTTGTTTCTAAATTATGTTCCCGGTGATAGTACGGAGATGATTCTTTCCTATTGTTTTTGACTACTCCCTTTAAGCCAGGTTTCGCCTCCATTCAGAGATGTACTGTTATGCACTCTCCTTATATTCTTTCTTCTGCAAAATGTATGCTTACCAGGGGAATGGCTGGCAGGCTCAGCGGGAGTGGGATTCACTCCACATGTCATCACCATAGCGTCAGGGGAGGTATGCGACTTCTTAACATGTTTATTCAATTACTTAAGTTTTTGGTGTTTTTGAAACTGAGTTATCATATAATTCCCAGCCACAGGGCACTGCTTGGATGGGAACATGTTTGGACCCTAAATATCCTCTCCGTGCCTTGAAATGTGAATTCATATCTCAGCATCAAAGTATACTATTTAAGTTTAAAATAGACTATAATTGAGATTGACTTCATACACATCATTATGTTGCATTGAATTTCTGTGTTAATTTCTGCATCGTTTTCTTATGACCATTACATAATTATTGTTTTTGGTTTGTGGGAGTACATGTAAACTTTAGTATTTTTGGCATTATCAGGATTAATGCCTACATGTCAAACTGAATTAATTTTAATTTTTCACAAGTGTTGCATTTATTATGTGGTCCGTCTCTTTCCATTCTAATCCCAGGAATCACTCTGAAATAAAAATCTCAAGCCTGAAGGAAAGAGACGGAAAGAGCCAACTATTACAAACTTCTCTGTTGAACATGCTTGGGGGTGAACATTTATAAATTGCTCCATCTCTTTCCTTACAATGCCTAAAATTATTGAGCGGGACTGAAGTGATTCTTATGCCAACTAAATGCCTTTATAAGTGATTTGCCAAATGGTGTGATTCCAGTGGGTTCAAATGTTGTAAGGCCTTGCTGATATTTGTAAAATGAAAAAGACTTGATATATGTTGCATGAAATTTTTATTCCCAAGTTTCACTGAAACAATATTGGTTGTTGGCTGAATTAAACGTGCTAAAGGCGATGCCATTTTCAATGGTGATATATGATAGGTAATGCATCTCAATCAGATGCAGATTTAATACATAACTGTCAAAAAACTGGCAACCAAATAAAAGTACAATCAAAGTGTTGCAGGTAGACAACAATGGGGATAATCCATGTCACTGAAAACTTTCTATTTGGACACTTGAGGCCCACTTAGATTGTGAGCCTGACAAGTACAAATAAAGCCATGTTGGTTATTAGCTTGGTTGATCGAGACAAAAAAATCTGATGTAATCAACTGACAGCAGCTAGTCAGCACAGCATTAATTGTACAGCCTTCTCAGGCTGACACTCGCCTGTTCACAAATAGAGAATCTAGATGTCAGGCCTGAAATCTAGCTGACAAAGTTAATATTTGGAATTTTAAAATAAATAAAAAGTAGTATTTGCAATTAATATTAGACTTTTGGTAGGACTGCATATGTTTTATATAGTTTATGTGAGGAAAGAAGAAAGGGGGCAGTCTAGAAGGAGCTGGAAAAGAGAAAAATAGAACTCAGTTTTTCTCATTTTGGTGTGGTGGCTGTAAGTGTGGGCTGTCTTCTTTTATGTAATCTTTAGACTTGCTGTATCTTCTTAATATATGTAATTTATTATTGAATTTGAAGTTTCTTTTGAGTCGGTATACTTTGATGAATGGGTTCTTCTGCCTTGAATTTTGAAGTTGGTTTTTCAATTATTTGCCTTTTATTTTGTGTAGAGTAGATTTTAGAGAATGTTTGCAGGTCTGTCCCAGCATTTAAAATAAGGCTATCAAAGTGTAGCTTCCCAAAATTCCGCTTCAGCAAGGGTATTCAGAGATTTGACAACTGATTGTTGCTCAAGGTGTGTGTAGTTGTTTGTGGTTTTTTGTTGTAGCTGAGTGTAGTTTGGAAGGTAGCTGTGTATTGCAGAACTTGGGATAATCTCCTAGCAGTTGTATTGTAGAGAGTTTGTCGAAGTGGCTGCATCAGATTGGTATCAGAGCAACCATGGCCTAGAGAGGGAGCTAACTAAACTGGGGAGGAAGAGGCAAAAGAAATGTTGGAGCCAACTAAAGGAATATTGGAGATGAAATACTGAGAAGATTAAAGGTCCTTGAAATCGGATTGAGGCATGAGGACTCTGAAGAGGAACCTGAAGTTCAGAGGGCATAAGTTGAAGCCATAGATCCAATGGCGATACTCATTGAGGGTGTGTCTGAGCAAAATATGAAGTTGAAAGTAGAAGTTTCTGATTTTAAGGGTGAGTTGAACCCTGAGCTCTTTAGAGATTGGGTACAAGCATTGGAACAGTATTTTGATATGGAAAACATTGATTAAGATTACCCTAGGAGGGTGAAATTTGCAGTAACAAAGCTGAAATCACTTGCTGCCTTGTGGTGGGATAATCTACAACAGTCTAGAAGAAGGCTAGGAAAGAAGAAAATTAGGCTGTGGCCTAAGATGTTAAAGCATATGAGGGCAAAATTGTTACCAATAGATTACCAACAAAAATTGTTTAGGCAATTCCATAACTTGCGGCAAAAGAGATGACAGTCTAGGAGTATATAGAGCAGTTTTTGAAATTACTAATTAGAACAGATCTACAAGAAGAATAGGAGACAGCAGCTGCCAAGTATTTTACTGGGATATGGTTTCAGCTACAAGATGAGCTAACTTTGGCAAAGGTATACACTGTAGATGAAGTGCATTGATATGCCTTGAAGACTGAGGAGAAAATAAGTAGAGGAAAAAGAAATTCGCTAAGCAAAAGGGTTGGTAGTACACCATTTAGAGGAAAGGCAAACACCTCTAAATCCACAAGGAGTGGAGAGTTTGAACAAGGTAAAGGAATGAGGTTTGAATTTAGGGATAGTGGTTGGTTGAGAAGTAGAGGATGGGGTAGAGTGCAAGCAGCATGTGGTCATTGGAGGTCAGTAAAATGGTCTAATTGTCGGGGACCTCATAAAGACCCATGTCTGCCCTGAAAGATCCAAACCCACAAGGAGAGTCACAATGACATAGGAGGAACCCCAAACTGAAGAAGTGGAAGTTGAAACCAGAAAAAAGCTAATGCTACAAATAACCTTAGTAATGGGGAGCAAGGAAGCAACGGAAGAGGATTGGAGAAGGAAGAATGTCTTCAAGACTAGATGCAAATGCCAAGGAAAGGAATGTAGAGTTATCATTTATAGTGTCTCTTCAAATAATCTATTAAGTATGGAAATGGTTTAATAATTGAATTTACATGCACTCCCAAATCCAATCCTTACAAAATTTTATGGGTAAAGAAGGACCATGGTGTGATGGTTGACAAATCATGTGTAGTTACATTTAACATTGGACCACATGAGGATAACATTATATGTGTAGTCTTTATGGATGCTTGTCATTTGTTGCTTGGTAGGCCTTGGCAATATGATAGGAATGTCACCTATGATGGTAAGGAAAATACATATATCATGCAGCATGGTAGAAGAAGACCTATTTTGAAGCCTTTGAAGGAGGACAGTGTGAAATAGTCTCCCTATCCCTCCTCACTACAGGCTGGAAAAAGTTCTTAAAAGAGGTTAAAGGTGAAGTTTGCTTTCTTTTGTACCCATTGGAGGAGAAAGTGTTGGAAAAGTGAGAATTCCCAACCAAAAATCAAGTATTGTTAGTGGAGTATTCAGATGTGACTCCTGCAGAATTACCATCAGGTTTTCCTCCTTCAAGAGGTGTTACTCATCTGATTGACTTTGTTGTAGGTGTGAAATTATGTAACCAAGCTGCTTATTGTTTGAGTCCTTTTGAGAAAGAGGAAATAATAAGACAAATTTTAGGTTGTTAGAGCAAGGATTTATAAGGGAAAGTATGAGTCCATGTGCAGTACTAGTGCTTCTTTCACTTAAGAAAGCTGGAAAATGGGGGTTGTGTGTGGATTTTAGGGCTATTAACAAAATTATAGTGAAGTACAGGTACCCACTACCTATGATGGATGACATATTAGACTGTTTGGCAGGGTCTAAGATCTTTTCAAAGATTGATCTTCGAAGTGGATGCTATCAAATTGAGATTCGTAAAGGAGATGAGTGGGAGACAAATTTTAAGACCAAGGATGGTTTGTATAAGTGCTTGGTGATGCTGTTTGGGCTATTGAACACTCCAGATACCTTCATGCGAAGTATGAATCAGGTATTCAGGAAATACATTGGAAAATTTATAATTGTTTATTTTGGTATTTAGTAAGAATGTGGAAGAGTAGCTAGTGCATTTGAGAGGGGTATTTGTCATACTTAGAGAGAATAGATTATTTGTTAATCTTGTGAAAAGCGACTTATGCCGAAACAAGCTGTTGTTCCTTGGCAATACAATTTCAGTTGAAGGTCTAAGCATGGACCTAGAAAAGGTAAAAGCCATACTTGGGTCTACTCCACAAAGCATAACAAAAGTAATAAGTTTCCATGGACCAATGAACTATAAGAGGTTCATTAGAAATTTCAGCAGTGTAATGACAAATTGTACAAGGGAGGCGGTGTTTATTTGGACAAAGGCAGCTGAAAAGAGCTTTGAATTGCCCAAGAAGAAGGTAACTGAAGCCCCAATCCTCATTTTACTAGATTTTGAGAAGATATTTACGTGAGAGTGTGACACATCAGCAATAGCCATTGTGGGAGCACTAAATCAAGAAGGTAAGCTAGTTTCCTTTTTTAGTGAGAAATTGAATGATGCAATGAGAAAGTATAGCACATATGATAAAGAGTTGTATGCTATAGTACAAGCATTGAGGTATTGGAGGCATTATCTCTTGCATAGAGAATTTATTTTGATGACTGACAATCAAGCATTGAAGTACATAGACTCACAATCAAAATTGTCCTGTAAACATGTAAAGTGGGTATCACTTCTACAAACTTATACATTTGTAATGCAACATAAGAGTGGTAAATCTAATGGGGTGGTTGATGCATTGAGTAGGAGATGCCATTTAATGGTTACCATGAGCAACGAGACCATTGGATTTGAAGAAGAGAAGGATGAATATGTTGCAGATCCTTATTTCAGCAGCAATTGTGAATGCTTCAAAAAATCAAGTGGGTACAACTAAAGGTCTTTTGATGATTATCTCGTAGTTGATGGTTTTTTATTTAAGGGACAACAATTATGTATTCTAGGATCTAGAAGAGAGAAGTTGCTTAGGGAAGTGCATGCAAGTGGCTTAGGGGGACATTTTGGAAGGGATAAAACCTTTAACTTGGTAAGCAAAAAATTCTTTTGGCCACATTTGGGATGAGATGTGAATAAATATTTTTCTTCTTGTAGAATTTTCCAAGTGGCTAAGGGAGGACAGCAAAATACAAGCTTATACAAGCCAGTAATAGCGCTCAATGGGTATTGGATTGACATTTCAATGGACTTTGTTTTGGGGTTTCCATGTACCCAAAGAGGTAGTGACTCTACCTTTGTGGTTGTAGATCTTTTCAAGATGGCCCACTTCATTCCATGCAAGATGACTTGTGATGCAAGTAAAATTGTTGATTTGTTCTTTAAGGAAGTGGCATGCTTACATGGAGTACTCAAGACAATCACAAGTGACTTAGATACGAAAATTGTTAGCCATATTTGGAGAACATTGTGGAAGAAGCTTGATAGCAGGTTGCAACATAGCTCAGCTTATCACCTCCAAACAATGGGCAAACCGAGGCAGTGAATAGGAGCTTGAGAAATTTGCTAGGCTGCCTAGTTGGAGACAACCCAAAACAATGGGATTTAGTCTTTAGCCCAGGCAGAATTTGCTTACAATTCTAACATTAACAGGTCTGCTGGTAAGTCTCCTTCTCAGATTGTTTATGGTGGAAATCCCACGTGTGTAGTAGATTTAATTGACCTACCTGAAAGAACACATGTTAGGTATGATGCAGAGGGTTTTGTGGAGAATATTAGAAACATGCAACAGCAGGTCATGCAGAAATTAGCGACCATGAATGTGGAATATAAAGAAAGGGCAGATTTGCATATGAGGGATCACGTATTTTAGGAGGGAGAACAAGTTATGGTACACTTGAGCAAAGAGAGGAATCCTAAAGTCTCCTATCACAAATTGAAACCTAGAAAGTTTGGCCCTTGCAAAATCTTAAAAAGGATAAATGAGAATACTTATTTGATTGATCTGCCTGAGGATTTATACCAGTCTCATTTTTAATGTGGTTGACGTGTATTGACGTGAATCAAGTTTAAATGATGATCCAGAGGCTCCGGAGGTCGAGGAATGTACCAGACATTTGCCTACGAAAAAGAGGGGGCAAATTGAGATAGTTCTAGACACCAAAGTTGTTGGCACAAGATCCCAAACATGCAAGTCATATTTGATTAACGGGTGGGCCTACCAGATTCATATAATTCATGGATTACTAAAGTTGAACTGTTGAAATTTAGCAAACCAGGGTTTTCCAGTAGCTCTGAACCAGGAGGTTCAGAATTCTTTGAGCTGGGGGAAGATGATGTAATCAACTGACAGCAGCTAGTTAGCACAACATTAATTGTAAAACCTTCTCAGGTTTACACTTTCCTATTCATGAATAGGGGATTTAGATGTCAGGCTTGAAATTTAGCTAACAAAGTTAATTTTAGGAATTCTAAAATAAATAAAAAGTAGTAGGTTCAATTAATATTAGACTTTTGGTAGCGCTGCATACGTTTTATACAGTTTATGATAAAGAGTTGTATGCTATAGTACAAACATTGTAGTATTAGAGGCATTCTCTCTTGCATAGACAATTTATTTTGATGACTGACAATCAAGCATTGAAGTACATAAACTCACAATTAAAATTGTCCTGTAAACATGCAAAGTGGGTATCACTTCTACAAAGTTATACATTTGTAGTGAAACACAAGAACGGCAAATCTAATCTGGTGGCCGATGGATTGAGTAGATGTCATTTGCTTGTTACCATGAGCAACGAGACTATTGGATTTGAAGAAGTGAAGGATGAATATGTTGCAGATCCTTATTTCAGAAGCAATTATGATTGCTTCAAAATCAAGTTGGTACAACTAAAAAGGTCTTTTGATGATTATCTCGTAGTTGATGGTTTTTTATTTAAGGGACAACAATTATGTATTCTAGGATCTAGAAGAGAGAAGTTGCTTCGGGAAGTGCATGCAAGTGGCTTAGGGGGACATTTTGGAAGGGATAAAACCTTTAACTTGGTAAGCGAAAAATTCTTTTGGCCGCATTTGGGACAAGACGTGAATAAATATTTTTCTTCTTGTAGAATTTTCCAAGTGGCTAAGGGAGGACAGCAAAATACAAGCCTATACAAGCCGGTAATAGCGTTCAATGGGTATTGGATTGACATTTCAATGGACTTTGTTTTGGGGTTTCCATGTACCCAAAGAGGTAGTGACTCTACCTTTGTGGTTGTAGATCTTTTCAAGATGGCCCACTTCATTCCATGCAAGATGACTTGTGATGCAAGTAAAATTGTTGATTTGTTCTTTAAGGAAGTGGTATGCTTGCATGGAGTACTCAAGACAATCACAAGTGACTTAGATATGAAAAATTTTAGCCATATTTGGAGAACATTGTGGAAGAAGCTTGATAGCAGATTGCAATATAGCTCAGCTTATCACCCCCAAACAGATGGGCAAACCGAGGTAGTGAATAGGAGCTTGAGAAATTTGCTAGGCTGCCTAGTTGGAGACAACCCAAAACAATGGGATTTAGTGTTAGCCGAGGCAAAATTTGCTTACAATTTTAGCATTAACAGGTCTGCTGGTAAGTCTCCTTCTCAGATTGTTTATGGTGGAAATCCCAAGTGTGTAGTAGATTTAATTGACCTACCTAAAAGAAAACACATGTTAGGTATGATGCAGAGGGTTTTGTGGAGAATATTAGAAACATACAGCAGCAGGTCATGCAGAAATTAGCGACCATGAATGTGGAATATAAAGAAAGGGCAGATTTGCATACGAGGGATCATGTATTTTAGGAGGGAGAACAAGTTATGGTACACTTGAGCAAAGACAGGAATCCTAAAGGCTCCTATCACAAATTAAAACCTAGAAAGTTTGGCCCTTGCAAAATCTTAAAAAAGGATAAATGAGAATGCTTATTTGATTGATCTGCCTGAGGATTTAGACATCAGTCTCATTTTTAATGTGGTTGATGTGAATCAAGTTTGAATGATGATCCAAAGGCTCGGGAGGTCGAGGAGTGGACCAGACATTTGCCTAAGAAAAAGAGGGGGCAGATTGAGAGAGTTCTAGACACCAAAGTTGTTGGCACAAGATCACAGACATACAAGTCATATTTGGTTAAACGGGTGGGCCTACCAGATTCATATAATTCATGTATTATTGAAGTTGAACTGTTAAAATTAAGCAAACCAGGGTGTTCCAGTAGCTCTGAAGCAGGAGGCTCAGAATTCTTTGAGCTGGGGAAAGATGATGTGATCAACTGATGGCAGCTAGTCAGCACAACATTAATTGTAAAACCTTCTCAGGTTGACACTTTCCTATTCATGAATAGGGGATTTAGATGTCAGGCTTGAAATATAGCTAACAAAGTTAATTTTAGGAATTCTAAAATAAATAAAAAGTAGTAGTTGCAATCATAGTTACCATGTTCGAAAAGTTCAGGTTGTTCGGAAGGGGAAAAAAGTTTGGAAGTTAGAGATTTTGAAAAAAGTTGGGTTCGGTAAGCTCGGTAGTTCGGTTAAGAAATTTTTATAAATTATAAAAAATAAATATATTATACATATTTATAAAACATAAACATAAATAAGTTAATAACATGAGTGTAAAATCCAATATACTAATTAAATCGTATGAAAGTTCCTATTATGCAATGCAATAAGTTTAACGATTAATCCATATCATTGTATTATGTGTCACACTGTCAATAGCTTAACAAATAAACATGTTAAAAAAATCATAAAAGTTTAAAAACGATATAAATTTATTGTTAACATATAAATTTTAAAGTTTAAACACATACATTATTAACAAATAAACACAAACTAGTAAACACTTTTTAGGCTTTAGTGCTTGAAACTTTTAGGGTTTTCGATTTGAGTAAATGATAAATGTGAAGCTGTGTTTAACTTTGAACTTTGCAGTTTGGAGCCCTGCATAAGGGCCTACTTGGAGTGGCGGAGCCTTCTCGAATCTCCTTCTAGCAGTGCAACTGCACGCTGATGCTGAGTTTGTCAACTGCGCATTTCTTTGTGATGGCAGCTGCTAAGTCTGTCGCACTGCATATCAGTTTGCAGTTTGCCACGGGCAGAGTATCACACAATTGTCATGTATGCGAAAGGCTGGATACCACTATCAAATCTTCCTTTGCGTTTGCAATTGCATGAGTTTAAGTGTGATGGCAAGTCGTCGAGTTTAACTGTTTGCCCCAGCCTCTGCTTTTGCCATTCACTGTTTTCGATTTCTTCTATCTAGGGTTCTTCTCGTCACGCTTCCTTTTGGTAGTCCTTTTTTTGTGTTTTAGGGTTTTCGAATGCTTATTTTTATCCTGCGAAATTAATAAAAAATTAAAAACATTTAAATGCTCGAACTTAACCGAATAAATTCGGTGAGCAATTACTGATCCGTTCGAACCGAACATCAAGGATGTTTGGTCTAACATGGTAACTATGGTTGCAGTTAATATTAGACTTTTGGTAGCGCTTCATATGTTTTATACAGTTTATGTGAGAAAAGAAGAAAGGGAGCAGTCTAGAAGGTGCTGGAAAAGCGAATTTTAGAACTCAGTTTTTCTCATTTTGGTGTGGTGGCTGTAAGTGTAGGCTGTCTCTTATTTTATGCAATCTTCAAACTTGTTGTATCTTCTTAATATATGTAATTTATTATTGAAGTTTCTAGAGTCAGTTTAGTTGGATGAATGGGTTCCTCTGCCTTGAATTTTAAAGTTGGTTTTTCAGTTAGTTGCCCTTTATTTCGTGTAGAGTAGACTTTAGAGAATGTTTGCAGGTCTATCCCAGCATTTAAAAGAAGGTTATCAAGTGTAGCTTCTCAGAATTCTTCTCCAGCAAATTGAGTGTAGTTGTTTGTGTTTTTGTTGTAGCTGAGTATAGTTCGGAAGGCAGCTGTGTATAGCCGAACTTGGGATAATCTCCTAACAGTTGTATAGGGAGAGTTTGTTGAAGTGGCTGCATCAAAATCCTGTCAGTGTAGAAAGTTGCATTAGGGGTTTTGACAATTCAGCTGCACTCAAACTTGAGCAAAGCCATAATGGAGACTTGCTTTGTTCTTGCACAGTTAATATATAATATTTAAAGGTTTGGATGAAATGTGATGCATCTTATGGTTTGACCGTATATGAGGGTTGTAATTATTTGATGTGGATTATGCTTCCTTATCTTCATGACTGCTCTGGGGGGTGCAGATATATTTTGTTTAAATTTATGCGCAGCGAAGGATAATTTTGGAGTGGTCATTTTAGAATATGTTTCTCTTAGATGAAGAGTTAACCATCTTAGAACCTTATGAAATAAACTAAAATGAAATATATCCAAATATGGTAGTTCTAATTGCCAAAATGATGACTTAGTTTCTTAAAAGAGGTAAAAAGGGGTGATATCCATTGCAAGAACTTGTTTGGGATTGGAAGATAATAGCTGCAGGAAAGAAAAATCTTTCCCGCATGCTGATGATAAATTATTAAAACTAAAAACTTATACATGTATCCGGTGTTGAAAGATTCTGATTTAAGTTTTTTTGTAAACATATATAAATATTCAGAGGATTTTCATGGTTGTAATCATTGTTGCAGATTCCTGTAAAGATTGAGTCTAGCAGAGCAAGCGCCCCTGATAGAACTCCATTAATTATTTGTTCTTCTTGAAATTTTTTTATTGCATTTCTGATAAATATACTTTCTGAGGTTTCATGTTTCTGAACACAGGTTTCCCCATAAATTTGTGTATTGTTATTATGATGGACTGTGGAAACTCATTTGCTTCTATCTTGATAATATTAACATTCCACAATATTTTAGAATTTCACTTTATATGTGTATTCTACAATGGATGTATACTGTGCACAGACTCACTTGTTGATAAACTAAGGACTTTGATGTGTAGCAAATTCGCTTTTGTCTAATCTTTCATGGGATTTAAAGCTGCGAGCATGTAGTTCCTTACAATTTTGGATTTGGGTTTGAATATTTTTAGGGCAGTTATTTTTAAAAAAAAAAAAAGAATATAAAAACATCAAATATTTCTACTCATAATCTTGTTAAATTTAGATGTACTTTATGAATCGTTGGGTGTAAGCTGGTTCGATTCCCTACTTCCTTCCAACCATGGTGAGAGAATGATATGTTTTCTATATTCACTGAAGGTACGAGAATTCTCCAATAACATCATGGAGGAAGGAACAAAGGTTATGTCTTAGGTAACCCCTTTGAACATCCAAAAATAAAATCATCTGAAGAAGAGAATTATTCTGCATTTTTTCCAGAAAGAACCATTCTAAAACTTTCTTCAAAATTTGCTTTTCTCTGAAAATCAAAAATCCAAATTTAGATTTCTGCTGGGACATGTGTTGGCACACATACCACTCGTAGAAAATCATTTAATGTTCATTGGGGTGGGTGTGGGGGTGTGGCTGAGGCTGAGGGCGAGGGTGAGGGGCAGATTAACTTGGCTCATAGGTGTAGTCACACGTACACATCCGCATGTAATTATGCCATATGCTCTCTCCATAGTTGCCAGGGGATGGGAACGGGTACCGGTACGTGAATTTAAAAAAAATAGGAGATGGGTACGGGGAGACAATAATATATATATATATATATATATATATATATATATATATAATTGGGCAGAAAAACTTGGCTCATATATGTAGTCACATGTACACATCCACATCATGTACACATCCACATGTAATTATGTCATATGCTCTCTCCATAGTTGACAGGAATGGGTACCGGTATGCGATTTAAAAAAAAAATAGATGGGTACAAGGAGACAATAAGATATATATATATATATATATATATATAATTTATTAAAAATAAATATCAAAATATAAATGATATTGTATATATAAATATATAAATATTAATATATATAAAATAAAAAACCACTAATGAGATGTGGGTGAATTGGTAAAGTGGCTTGGTTGTTTCGAGCCTCACCCAGGTTCAAATCTCACTAAGGCATGTGAGGTTGATTGTTGCCATTGGTAGTATTCTTGACGTTGTTGGTGGGATTCTCGAGGCCGGTTGTCTCTGTTGGTGGTATTCTCAAGGCCCGATTGTGGCCGTCGGTGGTTAATCACTTGGAGATCTGGGCCCTCGTTGTGTCCCAAACCGGTTTGTAGCTCCAATCAAAAGCGATTACTAATTTAAATTTTTTTATTAAAATGTAAATTTTACATTTTACATGTTAATAGTATATAATAATATAATATAGACTTATGGTCTATAAACTATAATTTAAAAAGTATAAAAATAAAAATACAAAACTCAAATCAAAGTCTACAATTATAATTATGTAAAAATAAAAATAAAAAAATTTAAAATGGCAATCCCTGCAGGTAGTTCAAATGGCAATGCCAGGGCAGTGGGATGGCAATGTCATGGCATTGTCATCTTCCACATTAAAAAATTAAAACTTTAAATTAAATCTTAAACTACAAGCACGTAAAAACAATAATATTTCATTTTTTTTGCAAAGGCATACATGATTTCTAGCGATTCATGATTCTGAGTGCAAATCCAATCAATATCAGTGTAAATCGGACCAATAGCACTGCATATTTGGTGACGACAACAACAAATCTGGTGACGATGATTGTAAATTTGGCAACTAAAAAATGTGTACAGGGTTTCCACAAGGATACGACACAATTTTTGAAAGGAAATGCAAAGAAGATGTTCAGGTTTTCCTATATATGTCTCTAGATATGGGAGATGTCTTGGTACCTGTCACCCATACCAGAAATACATACTCGTACCAGAGACACGTCTCAGGTGGTGGGGGATGTGTCTCCCTGCAACACTAGCTCTCTCATTTACATTTATAAGGTTGTTGCAACCAACCTGTCATGTCCCCTTCCAGTTGACCTCTCTCAGAGCTTATGATTAGCCTATTATGCGACCCTCGTAGGCTGATAGGATGGATAGAGGGTCTTGTTGGAGCTTGGCTTGGCTTCGGTCGTCAAATATTACCAGTTGGCTTTCGTTCGAGGTCATTCGGACACCATTTGCCTGACCTGCTATTTTTAGCAGTAATAGTCACTCAGTGGAGCACCCCTGCTATTTTTAGCAGTATGGTTTGATCATGTGCAAAATCAATCACTTATTCACCAGCTTCAGACGGTTCGTGAATCGGACATATTTTGAGGGAGATATTAATATTTTAATTGTCAAATTAAATACTAATTATTTGGAGCTTATAATATAAAGTTATAATATTATTTAATATTATAACTTAAGTGATCTATTGAAAGGGTTGACCAACATTGAGAGGGGCCACTTTTTAATTATAATTTATAATTAAAAAGTGCATTGAAGACTATTGAAAAATTAAAAGGAAAAGTTCGAATTTATTTAAATGATGCCTAATTGAGAAAAGTCAAACTTTTGATGGATATAAGGGTTTTCATTGGAATTTGAGCTCATTATGTTTTGAAATCGAATTTTTGCTAAGTCCTTTTGAGAACAGAGCCAAGGGTTCTAGTTTTCATTTGGCATTGGAGAATGAGCCATCTTCAGTCTTGCAGTTCAGAGGCTGTGAAATACCAGCTGATTTATTGCTTTCAGAGAGGTAGCTTCATTCAGAGGTTATCACAGAACTTCATCAGAGATTGCATCATTCAGGGTTTTTAGTTTGGAATTCATCCGGAAGAGATTCTTCTTTTGAGGCGCCTATTTCCTGAGATTCGGACACATCAAATAGAGGCCGTACTTTATTTGTTTGCTGCTGTCATAGAGCTGTACTTTTCTACAGTAGGGCCGTACCTTCAAAAAAAGTCGCACATTTTCATCTTGGGCAAATCGCCTACTTCTTTGATCTTTTGTCTCCATCCTTTGTGGCGCCTACAGCTTTGGATCACTTTCCAAGCATCAGACGGAGGGAGAAGTAGATTAATGATGAAGCCGTACCATTTCATGTACTCTTTCGGCTTACTGCAATAACCAGGTTTTCATCAAAATATTGTTGCTTTTTGATTTGCATGTTACTAGATCTTATTTGTAATTGTCATAGAAGATCAATAAATTGATTGGCATCACTAGATTCATTAGATTCTATCATTTTCGGTGTTGCATTATTTTATTTAAATTTATTCAGCAATTCTTCAAAAATCGCGGCCAGTCCCCATTGGTATCAGAGCCGAGGTCTCGAGGTCGAGACCTTTTGGGCGCGGTGGATTGTGATGATTCGATGCGGGTCTCGCCGGACGTTCCTCCGGCGCTCAGGACGGGGCCGGTCGGTTTAAAAGAGTCAACGGCATCGCGATCCCAGAGGGTGTTTCCCTCGACGGTCCGAAGTGACTGGCCATATGGGTATGGGGACTGGCCGTCACACCAAAAGTCCCGGGATGATTTTGGGGACTGGCCGTCACACCAAAAGTCCCGGGATGATTTGGGTCCTCTTCCAGACCCATATGGCCAGTCACTTCGGACCGTCGAGGGAAACACCCTCTGGGATCGCATTGCCGTTGACTCTTTTAAACCGACCGGCCAGGTACCCGTCCTGACCGCCGGAGGAACATCTGACGGGACCCGTATCAGATCATCACAGACCACCGTGCCCAGAAGGTCTCGACCTCGAGACCTCGGCTCTGATACCAATGGACTGGCCGTCACACCAAAAGTCTCGAGATGATTTGGGTCCTCTTCCAGACCCACATGGCCAGTCACTTCGGACCGTCGAGGGAAACACCCTTTGGGATCGCGATGCCGTTGACTCTTTTAAACCGACCGGCCAGGAACCTGTCCTGACCGCCGGAGGATCGTCTGGCAGGACCCGCATCGGATCATCACACAACCTTATCTCTAGTAGCTTCTAAGATGTTTCTAGATACTTATCTCTTCCGCTAACTCACCTATCATGCCTACCTTTAATTAATGGCTCATACATTGAGCATGAGTTTGTGGAGAGTTTGTAATCTTCTAATCTTGTTATCTTACCGCATGTTAGAGAGATTGTTACTATATAAAGGTACTTTTTACTTGTTATTATCTTGTGTCTGTGCAACCTTCTTGATGAAGGCTTGGCAAATGTTCATAGCTTGGTCACTATGCTTCATAATATGTTGTAGAAGACTTTGAAGTTCTTTTGGTTGTAGTTTGTCCGACTGCTAATCTGACATCTACTCTAGGAGATTTAGATGCCTTTTTTGCTCCATTGGTTGTTGGTTCCTATTGTTAGAGAGTCTCTCTTATCCTCTTTTGCAGATTTTGCATGTTGTTTTGTTCTCTTATATTTTGGAGTGAATCTCTTTTGGTAGGTTTGGATGCCTCCTATGTGAAACCCCAAATTTCTCTAGGATCACTATTAAAAAATAGGGGCACCCATGCAAATTTTTCTTCCCCCTTTTTCCATCAAAGGTCCATTCAATTTGTAATGCTCAGAAAAGATAGGTTATGCCAATAATCAATAGCTTGAGTGTTTGAGGCCTTTGTATTAACCATGTTTTGATTATTGGAGGGAGAATAATGGAAAATTGGGTAACTTTGAAATTTGTTGGTCAATTAGCACGTAGGCTTGTTAGCTCCCTTTATTGGCCATCACCTCGATATGATACCTAGAAGATTGTAGGCTCATAGGCATGTTGGTCCGTTAGTAGAATTTTCCATGCTGCTGACGCAACGTCTTAAAACGCTGATTAAAAAAATGGGCTAAGGCCTAGTGATTGTCGGCTCCTTGGCACGTTGGCTTGTAAGGCTTCCTTTGTCCTCGTTACTTACCTACTAGGCAGAGAAGGGATACAAAAAATGACCAAGGCATGAGAAGTTTCGAGATGTTAGCATGTTGGCACATCGGCTTCTAAATAATGCCCTATCAACCAATGGTGTAGAAAAGTAACTAAAGTGCTGAAAGTTGTTGACAAATAGGCTCATCGGTCCCTTGACCCGATTGTTGTTGCGAGTAAACCGAGTTCCAAGGAAATCAATGATGGAACACATTTGATCTCATGACGTTTGTATGGCGGCAAAATGATGTGTGGAGATCTTGCAACTAATGAATTGTTGGCATTAGTGATTTATGTCATACCACATCTAGTAATCAAAGCATGTACGAGCAATTTTGGGGGTGAAATGCAAAATTTATATGAATTGAAAAACCAATCATTTGATTTTTTGGAACTACTTAAGGGCATCAACACTGGGTTTATATATTGTGGTTGGGATTGTAAAACGACCTCAAAAATTTCAAATGTCTAATTTGATTTTTTGGAACGAATTAAGGACATCAACACTTGGGTTTATATATTGTGGTTCGGTTATAAAATGACTTCAAAAATTTTAAAGGTCTATACAAGAGCTCAAGCTGACAAGGTTAGAGAAGAAATAGAGAGAACTATAAATTTGTAGGTCTAGATCAAACCAATCATGCCAAAAAATCAAAATACTATTAAAAGGTTAGATTTTGCTTGATTGGACCCAATGGGAAAGAAGACTGTTAAGGCCTTGTCACAATAAGTAATTTTATGGGAAATTGGAAAAATACTTGCTACGAGGTGTTTAGCCAATGAACAATTCAAACAACCATCTATGCAATGTAAAGACCTTGGCTCTGATGTTAAGGAAGGAATAATAGACAACTGTAAAGATATGTTGGTTGCCCAAATGAAGAATGTGCATGGAGGTAATATGTATTGGAGAATATGCAAAAGAAAGGATAGAAATAACAAGGCACTGTGAATTTGTTATGGTGGTCTCACATACACTGTAATCTTGGAGATGTACTGGGCCCTTGAGGTTTCTTGGTAGTTTGTCAAACACTATAGAGATAATAAAAGGGCTATGATAAATGATGTGGTGAGTTTTTCGTTTACATCAATTCTATTGATACAAGAAAGATGTTATGATTGCCTAAAGGAGGGGAGTTTATTGGGCAGGTTATGCTTCATCTATATGTTGACAATAATGGTTTAAAAACTCGTACTTGGCAATTTCTTGACAATGCAAAATTTTGACCTGTAGTTGGGACTCAACAATTACTTGACAACTTTATTGATACTTTAAAAAATATGTAAATTCATAAAATAACTGAAACAAATAAAAAATGAATTGAATGTAGAGAACATAGTCATAAGTATGTTTTTTAATTAAATTTTGACCAAATAAGAGTACAATGCTCAATTTCAAACAAAAAGAAGAGTACATTGCTCGTAGACTAGTCATCAATGCACAGTGCACCATAAAAATATCTCCAACTCCTCTATTGCGCCTTGGAAGTGGAAGGTAAAGATTCCTCCTATGTAACATCCGCAAACATATCGCCCAGAGCCTGACCAAGCCCTCCTGATGCCTCTATTTTGCCTGTCGCTATCGCTTCTTCTGCTTTCCTCTCCAAATTTGTGACCTCCTTGGTAAACACAATCTCTTGCTCTGCATCCTTAGACTCAACAATCTAGTTTGCGTATGGATCAATATCATCCAAGTCATTTACCTTGTGACTATCTTGCCCTTCCACTTCTCTTACACGAAGATGAAGTTTGTACTGCACAAGACAAGTTCATTTAGGTATTGTGTTGTCAGCGTATTGCACTTCTGTGTGAGTGGCCTCAAACATACTCCAATTTTGTTCACACCTAGACGCGTTACATGGCTCGGACAAAATGGAGATGGCTAACTTTTGAATATTTGGTATTTTTGCACCATAATCTTTCCACCACAAATCTGCAAACAGGACATTCATAACTTTGTAAGTCAACTAGGCGTGCATTTATAAAGAAATAACGAGACTACAATCAAATGATTCAATTATAATTTTTGTTTACCTAGATGATGGGTCATTCTCCTTTGAATACATAGGCTACTACATGTATATGTTGGTGGAGTTGTTTGTTTTATCTACGATCAATTAGGTGCCAAATGGACTCAATTTTTTTTGCCCATAATAATTTGCTATTGTCTCCTTGGCTCTGTCCATGGCTTTGTACAAATACTCTATTGGAGTTTTTTATCCTTCCACCAACTGTAGAACTCTAACCAAAGTCCTTGACATCGAAAAACAAATAATGTATAATTTTAAAATTAAAATTAAGAGAAATTTGAGACAAAATATTATAAAAAAATAAATGATAAATAAAAAATAGCTAAGTTTGAAGTTACTTTGATGACCTCCTCTATGGTATTTGGCTATTTGCAAACACATCATCAAAAATGGTCTTCATAACCTTTTCCCCTTTGGCCTTCCTACTATAGAAAGACTTCAACCATTGTGTGCTCATAAACATCTGCTTAAGATATGTTAGAGAGGTTGCAATGCTCAACAATGTGATGGAGTTTGTGGCGAATTGTGTGGCTCTCGGTCGCACAAGCTCTTTTCCATTGGTGTGTTCTTTCATCAAGCTTAACACCAAAGGATGATTGTAGATGTATTTTGTAATATTTCTTGTTTCATTGACCACATTTGTCACCCATGTCATCTTTTTTATGTTCTCAAGTACGAGATCATTGCAATGGGCTAAATATGGGCCCCAAAAAAGTGAAGGGTGTCTCTCTTCAAGATGTCTTTCCATTGCTACATACACTGTTGCATTGTCGGTCACAACTTGGAAGACGTTCTCCACACCCACCTCCATGACCACTTTGTCCAACATATCACACATAGTGTTTACATTTTTCACTTTGTCGGAGGCATTGATTGACTTCAAGAACACCAATTGCCCACTTGAAGCCACTAAAAAGTTAATCAAGATGCGGTTCTTTTATGCAAAATGTTGCAATCTTTTTTATGTCATATTATTTTTTGGTCATCTACAACAATTTTTGTATTTTAAATGGCGTCCTCCAACATGGAGCCTCTCAAGTCACGAGGAGTAGGGGCTTTGAACCCCTTCCTAGCAACGGTCAAAGCAATTATTAGATTCTCTCAGTACGAGCTTTTCACCACATTGAATGGATGTTATAATACCAGAAGTCTACCACAACCACCCTTACTTCATTTTGCAATTTCTTGTTCTAAGCCGTATCTTCGAGTGAAGGTTGTGCCTTAGGTGCATTTTGAGGAACAAATAAGCCCTATGAAGGTGAACCTGAATTGTCTCCACTAGGTGAGCCCTTTCTTGAACTACCCTTTTGGCAACAGAAGAACCAAAGACTCCTAACTAATTAGAATGAATTCTTTCTGCCTCTCTATTTATCATGGCTGCAAATGCTTCAATAGTCTTTTTTTCCTCCTCATGTAGCTAGGACAACAGCGATCTTTCTTTGAGCCTCAAGTGACGCGTTGTCGCATAACTGCACATTACTACTTGGAATCTGTGTTATGTGGTATTTGAGATGATTGACACCTGGACCTATCTTAAACTTGCAATAATTGCATATGACGGAGTTGTTCTCTAGGCCGTCGTAACAATGTTTCCATGCTGGGTCATCAGACTTCCTAGACCTACGGGAACCGAATGCCAATTTTGAAGTTGAAAATATGAAACCCTATAAAACAAACATTAAAAAAAAAAAAAAAACATTAGGTTTTAACAGCTAGAATCCAAGAAGTAGGAAGAAAATGAGGATTTTTTTTACAAAAGTTAAGCCCTAGATGAACTTACCTCTCAAATCTGCACTTCAAAGATCAAACCGTTCAAACTTTGTCTCTCTTTCTTGTATACGGTTGCTTTCCTTTGTCAATAATAGGAAAATGTGGAGGTTGGAACTATACAAGTTTACATGCCATTGCCAAAGTGTTTATAAAGTAATAATGCTACAACAACACAATTGCCCAACTTGCAACAAATATATTGATTCTTGAAGAATAATAAAATTATAAATATCTATCATTGAGGGCACATTACGTGATTGCACAGGGTACAACAGTCGCTAGATGGCTTCCTTCTCTCTACCACTACACATTCACGAATTTGAGTTGTCCTTAGATTGACTCTTGAAGCTAAGTATACCTTTGGATACTGATCATTGAAAGACATATGATGGTTACAGAGTTTCTCAGTTGTGGTGAGTCCAAATGGGAGTGGTAAAAGCAATGTTATTGTTGCAACTCTGTATCAAAACCCGTGGGCAGTAGCCTTGGCATCAAAAAATTGTAGAGCAGAAAATTGCGATGTAAAAGATTGCACAATGATGTTTTTTTACCACTTTTCACTATGTTTCTGCAATTGTTGGGTCAGGGCCGAGTCGAGCCCTGATAATCGTGGGTTTTGGTGAGTAATCGCGACTAGTTACTCGTCGAAAACTGTGGTTATCAGGCCTTGACTTGGCTTGCGATAAGTTGGCCGAAATGCCTTTTGCTTTTTTTTCCTGATTTCTTGCGGTTACTCGGTAGTTACTTGTGGGTTTTGATATAGAGGTGACAATGATGACAAGTTTGATGAATCCATCAAAAGATATTGTCATATGGGCCGACTTGAAGAAATCTAGGGCTTTTTCCCTGCCAACAAGTTTGATTAGGCCATGATGACCCATAAGGATCCAAAAAATTAGTCCACTTCATCAATCAACCAAGGAAAATCTGTTTTCAGCCAACAATAGGGCTTCAAATGAAGTATTTGATGCATGGTGACGAAACCACCGCTTCATGCAGGCGGCGGTTATGTAACCGCTGGTTTTGCTCATGGTAACTGCACATGTACAATAACGGCAGGGGAAGGTGACTCTTCAGTTCTTGAGATGTTTGGGAATCACTTAGTGCATGAAAGGACGTTTCAGAGGATGATAAGAGGAGGCACGAAGACAAAGAAGGTGTCGGTGATCAAAATTGGTGTTCAGTTGATTGCATGAAGAATTGGACAAAGGAACAAATAGAAGATCAGTGAGCTAGCTAGCATATTGTTTTTTGTACTTGTTCTAAGGTACTCTTTGTAATCTGTGTTTGACTATAAGAAGATAGGAAGCTGGGCAATTGCCACTTATAACTGGTTTCCCCCCATCTTGGGGTTTTTTAGGGCAAAATCTACGGCAAAATGTACATCTCTGTGTCTTCATGTTCTATGTTTACTGTTTACGTGTTTATACATTTATGTTTTAGTTCTGAGTTTTGGTTTTACATTTCCAATAACACAACACCAATTCTAAGTCTTTTGAGTATTTAACTATGATTTTGAAGCAAATTCAAAGTAAAACAACTATTTTTGATTTTGTGAATTCTAGCAAGAGTTAATCTTAGGAGTTTATAGATCATTTTGGTACCAAAACAGATTAATCTTTGGGTTATTGTGGAAAGTTTTGACTTAGTTGGATGATCGTGACAAGATCTAAAGAAGAAGATATGTTGCCTGACAATTTTGATATTTTTACAAAAAGGTGGTATCAGTGGGTGGGAAAAATGTCTCAAGAAGGTGAAGAGAATCTTTCAAAGAGAGTAGCTGCAATGGAGCCACGCATGGAAAGCACGATGAAGTCCCAAGTCAATATCACCAAACAATAAGAGCTCACAACTAGGAACCAAGAATCCATGGACGTGGTGGTTTGTGCGATAACCTGGAAACTTGGCATCGGAGAAAAAGAGCCTTGTGAAGAAGATGGAAAAGAAGAAGTGTTCATGGATGAGCACAAACAACCTCCAAAAGACATAGGTAAAGCTAAGGTAAAATCTGAATATGCTCCTTTTGAAGTTGAGACCAAGGTTGAGATCAAATCCTTTGAAGGACAAGTAGATGCAGAATTGTATGACAAATGGCTGAGACAAATGGAGGTCTATTTTAGTGTGCATAAAGTTATTGAGGCTCAAAGGATTTCTTTTGCATATCTCAAGATGGAAGGTCATGCTATAATTTGGGAAGTTATCTATCATCTTTTGAAAAGAAGAAGTCGGTTGTAAATAGATAGGATGAATTTAAGGAATTGTGCATAAGAATTTTTATCCTATTTGGCATAAAATTGATTTGAAAATCAAGTGGCAATATTACAGGCAAGGAGTGGGTTAAAGTGTATAGGATTATACTACAAAATTCTGTAGACAAGGCATGGTCATGGTCTTGGACTTGGAAGACGAAGACAACTTGACCAAGTACTTGGGATGCTCCATACACGTCCAAGGAGACAGGTAATTTCAGGTAAGCCATAAGACCTTGATGAAGTGTGCATGCAAGCATACTATATTGAGGAAGAGAAAAGGCAAGGAGAGGGAGAGCCCTCAAAGCAAAATCAGTCCACAAATCAGTTCGAGAAAGAGCAAAACTAGTGTTACAAAACCCTTCAAGATGGGTAAATGGAAAGGTAGGAGGAATGCCACAACTTTGCATAGTTGCAAGGATCCAAAGAACTGTTGTAGCCATAGTGTTAGAGATGGACATATTGACTCTGTGTTGGAAGTTACATCTAGAATTGCATCCAAAGAATCGTTCCAAGGACTCTAAGAGGTACATGGCATCTTTGAAGGAGTAATCAGAGGTGAAGATAGAGGACAATCCAAATGTTGATGAGAAGCTAGGTTGAACCACTATCAACACAAACAACAAGGAACAAGAAAGAGAAGAGATGAGCAAGCTATTCCAAATCAAGAAAAACAAGGTAAATGCACTTGTTGATAGTGGGTCTCAATCTAATTTGATTTCATATTAAGTTGTTAAGAAGTTTGGTTTACAAACATATGATCATCCTCATCCATATTCGTTGGGTTGGGTGAAGAAGGGTGTAGAAATTCAAGTGATTAAAAACGTAAATTTAAATTTGGTATTAACCCACAATACATTGATGAGATAGAAGTAGATGTGATCTCTCTTAATGCATTTGATGTGGTGTTTGGAAGACCTTACTTGTATAGGGACCGATGTGTCAAGGATGGAACCAATTATAACATCAAGGCACATCAAAACAAGCCCAAGCTTGCCCTAGTAAGTGTCAACCAAGAAAAAGGACTCGCTTAAATAGATAAGCAATTTTGTTTACTTCTTTTAAACGATAAGCAAGGGGATGCATTAGAAATTTCTGAAATTAATTGTGCTAGCAAAGGTTTGAAAGGGTTGGATGAGCTACTGTAATCTTTTCAAGGAGTATTTCAAACTCTTAAAAGTTTTCCTCCAAAAAGGAAAGTAGAACATGAGGTTCAATTGCTACTGGAATCTCCTTTACTTGACATTACTTTGCACATGCAATCACTTCTCGAGAGTAATGAAGTTAAGAAACAATTTCAAGAGTTGTTAGAGCAAGGGATTATATGCGCAACTACTTTATCATGTGGGTCACCCATTGTGATGGTCCAATAGAAGGACAACTCTTGGAGAATGTGCATAGATTATAGAGCTTTGAACAAGATCACAATAAAGATTAGATATCCACTTATATGGATTGATTACCTCTTGAACCAACTTCAGTATGCTAAGTACGTTACAAAGTTGGATCTCAAATATGGGTACCATCAAGTACTTATGAAGGACAAGGACATATGGAAGACAACCTTCAAGACACAACAAGGTTTTGTATAAATGGTTGGTACTTCTATTTGGTTTATGCAATGCCCCTGTTACATTCATGCGATTTATGAATGATGTATTGAGACATTTCATAGATAAATGTGTCATAGTGTATCTAGATCATGTTCTAGTTTTTAGTGTTACATGGGAAGAACATCTAATTCATTTGAAACAAGTCTTGCAAGTGTTAAAAGAAAAACAACTGTTGTGTGATATGAAGAATTGTGAGTTTTCCAAACAATCACTAGTCTACTTGGGCCATGTGGTTGGAGGAGGATTATTGACAGTGGATCTAACAAAGGTTGAGGCTATCAATAATTGGCCCACACCTAGGAGTGCCACTGAGATTGGAAGTGTTGTGGGAGCAATACATTACATGAGGAAGTTTATTCCAGCTTTCTCCACAATTGCAGCTCTACATACAGTTGTAGCAAGTGGTAAGAATTTTCATTGGTGTAAGGAACATGATCATGCTTTTGATTCATTAAAATATAAGATTAGCTCTACACCCATGCTTGCTCTTCCTAATTTGCAGCACTCATTTGAAGTTGAAACGGATGGAAGTGAGTATGCTATGGAAACAATTTTATTGCAAGGAGGTGAGCTTGTTTGTTATCATTCAGAGTTATTTACTTCAACAACAAGACAATATCCTAATTATGATAAATAAATGTAAGCACTAGTTCAAGCAATTAAAAAATGGAAACACTATTTGTTAGGTAAATAAACTTTTGTGCATACTAACCACAAATCTCTTCAATAATTCCAAGTACAAAATAAAATATAGCAGACAAGACATTACAAATGGATGGGTTTTCTTCAACAATTTCATTTAGTGATTAAGTACAAGAAAGGAAGCACAAATGTTGTAGCAGATATGCTCTCTAGGCCACCAATGTCAAAATAAGTTTCAACTTTGACACCAATCTCACAACTAGAGCCTTTCACAAAAGAGGCTTATGATGATGCATACAGATGTAGATTTTGGAGAGATATTCCAGCAATTGCAGGTCAAGAAGGTTGAAAGAAAAGGCAAGGATGGGTGCTACAAGAAGAACTGTGAAGCACAAATGTTGTGGCAGATATGCTCTCTAGGCTGCCAATGTCAAAACAAGTTTCAACTTTGACACCAATCTCACAACTAGAGCCTTTCACAAAAGAGGCTAATGATGATGCATACGGATGTAGATTTTGGAGAGATATTCCAGTAATTGCAGGTCAAGAAGGTTGATAGAAAAGGCAAGGATGGGTGCTACAAGAAGAACTGTTTTTGTGCAACTTTTCAAGTCGTGGGAGGAATTTGCATAGAGGAGAGGTTGGCTTGAAGAATAAGATGAACTCCCTCTTAATGTGGAATTGCTCTGACAATGGAGATTTGTAAAGAGATCATTGAATAAAGAAGAGACAAAATCTTCCTCAAATCAATTAAGTTCCAATGAGGAAGAATTAATTCATCAAGATGACGATGTTCAAGAACTTGACCTACAAGCAAGTGCCTTTGTTATATAGGAGGAATGAGATGATAATGCTGAATAGGTTTCAAAGGCATCTGAAATTGCAAATCGTGGGGCCTCATCCTTAATCACGGCCACTCATGTTTTGGTGTCGATACTTGTAAACTTGTAAGGCCTGTTGAGGTTGATTTGTTGTCAATTTGACAGTGCATATGATGCAACACAAGGAGGTTCCATTGAAGGAGGAAATGGCCCCATCTCCCTTTGGGGATGTAATTGATCCAAATCTTGGCAAAGGCCTAGAGGGGAGAGAAATTCCTCAAGGAAGAAGGAAATTGGAGCCATAGGATTAGGACACCAACCTACAAATTACACCGCCTCCACCATTGGAACACAAGGATGGTATGTGTGCATGTTTGTCAATTTCTTAAGTGATGATGAGGCTTTTCAAATATATGACCATGTACAAGTAGCAACTTTACATTACTTTTAAGGATGAAACCCCTTAATTGTGTAACCTGATTTCAAGGACGAAAACCCTTGTCATCACAATAACTTAAGGACGAAACCCCTTGAGGATTTACATTCCATTATTTTAAATCTACAACTATGAAGAAAACCATTAATCAATTACATTTTATTATTTAAATTATTATTTTATAGTGCAAATCTATATTTATAAAATATTATCTCAAAAGGATATATATTGAGATTTGACATTCATTCCCTTATTTGAAGTTTAGGCAGCAACCTCTTCTTTTATAATTGAGGACAAAACCCCTGATTTATTAGATACGAGGACGAAACCCCTTGATATCAACCCCTCAAAGACGAAACCCTTTGAGGGCTCTCTATTAGAATATTTATAACCAAAATTCTGCATTGCACATTTGATCATTATACAACATTATTTGCTATATAAATTTGTTATCTTGTTAATAAGAACATGATTATATATTCATTGAATATTATTATTTCGAACTTTAAAAAGGAATTTCGAGAAATCCAAATTAACGTATAATATTCCGATTTGGGATACTACAATGGTATTATAGCTTTTCATCCTGCCACCTTGAGGGTTTCGATGAGCTTTATGCATTCAAATCATAAGGTCAACATAAACAACATAAATGATGCATAGTTTGACGGGTGGGCCTAAGGGCAAATTCAAGTATATATGTTGATGTCACAATTAGTTCAACAAATGCAGTAGTTGAATAACTCGCTAACTTAGAATTCTAATGGTGAGGGAAGATCATCACAAGCGCAACAGGGTTATAAATTTAATAATAGTTGTGAAGGACTCCCATCAAGGACTTATGTACGCCCAACCATGCCCACATTCCTTCAACGAGAGGAACCAATACAGGGAGAAGATGAGGCTGAGTTGATTTTCAATCATAATAATGCATGTCACAATAAATATTTGAATCTTGATTCTATGATAAGAGATGAATTGACATTCATAGATTTTTGTCGTTTATATGGGAAATAAGTACTAGAGGAAAATGAATGGCAGCCAAATTCAGTCAAACAAGTCATCATGGAGCAGCCACCGAAGGAGCATAAAATTTGGATGGTTGACAATGATTTAGGCAACAACCTTGAGTTGTAGGAGTAGTCGGTGGAAGTAAACTATTCAGTGTTGAAAAACATCCCAACAACATCACTCAAAGAATTCTCTGAGCCAGAGTCGGAGGCGATGGTTCTTGAACTTGAACAACCAAACAAACGTTGGAATCATCTTATGACAACTATAAATTCAGCCTATTATCGTAATGAAAACAGGGATGAATCTTTTATCAAAGATGAACCATTGCTTGGTCTCCATAATAGCACTAAGAAAAGATTTGTCTTCATGGACAATGGAGGTGAGTCATTAATGGAAATTGTAAGGGCGGATTTGGTGACAAATGAGCTTGAACAGGTCATTAGCAGTGTGAGGAATGATCAATTTGGAGTACGTAAAGGTCCTAGGATCCTTATGCTTAGCCAAGAGCTCATTAATAATTACAACAATGGTTATAATGGCAGAACGCTGTGGGATCTGGGAAAGAACAGTTTTAATAATCTCTTGCAAGAGAGAATTAATAATAATAAAATCAGTTCTCAAGGATGGGGAAAGAAACATCTAAGCATGGAGCAGATTATTGTTTGTTGTGGAATGTACTATTGGGTTTAAAATTACTTGAGGACAAACAATCTGAAGAAAGGAGGTCTGTAATATCTCCAAATACAAAGGAGACCATAAACATGAACTGCATTAATGTAAATAACTCACCAATGGAATTGCCTAAACCAACAACAATTAAATTAACTACATCAACTAAATTAAATAAATTGCCCATATGGGAAGGAACACCACATTTTAATGCAAGGAATAGAAGTTATTTTAATGCAAGTCGTCGCATTTGATGAAAAGACACGTCACTTTGGAAATGAGACACTTCATTTGGTGCAAAGCTATGAAGGGTATTTATAAGAACTTGGTGAAGGAAAATGATACATATTCAGATTTGACAATCATTCCCTTATCTGAAGCTTAGGCAACAACCTCTTCTTTAATAATTGAGGACAAAACCCCTCATTTGTTAGATACAAGGACGAAACCCCTTGATATCAACCCCTCAAGGACAAAACCCTTTGAGAGTTCTCTATTAGAATATTTATAACCAGAATTCCGCATTGCACATTTGATCATTATATAACATTATTTGTTATATAAATTTATTATCTTGTTAGTAAGAACATAATTCCATATTCATTGAATATTATTATATCAAACTTTAAAAAAGGAATTCCGAGAAATCCAAATTAACGTATAATATTCCGATTTGGGATATGATAGGATACTAGGGTCGGAGGACCTATGACTCTAAAAACTGTAGGCCACAAACCAACTAGTGAAAAGAAGAAACCGATTAATGTTTTAGTGCACTCTTAGACAAGATGTGTGGTTGGGATGAGTCAAAGGATACTACCTTTGGCTCAATTTTGGAAACAATTGATCATAATATGCCAAAAGAAATTGCGTCTAATTCACAATAGGAAGGAGCAGTCCCATTGGTCATGTTGGCGCCATGAACCCAGCTGATAAAAAGTAAGGAACAAATGAAGGTGGAGCAGTTAGCCCTAACTAGGAAGGGAAAATCGACACTTCTGAATCAAACACAACCTCATCCTCTAAAATAAAAAAGAAAAGCGACTCCCCTAAGATTGATGTCTTAGAAGTCATTGATGAGCATGGGAAGGAGTACAAATACAACTTTGGTTGTGAGTGCTCAGCGCCTCAAACATGTGGAACCAAATATAGACAATTATTTGGTTGATTTCTTAAGCAATATCAAGACTGAGGCAAGTGAGCTCAATGATCTTGTAGAGATGTCTAGTTTTGCTGATCAAGTCTTAAGGAAACCATGATACCTTTCTATGATGACCCCACTTCAACTATTAAATCGATTTGGGAGAGTTTGATGGAGCTCACACCTGCATATATTGATGCAGCAAGAGGATCGATCTCATTTAAGAATGTGAGCCTCATGGAGATGACCAACATCCAAATGACCACATAAAAGGCTTGAACCAAGAAGCTAAAGGAAATTTGTTTTGACATGGATACAATGAAAATAGAGGCACAAAACTTGCAGTGTGAGATTGTGGAGCTCAAAGCTGAGCTTGATACAAAATAAAATAAAATGTAGAACTTGATGCAAGGGGTCCCATAGAAATGAAAGGTTTTTATTGATCCCAAGATGGTGACAGGCCTTGTTGCTACACAAACTAAAAAGAGGTAGAGGGCAGGTTCAAGAAGTTTCAGATTTCCCATGAAGGGGCCTTCAACAAATTATCAAGCAACAATGTTTAAACTTGGGAGCCACTTTTTACAGGGAAATTTGAGCAATCATTTTGGTGCAAAGATAAAAAGTTGAGGTTGGTAGGGTGTGGACACCTGCAGGGTTAGTAGAGGCTACTACGATACCCTTTAGGAATGAAGCGGTAAAATCTATTTTTCATTTTCACAAGATGGATCCTTTATAAATCAGGAGGGTTTTGAAAACCACTCTAATTAATTTGATTAAAAAGGCAATTGCATTTCAAAGGAAAATTGATGCCACTCAGATTTAGAAGAGGGTGGCAAATGTAGAGTGAAGGTTGGAGTTTATTGTTGGCATAGTATCTAAGATAATAAGGAAAGGTTTGCTTGACCCTTGGAAGGCATATAAGATGTTGAAGAGCCAACATGACATCCCAAATGAAGTGCAAAAGATAATAATTGATGAATTTGCTCAGGCAAAGGAGGGTTTGATTAAGGGTTGGTTCCAAGAATTGGCCAATAGGGAGGTTTTGATTGAAAGAACAGAGTTCATGAGCGTGAGAGTTGTTGAGTCGAACACGTTGTGGGAGGAACATATATTCTCATTAACAATTGTTGAAGAGGTTGTGATGTAGAGGGAGAGAGTTAAGTAAAACAAGACATGAGTTATCTCAAATTACTTTCTTTCCTTATAGCCCTCCTAAAGCACTTTTTCAGGTGCTTTGACAAGTACACAGGGCTTCAGGTCAAACAACTTATATTTTCAGATACCCATTATGGGCATACAGTTCCTTACCAAGTTTTATGAGCCAACTCTTAAGGTAGATGCACCAACTCAACTTGACTTTTTCCAAACTAGGCCTCATTTAGGTCTCCTAGACTGTAAAATTGAGTTATGGCTCCAAAATTTCTCACATGTGCCAAGATTTCAAGAAAATGTTTGATTCACTTGAAGGACATTAAACTCAAGCTCCAGATAAAATTTGATGGTTGAAACGTTGTCTAGATATCTAAACCAAGAAATGGTCAAAAACCCTAAGACATGCTTTTATACAAGCCAAGAGGTGAAAATTTGAGGATTTCAAATGCAAATGGAGGTTTCAAGGACCAAAACCTCTAGATTAGGGTCTGTGCCAACCTTAGACAACTCTATGAATTGGAAGAACACCCATCTTAATCACAAAAATACTCAAAAATGCCAATTTCCCACTTGATTTTACTGAGAAAAACAGAGTTCTGGACCGTGTAAGAAAAGCTTGAAGTTTTGAATGAGATTTGGGCTTCACAAGGGATTTTGAGCATTCAAACAAGTTTCATTCAACTTATAATCACTATCCAATACATTTTCAATCACTAAAGTTCATGACATGAGTAAATAGTTACCTTGTTACACTATGATCTTGATTGTAACAACACAAAATTTGCACTAAAGCCGAAGTTTCCCTTTCTCCACCTGTAGATGAGTGTTCCTTTCTCAACTATAGCAAGAAATCAACGATGGCAATGTAATGACACTTATCAAGATTCACCATTACAATCACAATTTGTTCCAAGAGCAATTCTCATGCATTTATATTCATGTTCTTCACAAGCATACACAAAATTCTTGACAATCAGTGTTCTTCATGCAATCTGATCCTTCTTTCTTGTTTCTTGGAGAGATCAACCTTCTTACATTCAATAATGACTCCTTTGAGCCTCTCCATGCCATTTAAGTTCCTAGAAAAGCTCTAATTGATTCTTGTTTTGCCTCCAAGGTAGGCTTATGCTAGAACAAGTGATCGTGGACATTACAAGTAGTTTGAACATAACATATAAGACCACAAAGGTGGCCAAACACTATCTTAACACCTTTAATACACCTAAACAAACCAACACCCAACTTTTGAACCTACCAAAATCATGATTAAGACCTCAAAATTATAAAAATAAATTCAAAAATTTGAATTTGACATTTTGGCAAGATAATGCCTAGAGGGCTCAAATTCAAATTTTATGAACAACTAAGACTTAGAAACGACTCCTACATGATCTTATAGACTAGTAAGACCCTCTAAAACTCAACGACAAACTTATCACTAAAAGGCTTTAAGACCTCATTCACGAGTCTCATGAATGTGTTTGGGGCATTAGTCAGACCAAATGGCATGACAAGCCATTCATATAACCCGTCATTTGTCTTAAAGGCAGTCTTCCATTCATCTCCTTCTCTTATTCTTATTTGGTGATAACCACTCTTAAGATCTATATTAGAAAATTAGTTAGAACCACTCAAACAATCTATCAAATCCTCAATTGTTGGAAGGGGAAATCTGTTCTTATGGTTATCTTGTTGATTGCTATTGAATCTGTACACATCCTCCAATCTCCTTCTTTCTTGGGAACTAGTACAGTTGGTACTGCACATGGGCTGAAGCTTTCTTTGATCAATCCCTTGTCCAATAGGTTATTGTATTTGCTTCTTGATTTCTGCATTCTCTTGTGGAGTCATCTTGTATGCAACTTTATTAGGCAAACTAGCACTTGGTACAAAATCAATGTGATGATTGATGCTCCTAATAGGTGGCAACTCATTGCCCAGTTCATCCGCCACTATATCAGCATATCCTTCAACATATCTTGCACCTCTTGAGGTAATTCATTCAGCTTAGTGGTTGTTACAAAAGTCCTTGGTTTGATCACAACTCCAAAACCCAATTCTTCTTCCTTCATAGTGTACAATAACTCTTTCTCACTTACCATCATGACACTTGCATTGGTTGTTTGTCCATGGTCATCTTCTTTGAGAGGCAACAATGTATGGATTATGCCATCTTTTTCCAAGGTATATACATTCTTTCTACCATTATGAGTAGTTTGCCTGTCATATTGCCAAGGCATTTGTAGGAGCACATGGCACACATCTATTGGCATTATGTCACAATACCTTATCCTTGTATCCTTCAATTTGAAAGTCTACCCAACATTGCTCATTTACAAGAACTTGCTACCCTTTTTGCCACCATGAGACCTTGTAGGGCTTTGGGTGTGGTATCCTCTTCAAGCCAAGTTTTTCTACCAATTCTATATCCACTAGATTATTTGTGCTATTTGAATCAACGACCATTTTGCAGCACTTACTTTGACATTTACATGTTGTATTGAATAGAGTTTTCCTTTGGGCAGACTCCTCCTTAGGTGGTTTGATCAACACTCTCTTCATCAACAAAGATTCACCAACTTCTCGTTCCTCAACTTGAGATGGAGAATCCATACTCTCTTCATCTGCTTGAACTATTTGGTTTCTATTTTCAGTTCTAGATTCACTAGCTTGAGCATTTTCTGGACATTTCCAAAACCTATGACTGACAAATTTATTGCATTTAAAACACTTACCATTGAATCCACTTAAGCCTCTACCTTGTTATGTGTATCCTCCTCTGAAGTATGGTCTCCTTCTTTGAATCCACCTCTTGAATTGGATGCATGTTCTTGAGATGTACTAGGTTCTGAACTAGTTCTTTGTGATGTGCGTTTTCCTCTTTGTTGACCTCTACGTCTATAATTTCTGTCCCTGCCACTGTTTTGTTGTGTTTGTCTTCTATTCAGCTTGTCTTCTGCTTTCAAGGCATATTGGTAACACTCTTCAAGTGTTCTTGGACTTACCAAACTGAGTTCATCCTGAAAGTTGTATCTCAGCGCATTGATATACCCAGCTATCTTCTCCATATCTTCTTCTATATGACTTGATCTGATGGTTAACTTCTAAATGCTACGGTACATTCCTTAACACTCATCTCCTTTTGCTTCAAATTTTGCAACTTTTTGAACAAATTAGTGTGATAATTAGTAGGCAAAAATTGTCTTCAATTTAGCTACCATCCTACCCCAATATTTGATCTTAGCCTTACCTTTCTTTCTCCCTTCATGCTGCACATAGTCCCACCAAGGGGCTGCATGTCCTTTTAGTTTGGTGTAAGCAAACTTTACCTTGTTCTCATCTGATACACTCTCATAGTGAAAATATTTGTCCAACTTTGTAATCCAGTCAATGAGCTCTTCTCCATCTAGGCTGCCTGCATAAGTGGGAAGTTCTATTTTGGGTTTAGATCCCTATTCCATGACTACCTTCAGTAGCTTATCTATTCCTTCTTTCTCTCACTCTACTTCTTCCTCTTCCGGTGCTTGTGGTTCTTCTTCCCTGTCATTGACGTCCCTTGTTACCACTCCTTTTCTTTGATTTACTTCTACTGCTGTTGACCTTGCATCAAAACTATCAGATTTTTTAACTCTTCTAGGATAGCATCTCCTATCTGGATACTTGCTCTTCTAGCTTCTCTTGGGTTCTTCTTAGGTGGCATTATGGCTTCTTCACTACAACTGACCAACAAACAAGCAATTCACTCTTACCATCAAAGATTGTCAACCTCCTTGAGCCTCTTTCAAGTACCCAACTTGCTTTGATACCAATCTGATGCAGAGGGATAGAGTTAACCAAAACAAGACACAAGTTATCTCAAATTGCCTTCTTTCCTTGTAGCCCTCGTAAAGCACTTTTTCAAGTGCTTTGATAAGTACACAGGTTTTCAAGACAAACAACTTATATTTTCAGATACCCATTATGGGCATACATCTCCCTACCAAGTTTTATGAGCCAACTCTTAAGGTAGATGCACTAACTCAATTTGACTTTTTTCAAACTAGGCCTCATTTAGGTCTCCTAGACTGTAAAACTGAGTTATGGCTCCAAAATTCCTCACATGTGCCAAGATTTCAAGAAAATGTTTGATTCACTGTAAGGAAATTAAACTCAAGCTCCAGATAAAATTTGATGGTTTGAAATGTTGTCTAGATGGCTAAACCAAGAAATGGTCAAAAACTCTAAGGCAGGGTTTTATACAGGCTGAGAGGTGAAAATTTGAGGATTTCAATTGCAAATGGATGTTTCAAGGACTAAAACCTCTAGATTAGGGTCTGTGCCAACCTTAGACAACTCTATGAATTGGAAGAACACCTATCTCAATCACAAAAATACTCAGAAATGCCAATTTCCCACTTGATTGTACTCAGAAAAACAGAGTTTTGGACCATGTAAGAAAAGCTTGAAATTTTGAATGAGGTTTGGTCTTCACAAGGGATTTTGAGCATTCAAACAAGTTTCATTCAACTTATAATCACTATCCAATACATTTTCAATCACTAAAGTTCATGACATGAGTAAAATAGTTACCTTGTTACACTATGATCTTGACTGTAACAACACAAAATTTGCACTAAAGCTGGAGTTTCCTTTTCTCCACCTTTAGATGATTGTTCCTTTCTCAACTATAGCAAGAAATCAACAGTGACAATGTAATGACACTTATCAAGATTCACCATTACTATCACAATCTGTTCCAAGAGCTGTTCTCATGCATTTATATTCGTGTTCTTCACAAGCATACACAAAACTCTTGACAATCAGTCTTCTTCATGCAAATTGATCCTTCTTTCTTGTTTCTTGGAGAGATCTACCTTCTTCTTACATTCAATAATGACTCCTTCGAGCCTCTTCATACCATTTAAGTTCTTAGAAAAGTTCTCACTGATTCTTGTTTTGCCTCCAAGGTAGGCTCATGCTAGAACAAGTGATCTTGGACGTTACAAGTAGTTTGAACATAACATATAAGACCACAAAGGTGGCCAAACACTAAGAAGCATCCCAACACCTTTAATACATCTAAACAAACCAACACCCAACTTTTGAACCTACCAAAATCATGATTAAGACTTCAAAATTATAAAAATAAATTCAAAAATTTGAATTTGACATTTTGGTGGGATAATGCCTAGAGGGCTCAAATTCAAATTTTATGAACAACTAAGACTTAGAAATGACTCCTACATGATTTTAGAGACTAGTAAGACCTCCCAAGACTCAACAGCAATGAAAACAAGCCAAAATTTTACCATATGGAGTGATGCTCTTACATTAGGTCGGGCCACCTACACCACAAGAATGGGAAAACCTCAAATATGGTTTCTCTAACATTAAGATCTCGATCTCACAACTCCTCTTGTCAATAGGTGAGATCCCTTAGCAGCCGCATGGAAATCCTCTGGGATGCCAACTCAGCCTCATTCAGGTTCAAGTCAGCAGACCCCACGACTGAAACAGGGGGCAGAGATAGATTCCAATTTTGTTATTTTTAGCTATTGAAGAAATATTGAGCGGAAATATAGCTTGAATGTTTAAAATAAGCTTTAGAGCAATTCAATTATTTTAGCGAAACATGCAAGCCACTAGAAATCAACGTGCAGCAGTTCAGAAGAAAGCATCATCATGTGGCCTCCCATTTTTGAGAAAATATTGCATCAAGGTGGGAGAAAACTACAAAGGAAAAGACAAAGCTTTGGAAAGAGGGATTCTTCTGGCCAGTCAACCATATAGATGCAGTTCCGGTTCAGGAGAAGGAAGACTGAATATGATCTTCTAGAGAATTAGTAGGAATTTGGAGTCAAGTGGTCTGGAATGTGCTAAATGCTACCCTAAGTATCTTTAGAGTTTTCCTAGGCGTCACACTTGTGGATATATGAAGCAAAATCTCCCGAGTAATTTGTGTCATCCATTTCTAGTCAGCATTCGATCAGTGCTTGCAACCTAGTTGGCTGTAATGTCAGCAGTGGGTCCCACCAAGTCACCAGCCTAGGTACCCCTCATGGTTGTGCATTGCAGATTGTTAGATTCTATAAATTTTGTCATATGGTGGTTCGATTTTTCAGTTTTTCAGACAGCTCTTTCTCGAGATCCGGTTTTGCAAACGTATAGAGGGAATGGCTTTGTCATATGACATTAAAAACTGGTGATTTATTTTGAAAGTGCTTATTTTTTGAGAGCTTATGCCTCTTTGTTATCAGTGTCTGCAAATTCTGTGCCTTTTCCATGCTGTTTAGAGCTTGGGCAAATTTTCAAGGATTTAAGACGGAAATTGGGGCTGAATTTCCTGAAATCAGATTAACAAGCCGTAAGTATCATTTTTGGGCTGCTTATATGGAAGATTTTTTTGAGAGGTAGAGGGTTGTTTCGTATCATTTCCAGTAATGAAAGAGAACCATTTGACGATGACAAGAAATCCAAGTGGCTCAACCGATGTGATGAAGCAAGGGCATAATTGGTAAGTCTTTTTGTTAAGGTCTCAAGCTCCATATCAAGGAGATCCATAATTCAAATAAAGTGTGGTACCAAATCAAAAACTATCTGGCAAAACCAATACAATACACACCCTTCAAGTATACAATCAACTTGTTAGGCTATCTCACCAAAGTAATGTGACATTACTACGAATGATTGTCAAATGGTGTATGTTGTTCTTCTACATTATTCGATCTTTCATCCCAGACCCCTGGATATTGGTATGATATATTTCAGATACGGAACCTAGTCTGTTGTTGTTCGGATACTACCAGGATACTGTGAGAGCACTGTGGATCTTCCCATATATGTCCTAGGACGTATTCAAGAGATCCACAGTGCTCCCACAGTATCATGGCCGTATCTGGGAAGGATATGTGACCCATAGATGTTTATTTTAGTTTATTTTTTGATTTCACTTGACAAAAAGTCAAATATGGACTTTATAAAATAATTAAAAATAAAATAAAGTATAGGGATAACCCTAAAAGCAACTTTCACTCTCATTTTATCAAAAGAAAACAACAACAACAACAATACATTTACCTTTCATTGCATTTCTACCTCTCATTGCACATTTGTTCTCTCACCTTCATTTTTTCAATTGTTTAGGACTGAAATTCCTTCCTTTTGCTAATCCTATGCCATTACAACTACTACTGCTAATCCTTTTACTTGTGTTTCTAATGAATCACACGATGATGCTTTCGATGAAGCCATTAAAGACCAATGTGAATATAATGAATATGCTGATTTGTCTTGATTTTTGTCCATACATTGTAACATTTACACTATGTACTTGTTCGAAAACTAATCTAAGTTTGACCATTGAATGAATGACATTTGGCATTGAATTATCAGTGTGTTTTGTGGTTAATTAAATTTTTTGGTTTGCTTTATATATTATGTGGTTAATTTTGCTTATTTGGCTATATTTTTAATATTTTATACATATTTTTGTACCACCGTATCCAAAAACATATACAGGCCCCCAAAAAATCACCATATCAGTGTATCCAAATCCTGTATCCATATCAGTACTAGGATCGGCTACTTAGGTGTTCTTTCTAGTCTTAGAGGACCTTATGTTGTGATTGTCTGCTCATTTTATTATACACAAGTTGCCTTAGGAAACAAGTGTCTTGCACCTACTTTTGTTGCCTCTTGTGAGCAATTGATTCAAGAATAGGATAACATGGATTATATTGGGGATGTGGATTCTAATGGCTCCAAAAAGCAAGCATTTGTAGCAAAACAAATTCAGAGTCCCTCAAGGAAGCCCCCTCCCAAAGGATCAAAGGGTTCACCTCAAAGCTCAAAGGGGGAGCAAAATTGTCTTCCTAAAATTCAACTTCAAATTCTGCAACTTCTCAAGACAATGAAAAGAAGGTTAAATATTGTTCCTATTGTGGGAAGATTGGTCGTGTTGAGTCATGATGCTGGAAGAAAATGAAAGCACTTGAGGAGGCATTGAAGAAACAGAACATTGAGATTGATTTATTTTCATGCTCAAGCTCTTATAAAGGTAAACAAGTGGCTCTTTCTGCTACATGTACCTTTTTGATCGCTCAAATATTTGACATATGAATAGATCTTTGATTCTAGAGCATCAAAGAACGTCTAAGGATAAGCATCTCATTTCTTCTATGGGTGAGATTAGCACCAAACAAATCTTTGTAGGCGATAGTTCTCCACTTGATGTATTGGGAATGGATAATGTTGATATGCACAATGACAATTTTTTTGATGTGTGATACGTACCTCAACTTTCTACCAATCTACTATCTAAAATCATTCATTCAAGAGATGGGAAGAAAGTGGAATTTTGGCCAGATAGGGTGCTTTGCTAGGAATTATTACACATAGTTAGCTATATAGTTTGATTAATTATTATAGATGGGTTTAATTTATTCAACATGGTTAGTGAGTTTGTTAAGTTAATTATAGGTGGGTTGATGAATAAGTTTTAACAACCTAGAGAATAGAATTAGGGATCACAAAGGGTGTAAGAATGAACGGATGATGATATGGTTTCAATCCTAGAAAATAAGATCAAACAAATGTATAAATACCTCTCTATATGATTGATTGAATTATGTTGTCTGTAGAGTATTTCTTGGTCTACTATTTTTTTTAATTTGCAAGTTTATGCTTAGGCCAAATTTTAATATTTTGTACTAGAGCGGGTGAGATCAGGAGAACCGAGAGTTGATGAAAGCCAAAGAGAGCCCGTGTTTTTTTGATAATTGCAAAGGGGCAGCTCCACTAGTTTTTTGTTGCCCTGGTTAATGAAAGCTCTGTGTTAATTTCTTTGTGGTTTTTGCCTTCAGTTTTTTATTGAGTGCCATTAGTGAGAGTTTTATGTATTTCTTGTGAGAAATAATTCTTGTTTTTTGTAGATGGTTTTATAGCATTTTTTGTTTTGTGTGAATAGAGTTTGAGAGAGCCCAGAAGAGTGAGGTCCAATCTATGAATGAAGACTCCCGTGAGAATTTTAGTAAAACGGTTGTAGTTTTCTTATCTGATATTGGATTAGGGACGTTTTTTTGTCAGAAAGATAAAAACAAAATCTACAACTTTACCGTGTAAAACTTCTCCATATTTGACCGGAAAGTATGACTAAAATTGTTGTCAGTCAGAAATATCTCTGACCAGATTTTCTTTTGGTTGAAATGATTCAAATTGTTTTGCTGTTTGAGAGGTGTTTGCAGGAGGATCAGGAAAAAAACTATGTTGTTTGGAAACAGAAATGAAAACGTTTCCGAAACGCGAAAACATGGATTTTCAAAATCCCTTATTTGCAAATGTCATGGAAACATCTGTATAATGTATATATATATATATCAATATATAGTATTGATTCATTTATTCATTAATTATATTTATACAAAACCCCTTGATTTGCAAACGTCATGGAAACATCCTTACAAAATATATATACGGATGTTTCCATGACGTTTGCAAATCAAGGGGTTTTGTATAAATATAATTAATGAATAAATGAATGAATTCTATATATTGGGAGGGGCATTCATGATTTTGAGAACAATCTAGATGATTTATTCTAGATTTGAATGTACATTTTGCCTTCAAAGTAATGAATGAATGAATACTGTATATTATTTAAGTGTTTTATCTTTTACAGACTAAAAATGGATATTATGCATTGTTTGTATATATATTTATATATACAAACAATGCATAATATCCATTTTTAGTCTGTAAAAGATAAAACACTTAAATAATATACAGTATTCATTCATTCATTACTTTGAAGGCAAAATGTACATTCATCTAGATTGTTCTAAAAATCATGAATGCCGCTCCCACTATTTTTCACTTTATCATTTATTGACCAAAAATCATCTAGTTTGCAGGGGCTCCCTGATGCATCACACCTACTTGAGTGCATTGGGAATGGGGTGGGATCAGCTCGTGGCACTTTACGAGAGATGTTCTCATACTGTTCTATCATACCTACATCCCTTCATGTAGTCTTCATACCTCCTATGATGTCTTATTGAAATCTTGAAACTCTAAAATATGGAAAAGTTGAAATCTTGAAACTTTGAAATCTGAGTAAGTCTAAAATATGATAGAATCCTTCAAAACCTAGAATTTGCATCATAGCTCCTAGAGGTCCAAAACCACTCTCAAACATCTTGAAAGTATATATATATATAATATAACTTAAGTATAAGAAACTAGATTCTTTAAAAAAAAAAAAAAAGAAAAAAGATATCTATCATCAAGAAATCATAAATGTACATTCATGAATGAATATATATATATATATATATATATATATATATATATCAACAATGCATAATATCCATTTTTAGTCTCTAAAAGATAAAACACTTAATAATATATAATATTCATTCATTCATTACTTCGAAGGCAAAATGTACATTCAAATCTAGATTAAATCATCTAGATTGTTCTCAAAATCATGAATGCCGCTCCCACTATTTTTCACTTTATCATTTATTGACCAAAAATCATCTAGTTTGCAGGGGCTCCTTGATGCATCACATCTACTTGAGTGCATGCCTTAAAGAGTGCACTAGGAATGGGGTGGGATCAACTCGTGGCACTTTGCGAGAGATGTTCTCATACTGTTCTATCATACTTACATCCCTTCATGTTGCCTTCATACCTCCTATGACATCTCCTTGAAATCTTGAAACCTTGAAATATGGTTAAGTCCAAAATCTTGAAACCTTGAAATCTGAGAAAGTCTAAAATATGATAGAGTCCTCCAAAACCTAGAATTTGCATCATAGCTCCTAGATGCCCGAAACCACTCTCAAACATCCTAAAAGTATATATATATATATATATATATATATATATATATATATAACTTAAGTATAAGAAACTAGATTCCTACAAAAAAATAAAAGAAAAGAAAAAATATATCTATCATCAAGAAATCATAAATGTACAAATTCTGCCTTGCCAAGCATGGAAACTATTACTCCATACCTGTGCATTAAAAACAAGTCTAATCATAACAACAAGCATGAGTAAACATTAAGTCTGGTCTTGAGCTAGAATTTGACTTAGTTGTTCTTGAATTTTAGACAACCACCATTTTGGTGGAAGACCATAGCACATGATATTACTATTATCAAGGGTCCAATTTGCCAATGCATTTGCCACTTTATTTTGCTGTCAAGGGACATGGCTAAAGTGGCATTCCTCGAAGTTGCTTTTCATCCTTTGGATTCTTTCCACCTCCCTTAAAATCTATTAATTTCTACCCCTTTCCAAGGTGGAAATGGTCAAAAGATTAGTGATCAATAAAGAATATGATTCCACCTGAATCCTTCTCCAACCTACTTTTAGTGCTTCTCGACGACCTTTAACAACAACTTTAACTTAAACAAGATTATAGGATTTATCTATTTTCCATTAACATGATCGTTTCTTCTTAGTGACCAATATATCTTGATATTTTTGGGCATTTCAATATGCAACCTTCTAACTAAGAGTAACCATTTCGGAGAAAGATCTTGTGGAATTTGTATTTTGTATTTGATGGTTTTAGCTATATTCCTCCTAGTCTTTTCCAAAATAAAAAAATCATCCCTGCACTCGTGCTGAAAAATTGTTCTATTCCTTTCTTTCCATAAATTACATAACAAAAGTGTAATCCCACTCCATAATACCTGCAAAAGATTTTTCTCATTAATATGAGTTCCCCTCTCGAAACGGTTTTTCCAGGTAATGAATGTCTAAACAAGGAATATCAAATAACTTGGCCAAATGCTGCCATAATTGATTTGCAAAAGGACATTCAACAAAAAGATGAATGATTGTTCTTCATTTTCCAAACACATCTCATATCTAAAAGGGCCAAGAAATCCTCTCTTCATTAACCTATCCCTTATTAGTACTCTTCTTCTCAATAACAACCAAACAAAAAAGCTTACTTTGGGCCAAAGGAATTCCTGTTAAAGATGTTTTAAAATATCCTTTAAAGGACAAGGATTGGTTCTACTAATAGAATCATATCCATTTGAGATAGAGTAAGATCCTGTAGACTTCTTTCCCCAACCTATGGAATCAGGTCTTTCAGAGTTCGAAAGGATTCTTGATTGCAATATATTATTAACCACCTATTTTTGATCTTCCCCAAGTTTAATTGGCCATTCATGCGTTGGGATCCATTGTTTACCAACTTCCCATTGATAACGACCAAGTTTACAATACTTAACCACCTTTATCCATCCATGTTCATGAAGGGCTTCCATAACCGGCTGTATACCAGGAAATTGAGATATAATAGGCGGCTGTCCATCCCATGATTCTGTCCAAAAGTCTGCTGTTTTTCCATCATTGATTATCCAAAAAAATTGTTTCTTTATAATCTCTTCACCTACTCTCAACACCAAAAGAACTGGGGAACCCCTAGATGGTAGAGCCAATCTAAATATCCGCTCCAAAGGGTTATTTTTTGCACATTTAGCTCTGATATTTGCTGCCCATAACTCATCTGGTTCTTCCAATAGCCTCCAATATAATTTGGCTGCCAATATTGTGCTCTATTGTATACTGAGCGAAATCCTAGTCCACTATCTTTTTTTGGCTGATAAAGAGCCCCCCATTCAACCAAAAACCATTTTCTTTTGTCCTGTACGCCACTCCAAAGAAATATTTGACATAGGGACTCCACCTATTTCAATATTCCCCTCGGGATGTTCAATTTAGAGGAAACATAAATCGGTAAAGCTTGAAGAATAGTCTTAACTAAAGTCATTTTGCCTTTTAAGGATAGCCATCTATTCGTCCATTTTTGCAATTTGGATTTAACTTTATCTATCAACTAGTTCCAATCCTTTAATTTCCTTGTTGCTAATGGAACCCCCAAATAAGTGATTGGTAACATACCTTTTCTATATTTAAATTTGTCCAAAATCAGCAATTCTTGTCTCTGAGAGCAGTGTAAAAATATAATTCTAGACTTGTCCTCATTGATCAATTTTCATGTAGCTCTAGAGAATAACTGAATTTTTTTTTGCAATTTTAAGGCTTTCATAAGAGAGTGGAATCATCCACAAACTGTGAGTGAGTGGGCTCGCTCCCATGGCTAGCTTTATACCTCCTAGCATTTTATCATTACAAGCTTTAGTCACCAATCTTCCAAGGCATTTTGCCGCAATAATAAATAAAAAAGGTGAGAGCGGATCACCTTTCCTAATACCTCTTGTAGCTGAAAAGAGCTGAGTTGGGTTTCCATTTACTAAAACAGAATAGGACACCGACGAAAGGCTAGCTTTAATCAACTTAGTCCATTTTGTGGAAAAACCAAAGTGAGTCAAGTCCTGGAACAAAAATTTCCTATCAACTCTATTATATGCTTTGGACAGATTACGTTGGATAAACATTGATGGGTATTTCTACTTTTCCATAGAATGTAAAGCTTCCTAGGCTAAAACTATTTCATCATGAATTTGCCTTCCTTGAAAGAAGCCCCCTTGTTCTGGTGAAATAATCTTATGCATTACTGGTTTCAAATGTTTTGCCATTATTTTGGATATAATTTTGTAGAGAAACATTACAGAGATAAATAGGCCTAAATCCCAAGATAGATTCCACTCCTGAAGTCTTTGGAATCAAGGCTATAAAGATTTTATTTATTTCTCTCAACATAGTCTTGGTTGTTCTCGCCTCTTCCACTACCTCCAATAGATCATCTTTAAGGATGTCCCAAAACCCCTGATAGAATTTTATAGGAAATCCATCTGGCCCTAGTGTCTTTGCTTTCTTCACAACGAAGACAACCTTCTTCAATTCACTCAATAATTTGAGCATTTAAAACTCTGTTGCCCTAATCAGAAATAATCCTTGGAATGTTTTCAAGGACTTCTTTTTGTGCAGTGACATCTAAAGATTTCGCTGTAAACAATTGTGAGAAACAGTTTCATATACAAGTAATCCCTCTTGAAGCCCCTTGAGAACTGAGAGAGATCACCTTACCCTGAGGCCACATCCTAGTTACCAATACATTCATTAACTCCACTGATGCCTTTGTCCCCTGGATAAACATCTTTTGTGGATGATGAATCTGTATCAATCTCCTAATCTCATTTGCCTTAGAAGGGCTTCTTTTTAGCCCTCTAATATTCCATGTAATCCCCGTCATTGGGACTTTTGAATAAAGATTGGGGACAAATCCCTTACTTTTCCAGTTGAACTCATCTTTTGCCCTTCCTTTTGTAGGCATATTTGATTAGACTTTCTTCCCACTTTCAAGTTAGAATCCATCTTCATTTTCTTTCTTTTTTGATTGACCCCTAAAGGGATCTCCACATTTTGTATTTCTATAACATTTGGCACAATTATCAAAGCTTTATCTATTTCATCGATTGCTTCTCCTTGTGTTATACTTGGATCAAATTTGCCTTGAAACTTTGCTTTCCTATAACTCTTCATTGTCATTGTATTTGCATCCAAAAAATTATTTGCTAATATTAAAGCCTAATTGCTAACCTCTTTAGTGTCTTTCATCATTATCGGAGGAAGAAGATTATTAGGATGAGTCTTTGGCACTTGTGACTCCATAAGTTCTTCAATTTCAATATCCTCATTTTCAACTTGAAGACTAGCATATCTATTAATGTTGTTTGTAGCATTAGCCTCCACCACATTTTTCTTTGCAGTTTTCTTTTTCTTAGGGGTTATAAATTCCTTGTGATTTTTTTTCCTCCAATTTTTGTTCTGGCATTCTTCGTGTGAAATCATTCACTGGATGTCCATATTCATGGCAAAATCTACATCTAAATGAGACATTTTCATAGTCCACCACTTGTTCTTGTTTCTCCTCTCGCATCCAGAGTAACTTTGCATGGTAAGGGTTTATTAAGATCTATTAGATCACAAACCCGAGCATATATCATTTGCTCAAGTTGTAGCAAACTATCAACAATCATCATATACATCCCCAATGTGTCACCAATCGCTATAAAAATTGTTTGATTTCAATATTCAGCCAGTAATCCGAGAGCCATTGTTGGCAACTCCTTTGCTTTAAACACCGGGTGCCATGGTTTCATGAACAAATCAGCTCATCCTTAGAACCATGGCCCTCCTTGAAAAATATGTTCCTTGTCTTCCGCATTAGCAAAAAGAACCAAAAAGTATCTGTTTGGAAAGATTGAGATTGTAAACTCACCTTTTGTATGCCAAGTTTTCAATGTCCATTCCTTAAAACGCTGTGGATGAGGATGAGGATGAATCCCTAGAAATTGAATAATTAGACCTTGATTTTCCAGTTCGTCGATTCCACCTTGAATATCCGACTTTTGGATCTTCACCACTGGACTTCCATCTGCTGCCTTCGTACATCCATTGTCGTTTTTCCTGGGATCCATTTGGGGCATACACAATGGTCTTTGCTGTTGTTTAACTCCTATAGCCTGAGCATTTTGACCACCACACATAGCTTCCTTAAAATTCAATTTGGATGGTTATCCTCTTTCCGTTGCAGGCCCTGTTTGTCGTTTCATCTACCCTGGGATTTTATCTGTTCAAACACCTTCGCATTCGCCCTGTAGGGCAAACACAATTCACATCAGTTCTCTCCTTTTTTTTTAGATTTTTCTTTTTCTTAGCTCTACCAGATCCACATTTACCTCCCATCAACCTAAAAGATCGTCCCATGAATAAGTGGTATGAAGTGATGAATGCAGGACTCTTCATTGCCAGCTTCGATACGCCTTCCTCCATGCCCATCCCTCATACCCAACCTTAAAATCATCCTATCGTTGTCTTCTTCGATGTAAGAAATGCCTCATTATTTCTTAAAGGAGACGGGTCTTACATGCTTCCTACATCCACTCTCCCGAACATTTTTGGCATACCCTCCTCCCCTAGCATTCTCCCCTCCCCTTTGAGCTTAACCCCACATCCATGATTTCCCACACCTCCACTCTTAATGATATTCTTGGTCAACCTCATCCATGTTTCTCTACCCTCTTCTTGTCACTTATTCATGTACAAGAACATCAGAGAGGCGGTGAGGGTGATGAATAGTAGCAAGGCAGCAGATGAGGAAGGTTCCCAAGCTAAGTTCTTCAAACATGGTCTTAGAGCTTTTGGAAGCCACTTGGTTGATCTTTTCAACCACGTGGTTTGTATGGGCTAATTGCCTTCTTGGTCATATCAAATTATTCACCCGATACACAAATCAGGGCCTTGTTCAAATCCTAACAATTACAGGACGATCATGGTTGGACACACATTCTTGAAATTGTATGCTACTGTGCTCCACATGCAGCTTTCGAGGGAGTTAGAGCAGAGGCATCGTTGATCATATCTTCACTCTCTGGGCCATTATTGAGGAGGCACGTCATTGCTTATCCAAAATCTACAGTTGCTTTGTAGATTTTAGGAAAGCATTTGATTCTGTTTCATGGGAGGCCCTTTTCTAGAGGCTTAGGAATATTGGCATTTCCAAGAGCTACTAGTAGCCATTATGCGACTGTACGAGACTGGCCTTGGTTGCCTTCGTACTGTTAATGGCATTTTAGATTTTATCAGTACCATTGGGGTCAAGCAGGGCTGCCCCTTGTCCCCAACCTTATTTGGCATATACATTGATGAGTTAGAGACCTTTCTTCATGAGCATATTCAGGCTACTGATGGGTGTCTTTTTCACCAGGTTTTGATTTCTATTCTTTTGTTCGTGGATGATGTGGTCCTTCTAGCTTCATCCCCTGAGGGTTTGTAGTAGCAGTTGAACGCCTTCGCTCTTTTCTATGATCTTTGGTAGTTAACAGTTAACCTGGGGAAAACCATGGTTATGGTTTTTAACGGGTTGAAGAAATCCCACCTCCATTTCTTCTTTAGGGGAAATGAGGTTGAGATCACCACTTCCTATACTTATTTGGGAGTGCAATTTTCTGGACCACGTTTCAGCCTAGGATCAACAAGGGATATGGGTCTTTAGCCCTTCTTGAGCAACAGTGTTTTTGACATCACTTTTTGGACATCTCCAAGATGTCCCTCATGGATACACTTATCAAACCACTTGTTCTTTATGGCTCTCTGATTTGGAGGCCTTGCTTGAGGTAGATTGGGCGGTTGCCGATCTGTCGCATTATTAGGTGAAAGCAGATGGTTCCCCAGCACATTATCCTTGCAGAATTTGGGACCCGAGCCTTTAGCGTGGAGAGTATGTTTGATCTGATTTCTTTCTTGCATCGCATTCGGAGTTTTGCTGATTCAGTTTGTGGGTGGGACAGATATCCATACTTAGCCTATTGTTCCTCAGAGACTATTGCCCTCTCTGCTCCCTTGACTTGTGTTTGTTGTTGGTATACAGGGGTTTCTAACCTTTTAGGATTTGTGGGGATTAGGATGCACTGACTCCCTCCATTAGGTACTCCTTGGATGCACCGACTCATATTCTACCCACCAGACAGGAGCTGAACCGGATCATTCGGGAGGATATTTTCAGACAGTTTATCCATACTACTTGGGTAAACCCTCATGGGTGGTTACACCCAAAGATGTATGTTACGCAGAGCACTTTTTGGACCTGAAAGACGGGCTTATTGTCCTCTCGCAATATACATTCCACCATTGGATGCATGCTCTTCCCATCCTATTAGAACAGTTCAAAGTGGGCTCTCATAGGCTTAGGATTGAGATAGACCACTAGATAGATCAGGTAGACAGGGTTTGTCAGTTATGCAACATGCAGGAGGTTGAGACTGAGGAACACTTCATCTTTCGTTGTCCTATATACTACGAGATTAGGGGGAGGTTTCATTGCTTTTTCAGGAGGACGCGGACTCTTTTTGATTTTTTTAGATCTGAGGACCAAGGATGTTTAGCTTTATATATGCAAGAAGCCCTTAGGCTTCACGATCATTCTATTTAGGGACCTACTAGACTAGACTCTACCCAACATATCACTTCCTTCTTCACGGTGCTACCTTTGAGGAGAGTTACTAAGCGTTAGATTGACACTAGTACAACTTTACATTAAGAATCAATGCGGTCCAAAGAGACCATCCACAGCTCCCCGAGATTTCACCAACATAACCATTTCAGGTCCGACACTAGGGTACATACTAGATCCACTAGATCTTCATAGAGGATTTTTTCCTCTCTTCAGCAACACAAAGGGCATACTAGACATCTCACCTTCTCTTCCTCGGGTCATCTTTCTATCAGGAGCTTCTTCTCGTCGGCCTTGGATGTTAGGAGAGTTGGGTCCAACTCTTGATGGACCCCTCCTGGTTCTCCCTTCTCATTGTTCATCCCCATTTCTCCATTGCTTAGGGGTTTTCGTGGGTTGCTTATTTATGTTTCTCTTTGGCTCTGAGTGTTCTTTCACTTAGCCCTTCTTTGTATTCGTTTCTTTCCACTTTGTTCCTTTCGTTTTCAGAAACCTTTGGGGTTTCCCGCTTGTTCTTGACACTTTTGTAATCTGTTGTCCCTTTCACCTACTTTTGTGGTCATCTGTTGGACAATAATATTTTTATCTTATCTTATCTTCCATGAAAATCCCAAAGAAGGATAAATAACACTATAGGTCGCGCTAAAGGATCGCAAATCCAAACAAAGTTTCAAATCGCAAGTTAATCATTTGTCGTTCAATCTATTCGTTAGTGAATATGATCGCCCTCTCTGCAGCATTCATCCACTTGTCTTGGGGACAGGGTTTTTGAGATGGCAGGGGGATGATTGTTCTAAGAAGCTAGATTCTTATACTTAAATGTTTATTATATATATATATATATATATATATATTATCTGGTTCAGGCTCCTCTAGTCCTCGACAAGTATGTATACTATCGTTTTAGGTTTGCTTTTTTATTATTTCATCATTTTTAAAATTTTTGTTGACTTTTGACTTTTTTTGGCCAGAATCCCTTAGAAATGTCGAGAAACGGCCAAAAATGTCTGGAAATCCTTGGGTGTTTCATAGAAATGTTAGGACGTTTTTGGTATGTTTCTCGGACATTTTCGTATTGGAAACTGGGGGGGACGTTTCAATGCAACATAGGGAAAAAACACAATAGAAGGCACGATCAATAGCACCTGTAAGCAAAATTAGAAAAGTGTAGAAGTGAAGACAACAAAAATGTCATTCGTAGTACAATTGCTTGCAACTGAGAAAAGAGCCGTTGTAAATTTTGTTAGAAATTTTACGCTATTATAAAGTTTGGTATAATGTTTTAATATTATGCAAATGTAGGGAAACTTCAATTTTAAAGTTTATTTAAATTTATAAAGAAGTTATAAACTTTAGAATGTCATTCAAATATTTCCCCCATAGTACCCTGAAACCAAATTAATACCATATCTTTTGATTGGAAATGAATTATTTGCTAAAACTTTGCCACATCATCGAGAGTCATTCTCAAGAGTCCACAAGGATTTCGCTCCAGATCCTTTAGTTTTTAGATTTAGTTGTTTTCGTACTCATGTAGGGTAGTTTAGGCTTAAAATCATAGCTGTAGGGAGACGTGTCTCCCATTACTAGTGACACGTCTCAGAGATACGAATGCATCTCTGGTATGGGAGATGGGAATGGAAATGTTCTTGTGCTCGGAGACAGTCATTTGAGATGTTCAACGCTTCCTTGCCACTTCCAAAAACCCTAAATGCATCCTCGAAAAAAAACCTTGAAAAATTAAAACAAAAATCCTAAAAAGTAAAACCTAAGATGCTGGATTTAGATTGTAGAGTCCAAACTAAGGTTGGTTTTGATAACCGGTTTGCTTTTTTGGTCCTCGTTTTGCATTTATGACTTTACTGTCTGTTTTGTCCCTTTTTTGTATGTGTTTATGGGTAAACTTATTGTTGTTGATGTTGTGTTTGAACGACACTGTGTCAAACATGACATTTCAATGCCATCTTTGAACAACAACGCCCTTTTTTAATTGTGTCTATTTACTCATAGGAGCAAACTTATAGTTTTCAATCGATAGTTTTACTATTAGTTTTTTAGTTTTTAAATTTAATTAAATTAATTTTTTTAATAATTTATGTATATAATTTAAAATTTTATTTATTTAATAATTATTAATTAATTACCTTAAATTTAAATTTATGTGTAATTTAAAATTGTACTATAATTTTTAATTTCTTTAGCAATTTAAATTATATAAAATAAAAAAATTAAAATAACAATCTGTATTTTCTTCGAAAATAAAAAATATATATTAATGACAAATATTCTCAAATTACATCTTGCTTTTATATTAGGATCTTAGCTTTTCTAAAAAAGCTAGCTTTCTATTATCCATAACTTAGTAGTCTTGCCTTTTCATGCTTTATAAAAACAGCATGCATGCGTTTTACATGTTCTTGTTTTTATCATGCTTGTATTGACAATTTTGCCCCCACGGGGCAAATTGTCACCGCTACTATTCGGAACTTTGCTAGGGTGCCAAGTTTGTCTTGTGAATCAGTTTTGGGGTCCTTAAATGTGCATTTACAGCCACCCAAGTGGCCATCTACAGCTAGGTATAAGCCAAAGTGGCCATCTACAACGAGGTGAAGTTTAGTCATTCAGAGGTTTCCAAGGAGCTTTCTTGATTACAGCCAACACAATGTACAAATACAGCCATGCAAATGATGACGAAAAGGTCTCCTACGAACATGTAAATTTTGATGGACTCCTACAACGATCATATAGAGCATACAGTTCGTTCAAAAGGACACATGCAACAGTTTAAGGAGGGTTTTTTTTTCTCCTTCTAAAAATGTCATCTACAGTAGTTTGAAAGGGTTTTTCTCCTCTTCTAAGCATCACGTACAGCCAAAAGCCAAGACACACAAGCTGTAAGTTCATTTATTTTGTCTAAGCAAAGATTTTTTCGGGGTTGTAAGAGGAAGAGTATTTATTCAGACTTTTTGTCTGAAAGAAAGAGCTCTCAGAGGACAATTGCAAAAGTCCCGAAGGGTGCGTAACCTTCGGGAAGGTTCACTTAGAAGAGCCGTGGGAGATTCACTTGGCAGAAAATGATCAAGTCAAAAATCTTGAAGGGCAGAAGACTTCGGAAGGTGTTTTCTAAAAACCCGGGTGCCCGTCAAAAACCCTGAGGAAATATAAACCAGGAAAAAAGAAAAAATGAAGGATATCCTTCGGACAAAAAGTCTGAAGGAATTAAGGAAGGATATCCTTCGGACAAAAAGTTCGAAGGAATTCCTTCTGACTTTTTGTCCGAAGGATTAATTCAGGAAAAATGCAAATAGAAAAGTCTGAGAGAAATAGAAGCAGGGGGCAGACATTTTTTCTGCAGGAAATGAGACAAGATAAAAGTTCGAAAGAATTCGAAGGAACAAAACCAAGGAGATGACAGCAGAATGTGCCAACATAAATTTGAAAGAATAAAGTTTGGGAAAATTGCATACACAAAAGTCCGGGAGTCAAAAGAGAAGTCAACAAGAAAAATCCGAAGGAAATGAAGAAATTAAGGGACAATGGACATTCTTTCCGAAGGAAATAAAACCAAAGAACAAATTTGCAGACATAAAGCCAGTAAACAGGAATTCCTTCGAAAAGGGAAAGGACGTAAGTGCCAAGGGAAGATCTTAAGACAATTCCTGTGGACATTTTGTCTACGGGAAATGGAAAGAACAAAAGCCTGAAATAAATAATTGACAAAGACCCGAGATGAATGAACAGAAAAATACACAGGGAAATAACCAAAGAAAAATACACAAGAAAATCACGGATATTTGTCTACACAGATATGAACAAAAAAGCCGAGAACCAAGTCAAGCCTGAAAGAATAAACTCATGGATTTCATGCAAGGGAAAACAAAGGGAAGATTCATGGAAAAGACAAATACAGACGGAACATGCCTAAATAGTCCGAGAATACAAGAGCATGCAACAACGATGAACAGGAATAGACATGTCGAGATTTGACCGTCATAACATGTCACCTTCAGTTCTTAAACAGAGGTTTGCTTTGCATGAGGACTCGAGTAGTGGAACGGTGGAAAGCTTAAACAAAAGAAATTCCATGCACACACTCTCGTTTGTCTCAAAGCTTGAAACATTCCGACAGTTCAAACGTAATTCTTAATTTGGCATTTGCGTTGATTTCATGCAAAGGGGAGACTTTCAAACGTTCCAATAGTTCGAGTGGATTTGACTATTTTTGTTTTAGAGTTGACTGGTTTTCAAGTCAAGACATCTATTCGTAGATTCCATGCATCCAAAGCTTGTCTTCTTCTATTTTCAATGCAAGGAATTTTCATGCAAGACAAAATAGACTTTTGTAAAGGCTGAGTTGGTTTGAGTTTACTCTCTTTATATTTTCCAATGTCAATCTCTTGGCTTTTTGTAATTTTTTATATTAATGGCTTTTTAGCTTTGTAAAAAGGATCTTTTTTTTGGCAAGCAATTTTTTGCCAAAGTTTGTGCTGTAACCTTTTTTCAGAATCAATAAGAAGAGGACTGTGTTTTTTCATTTTTTAGTAGCGGGTATAGTGTACTATTGTTATAGATTTTGCCTAAGTGATAGATTTTCTTTCTTCCTTGTCAAATCTGGATTCGTATTTAGTTACTAGCTAGTCATTTATGCAGGTCAAGTTCTGTGTTTGAATGTTTTTTGTTGAGTTTACATTGGATATTAGTGGCTGTTTAGTGCTTTTTGTCAGGGTATTTCTACTTTCCTCAAGCTTAGATCATTAAACATAACATTTTCGTGAAATACTTATGTGTATTGACCAATTGGAGTTGAAGTTCTGCCTCTTCCTTGTCTGAATCAGTGTTCTCAGAAGCTCGATTTGAGTGGATCAAGCAAATTAGGTGTATCACCGTTTTTAGTTAGGATTTTCTTTCAAGTTCTTTCTCCCTTTTCTCCGGACAATTTGTAGCGTAGAAGTTGAGATCCTCATTGATACATCTTACAGGAACTAGCCTTCTTTAGAGGTTCTTTTCACCATCGAGGCACCCACCCTTGTGAGAAGATCCCATTGTTTCAACTGGAGCGAGGATTAGCCATTTTAGCACGTCTTCGATCAGGGTGCAACTTTAGGTTGACAACAGCTTGTTTATCCACAAACTAAGGAATAAACTAGTTTCAATTATATATCTAAGCATATATATTTTCAGATCTATCTAATAGGGTAAAAAAGAAACAAGTCCAAGTGCCACAAATGAAACTATGCTAAGCAATGTAAATGACAAAGGAATAAGGAATGATCACACTTATTTGTTGTTCTGAAAATATAACCTTGTAGATTGATTGTGCGAACTATGTGCAACTTGCTTCTAAATTCTGGAAACTATGTGTTGTTCGTGGATAGAATCATGCGCTGTACAGGTGTATCATGTACAAACCTGGCCATGACAGACTTATCTGGTTGTGTGCATCTTTTTTGTGGCGATGTCTATCCTGTTAGGGATTTTTAGGTTGATCTTTTTGTCCCCTGTGTTGTCACCTTTATGTTATGCTTGTGCCTTTGCTTTACAGATTTATAGGGAAAAATGTGCAGAATAGAAGAATCTCCTCCTTAACCTATTTTGATATTCCAAAAACAAACAAAAGTAATAGAGTCAGATTATTGCTGAAGTAGTGTTGCAACTACATACCCAGCACGCTTGGAATCAAATCTCCATGTAGTTCTGTGATTGTGTGGATGGAATAGCTCGATTGAGGGTTTTGAACCTCCTCTTTCTTAGAAGTGATAATGCAACAATTGCAGTCTAGCACCCTCCTTTGGTACAAGTGAAAAAATGGGAGACCAAGATAGAATGACTGTCACAAATATGAAGGATTTGATTCAGTGAAGGTTGTCTTGAATGATATTTAATGCTTGGCTCTAGGCTTGACCTTTGTTGTGACTTCTCTTCTACTTCTTAGTGTTTGCAATGTTTAATATAGGGTGATTTTCTTTTATCCCATGGATGAATCAAATGTTGATACCCTAGTTTATCCTGCATGTACCTTTTGAGTGAGGTTTTGTGCTCATGACCTACTATACATGCAGGGGGAAAATGAAAAAAAGGGAATAAAGCACCATAAAGGCATCATAGGATCTAAATTTTGAAAAACTAAATGAATGACTCGAATTGTAAGACTCACCTTCCAACTCATCACTTCCCCAAAAGGCCTGAAAGATGTTATAAGCTTCTGCAATGACCACGGAGCTCCTTTAAAATTTATGAATACTCATCATCAGTCCCAAATGATGGACTTGAGTTCCTATGCAGAACAAGAGGCATGCAATTGCTGTAAAGGTATACTGGTCTGTTCAGTTATATCTATCCCATAATGAACAGGCTTGTCAATACAAAAATACTCCAAATATTTTCCATCCCGCTCATTGGATAATCACTGCAGGTAAAAATAACATCCTTTTGGACACGTCTCATCTTGTAAATCATCTTCTTTGGAGTCTAAAACACTTGGGGCAAGGAACTAAGATAATATGTGCTAAACTATAGATGAATGTGGGGTTAAGAAAACCATATTCTGAATTCCTGGTATGGAAATCATTTTCAAGTCCTCAAAACTATTTGGATATCCACATTTGTTTTCATGAAATTCGAGAAACATGACAAAGTCTTAAGGATGCAATGGTGATCTCAAGCCAAAACATCAATTTCTAGTCTTGAGGCATTCTCAAAGGTTGTGAAACTGTGAAAAGGCATTTTAAGGAAACTCTAATTAAATAGCAGAGCTGATTTTCTATGCCTTTGCAATGCACAACTGATTGTAACTTTTATAACCGAGGAGTTTTAGAAGATGATTGACCATTATGGTTGTATGGAAAACTTCTTTCTACTGATACTCACCAGTTATATCAATCTCTCTATAGGCTGTGTTGATTATGGGCACACAATTTTTGTGATGACATTATTTGTTTCTAAAAGATTTCTATTTGGGAGATTGCCCATGCACTTTTGAAAAATGAGTTGACCATGGTGATTGAATTTCTTAGCATATGCCTTTTGTTGATGTTTTAGAAATAGTACCCTTTTAAAGCATTGTTGCTTTATAATACTTATATTTTATAACAGTCAGATTTAACAAACTACACCTGAGATGTGTAATTTCTGTTTTAACCATGGACAATTCTGATTGATCACATTCTTTGCAGATAAAATAATAAATTGATATGTGAATAAAGGTGTATGAGATAGCTAATTTCTGATATGACCACAAATAATGAGTTGACCATGGTGATTGAATTTCTTAGCATACGCCTTTTGTTGATGATTTAGAAATAGTACCCCTTTAAAGCATTGTTGCTTTATAATACTTATATTTTATAACAGTCAGATTTAATAAGCTACACCTGAGATATCTAATTTCTGTTTTAACCATGAACAATTCTGATTGATAACATTCTTTGCAGATAAAATAATAAATTGATATGTGCAAAAAGGTGTACGAGATATCTCATTTCTGATATGACCACAAATAAATTGATTAACTTAATTGTGGTTAAAGTAATAAAAGGGGTGTTTGATTGATCAGAAAGTAGACAAATTCCAACCCAATAAATGTCGACTTAGAGGAATGGTTTGAATGCATTCAGGATGTTGCATCAAAGATAATGTCATTTTCGCAGCAAGGGCCTCGTGCAGTATGCATACTTTCAGCAAATGGTGCAATCTCTAATGTGACTCTTCGGCAGCCTGCCACCTCTGGTGGTACCGTGACATATGAGGTTTGTTAGTCACTCACACATTTACTGAATGTTCTCCACTGTTTTCAACTTGTGGGAAACATTTGTTACAAACTGTTATAGTGCCATTTTCTTGTGTTTGATAGTTTTCTTATTTTTTTAAGGAAAAGTTAGTGGGCTATCATATAATTTCTCTGTTCTATTTGGTTTTTTGTGCTATCCTTGTAAAATTGTGTTTGGACACGATGACAAGGAATCAGAAAGTAGCGGCTTATTTTATCACATTATTCAAATTGTATTTTTCTCCTTCCAAATATATTTGTCTTTCTTCTTTTGAATTTTTCAATTTACTTCCAATTGATTAAAAGTTTTGGCATCTTAAGAGAGGTTTATGAAAATACTGAAATGCTAATTATAATTATAAATGTGGTTTGTCATATATATGTTTAATGTTTCATATCTAATGCACATGTTGTTGCAAGTTTTGTAATTTGGTAGTTGCTAGTTATAATTAACTATTGATATTATTCACGTAGACAATAGAAAATGGTCAAGTCCCATTTAGGTAGAGTTAGTTATCATTAATAAGTATTGATAATAAAGTTATGTGTAATATCTTGTGACAATTAGTCATGTGATTCATGCACGTGTTCATGCACAAGTTATGGTGTGTAACTCCAACTTTGTGATGTATGTGACAAACTCAAAAGATGAGAAACCCCCTAATTGTTTATAATTTATGCAGTTTTATAATATTAGCCCCAATACAAGGTTTGGCATGCAATCCAATGTGCCCCCAAAAAGTGTTACCTCACAATGGTAAAACACTGAATTTTGACAGAATAATTGATTTAGAACCTGTCACAACCATTTTTAATTTTGTAGTGCTACTTACAATGTCAAAATGGAAGAAACACAGAGGAAGAGAGTGAAATCTTCAATTCTGTACAATATGAATCGAATTTAACCTTGCAAATAGATTTTACAGGAAAAAACATTCATTTAAAAAAAATGGCACCTCAAAATTCCTTACAAATCTCAATATATGATCTCGCAAAGTGCTTAAATAACAAACCCTATAGGCTTTACAACAAGAAAATGAAAAAAATCAGTTGCAGACACTGATGGGGTTCTACTCCAAAATGACTGTGTTGGAACTATGATTCCAACAAATAAAAAGGCATGTCTCTAGCCTTCACAGAACAAAAGATATGGCATTTGGAGCACCAGCTGGTAAAAAACAAGGGCTAGAGTGCAAAGGGGAGCCCTGGGGGCTAACCTTTGAGTAGCGTGGTCATATTGGCACCCAGTTGCTGGTGGTGACCACCAGCAATTAGGAGGTTGGTGTTTAGTCTGGTAACATGGCGGTTAGTGCTGACGGTCAAGGTTGGTGTTGGCCGTCTAGGCTTCCTCTAAACACAACTGTGACTTAAAACAAACACCACATTAGCTTTGTTTGTCCAATTATTGCAAGGTTCGACTTTTCAGAAAGCTCTCAAAATGCAGAATCCAAAAATATATGTTTTGGGTCTTCAACTTGCGTAAAAAATGCAAAACTTACCATGAAAATCTTGCTGTCCTTGTTTCTCCTTGGAGAGCTAAAGTTCAAAAACTCGCCCAAAAATACCCTTACGACCAAGATATATATATATATATATATATATATATATATATATATATATTAATTTTCATATTTTGCTGAAGTTTTTTAAAAAAATACAAGGGCTGTCCTGAAAAATTTGATTTTTACGAGAAAGTGAAAAAAAAAATCTCGAAAATGCCTTAAAATTCAACTTTGCCCAAACAAGAAATACTCAAATGGTATTTTTGAAAACCCAGAAAGATGGGGGGCTAAAAAACATGCTAGGGCTTGAGAAGTTGGGTGAAAATGCTGAGCATGCTGAAAGCTGATAGAAATCCACTACTATCTGTAGGAGAAAGGCTTTGGTACAATGTAGAGACTGAGAAAGCCCAGCAGATTTCCCCAGAACAAACTCACTCTAATATGACAATACTCTGCAAAACAATGAAAATAAGTATCAACTTAATATGTATTTATCAATGAAAGGATTGCAAGAGTATGTTAACCAACTTGATTGATTAAACAATAACAAGCCCTTGTATTTATAATAAGAGGTACTGCTAAAAATAGCTAATGAGAAGTGGAGTTGCAACATCACAAAGGTGGAGTTACAGACCATGATAAGTGGAGTTACAACATCACAAACATAACTTGTGTCTGAACATGTGCAGGAATCACATGATTAATTGTCACAAGATATTTACATATAACTTTATTATCAACCATATCCTAGTGTGCATATGAATAATATCTAGACTAGTAAATAATGACAACATCTAGCCTAATGAGAACACACTAACAAAACCTAGGAAATATGAATAATATCTAGACTAGTAAATAATGACAACATCTAGCCTAATGAGAACACACTAACAAAACCCACATCATCGCCCCAACCGACCAATGATGTTCACCACACCCTCTTCCGAATCGGCCATGATGATGAGGACTACATAGTTCACTGGCCACATGCACCATGCTTCGTAGATCTCCATCTGCGTACACTGTTGTCCATTAAACACATCTGGGACATGGTCTCTTCCTGTTGGGTATCAGTGACCATATCAAGATCCATGATATCCATCAATTTTTTTTTATCATTCTCATAGTGCAGGATGTCTTCTACTTCCTTTTCCACTTTCATGGCACTTGAAATTCGGGTGTTGGTATTTTCCAATGTTACATACATTTCTAGGATGGGGGAATGCAAGGATGTGTATTTGGGGGGGTGGGGTGGCAATTTTTTTTCTGTATTTTGGGGATGGCAAGGGGACAACTACTTAAAATATGCATACAAATAATATTTTAAAATTAAATAACATAAAATAACATTATATGCTGAAATTAAATTAAAGTCACATGATACATGCATGATCCAACATTGGATGATATTGTCACATTACTCGTGAGCCATTAATGGAAAAAATTGGTTCCAAAGTGCTAATTTGCTGAAGTCCAATCCATCATCACTAGTTCAAGTTTCAACAATTAAACAACAACTTACAAGTAAGAACTTATGGAGTTACAAACTAAACAATGCGCACAAAAACAATGAGGGTGGGGGCCTCAAGCTGAAATTAAATTAAAATACCATGACACATCCATGATCCAACATTGAATGATATTGTCACATTACTCTGAGCTATCAATGATTAAAATTGGTCACGAAGTGCTAATTTTCTGAAGTTACAATGCCAATCCATCATCAATAGTTCAAGGTTCAACAATTCATCTACAACTTAAAGTATGAACTTATGGAGCCACGAACTAAACAATGAACACAAAAACAATGAGGATTTTAGATTAATATCTTTTTTTTTCAAGCGTTCTTTTTAAATGTGTTTTTTGGTATGTTGATGTCCTGAGATGTTTCGGTGTCCCTTATTTTGTAAGTTTTACAAGCGGGCATCCCTCTTTTTGGTTTGTCAAATGGGATGGGAGGGGGACGTTTCATCGCTGCACCTGCATCCTCAAAACGCCCCGGACATGGACAAAATGTTTGGGATGTGTCTCCAGGTAATGCTGTATTTTCTTCTGCCATTCCTTGGAAGAGTAAACACACAAATTTCCCTTCATGACAGAAATTGACAAAGTTTTGTTTAACACAATGGTAGTTGATTTTTTTAAAGAAAGACATTGGTTTAAATAATTTTCATTCAGCTTTGAAGTCTCAAAGTTGCAACTTGCCATTATAAATGCTGGAGTAATTATATGTTGCCACACAAAAACTTGACATCATTCATACAAGCATTTTGACGTTGACAATCAACATGGGGCTATGAATTTTGAAAAGAGAGCTTGTGCTGCTTGACATTATTGAGTAGGCGTGCATGATAAGAAATTGCTAAGTGGCAGGCCCACACATCAAGCAATAAGAAAAATGAAAATCATTTATGTAAAAAATTATGTTTCCCCTCCTATCAAAATCGCCTAGTCTAATCTATCACAACGCATATGTGCCAAGTAGGGGAGTAGTGATCACAATGCGTAGCATTGGAAGATCTGAGATTAAATTTGCAAATCTTCCCTATTGCCATGCATGCACCCCATCCTCCATCGACCCACTTTGAGCCTCCAAGAGCTATAAAGATCACCTGCCTTTTTGTGCTTTAGGAGAAGAGGCTTGCCGAAATGACATATGACATTACACTTAAAACTGTCCTAAATTTCCCACAAAGCTTTAATAAGTGGTCCCCGCCCCCAAGCCTGCCCATATGGTTTCGTTTCCTCCTGCCACTGCTGCCTTCACAAAAGATGTTAGCTTCATATCAATAAAAAAAATATCTCGTATACATTTTGTGTATCAATTGAAATTGTTCTGTTTTTCTGATGCAAGTCTCTAACAACTTTGTAACCATGGGTGAAGCGTAGGATATTAGGGCATTTATAAACACCGCTAATTAGATTGAATCTTTGAAAGAAATAACCCCATCTCATAAGTTTCTTAGGCACACTATGTTTGCTTTCTTTTACTAGTAACCTTTCTAAGAATTTAGGTGTTAGGATGTTTATCCCCTTCCCCAAAAAAGTTCCTGACTGTGATCTAAATCACTCCCATGTTGAAAAATCCAACTGCCACCATATTGCATTCTTTGTAGTAGTGCACAAACGAGATATTAGTGTTTTCAGAAATCCTGTCAATTAGAAGTTTAATATCTTCCAAGATCAACTTTCGATGCCAATCCTGGCATTAGTTTTTGTTGACAGCATTAATAGCAATCATAGAGTCACCTTCAAATATGATGTTTGAAATTCCCATACTAATAGTTCTCTAGAGCACAAAAAATTGCATGAAGTTCCGCTCCATTATTGATTTGGTCCTGTTGTCGATGAGCAAAGGTGAAGATGGCTTCTCTATTCAATCACATGCTACCCCTCTGCAACCGGCCTGGCTTGATTGAGTTGATTGCAGCAGTGTCCAACTTTCTAGGTGTTCTCCAAGTTAACACTATGAGGTTTCATAGCTGGTTGAGGCTCAAGTATTCATTTTTGAAATTATTGTTGTTACATTCACAGAAGATCAACCACAGGATTAAGGATACCCCAATTCTTCTCCTCTTTGTTATCCTCATTCCCCATTCTGGCTTCCCACTGAGCAGTTCTCATGCACCGATAATTGAATCTTGAAGCTATTTAAAAGCCTCATCCATAAATTCTATTGTTATCCAAGGGCCATTTTAGGCAGAAATTCGTGGGTGTAAAATGTTGTGCATTAGTATGATAATTGTTAGTTAATGTTTTGTAGGGGTGTCCTTTCAACACATCCATTCTGCGAGTATTTATTTATCTATTGCCATTGTCTATACCATCATTTCCTATATTCAATATATTACAATTTTATATTTTATCCTTTGTGCTAAAACTATCATTGAAGGTTGAAACCTTAGTGGCTGAATCTGTTGCAAATCATGGAGGGTTTTGAAAACAGCTATGCATAATTCACTAACCAACATGCTCCGAATCTATTTAAAAGTCCCATGAAATACTGCAGATCAGCCCTACATTAGCGAAAAGTCTCACATCGATCTCAGGAAAGATAGAGTGGCTGAAGTGATGTTTAGAAAGATTCAAGCAGGGGAAACTATATTTAAAGAGAAATAGCCTTAAATTGTTATAGTATTAATAAAAAAGTGGTTTGATTTTTGGGGATTTTTTAAATTTAACAAGGGGAATATTTAAGGGGTATTACCTATTTGGGAAAAAATAATAAAAGAGGTGTCTCTGTATATTATTTTCCCAAATTTATAAAAGGATTATCATATGAAAAGGCTATTTATAAAATATTTTCCCCCAAATTTAGTAGAAACATATATATATATATATATCTTCATTCTTCACCCTAAGTCTATGAGGTTTTGTTATATAAAAAAGGAAGTTAATGTATAGGCTCCAAGAGCAAGGCTATACATATATGTTTCAGGGGGACTTGCCCCTACCCTTGGCGTCCCAACCGCCATCCTTGCTTCCATACTATTTTCCTATTCCAATAGCATTCCTATGATTTTGGGAGTACTTCTTGGCATATTCAAAGGGTAGGGTTGTAGAACAAAGTTAATAGGTAGGGAGATGATATATATGTTCAATAGATCCATAGCATTGCTTGGGGGATGCAGATGGTTGGGTTCATCCTATTGGACAAACTAACCTTTTAGGTCCTATTCCTTGATTGGGTTGATGGGTTGGTGATTCGGACTAAGGATTCAATCTAAAGTTCAACACACCAATTGTTAGGAATTAGCATGTCATAATAGAGCAAACTCTTCTCTATTGAATTGATAGAGATTTGCAAGAATAGAAAACACAACTTTATTGCAAAATAATAAGGGTTTCTAAAAAGAAATCAATCTTTGTGGAAGAGATGTATGCTATCCACTTTGCATTATGATAGGAAAAACCCTTGTTTTATAGCTAAACAAAGCTAAGAGTAGTAAAAAGCCTTAAAGAAAAACAAAGTTAATAATAGCCATTCAACATGCATAGGCATGCGAATAAGAAATTCCTAATAATATACTAAGAATAGTAAACTACCTTATAGATAAACAAAGCTACTAATGGCCATTCAACATGCATATGCATGCTAATGGGAAAACTCATATGAATAAGGAGTCCACTAGGGTAAGAATTGCTAATAATAGTCATTTGGAGTGGCCACCTTTTCAGGGTCATAACATTGTTGGATATGCTCTGATTTCAGAACTGATTACATTTTTGGAAAGCTCGATTCACGATTTAGGTCATCACATAGATAAATCAATTAGATTACACATTTTAAGAGCTCAAAAAATGCTTCGAAGGCCTCCAAAACTGCAACTTACACCATGCTGATTGTTTTCAAAATGTTACATTTTTTTTCAAAATCGACCTTGACTTGTCATGCAAGGGCTTGAGTCCTTGTCGGGATCATTCACCTCACCTTGAGAAGCAATGGACATCATTGCATATAGGTTGCTAACCAAACATGGGATTTTTTTTGAATGTGGTCCATGGTGAGCAAATTGCCTTTTCTTGATCACACAATATATGGGATGTTTTGATTTTTGGTACCTTTTACCACTGCATTGATGACCTGATCAATAGTGAATGGCATTGAATATTCAATATTTGAGTTTGTGACCTGCAATTGTTCAACAATATCCAAAGTGTCTAAGAGAGGTGGAAGGTACAACCTAAGATGTTCCACATTGAACACTGGGTGCAACCCAAGATAGCGTGGAAAGCTTAGCTCAAAGGCACTAATGCCCACTTGCTTGATGATTGTGTAGGGCCCATACTGGAGAGGTATGAGTTCCCTAGTTGAGCCTATCAAAGTTTATATTTGCAAATGTAGCCATACCTTATCACCAATGTGTAATTGATGAGGGACCCGATGTTTCTTGCACTTCTATCTAGTTTTTTGTAAGAACTCATGTACTTATTGTTGGATTCACTTTTGTTTGCCCATCTGTCTGTGGATGAAAAGAGATGGACTTGGTCAGCTTGGTGTCCATCATGGACCACAATGTACTGAAGAAAGTGTTGAGAAACTTCTCGTCCCAATCCAAAACAATAGTTTGTGGTAAGCTGAAGTGGACCTACACATGTTCAAAGTAGAGCCTTGCAGTGTTTTTAGAGCTGACCCCCTTTGTATATTGTACCGATGCTTCCATCTTGGAAAACCTGGCAACCACAACAAAGACATAGTCATGACCATGCCTAGTCATGAGAAACCTTGACATGAAATCCATGGAGCTTGAATCCGAAGGTCAATCAAGAATTGCTAAAGGTGTGTAAAAGCCCTACTTCTTGTTGGTTGGTTTTGCTATTGCACATATTGTGCATGATCTAATATACCTATTGACATGAGGACGAAACTTGAGCCAATAAAAGTGTTTTTGGAGTATTGCCACTATCTTTTCCACCCTTAAGTGCTCTTCAACTTGACTGAAATGCACCTCCCAGATCATTATCGGAATGGTGGTCTATAACTTATTGTCATGTAGTTAGTGCTTGATACATGGTGGAAAACTTAGGGTCACTACCATACGACATGGGCCATTGAGAAGTCTCATGGCTATATGAACTATCAGAGAACATGGGCCATTCAAAAGTCTCATGGCTATTTGAGCTATCAGACAACATGGGTGATTCAAAAATCTCATGGCTATTTGAAACCAAGATTGTTGATAGTGCTTTAATTGGAGGTTGGTTTAAATAGTCAACAACCCAATTGAAATTAACTTTCTTGTACCTGATATTAAGGTGAAACTGTTGCAAGGAGTTAGACCACTTTTGATGGCAATTATTCTATAACTTGTCATGGGTTTGCATGAACTGCAAAGGCTTGTGATCTGTATGGATGATGGCCTCCATTCCTAGATTGTAATTCTTCCATTGTTTGCACACCTAGACAATGGCATATAGTTATTTGTTGTATGTAGGATACTTATGTATGGTATCTGTGAATGTTTTGTTGCGGTAGGCAATGGCATAATGTTCTTTGTCATATGTAGGATATTTGCAAACCAAAATAACATTTATCCTTGCTGACATATAGCCTATGGCTGCATAGTGTCAATAACTTGTTGAACTTGTTGTAGGTGCTCCTCCCATTTCTTATTGAAAATGACACTTGTTCTTGGGAGTGATCTTATTAAGGGACTTGTTGTCAATACAAGGTTGCCACGTTTCATGCTTATTTTGGGCTAACACAATTGGGCTACTACAAGGTGACTTATGGGCCAAATATGGCCTTTCTAGATTAGCCCCTTCATCTATTGCTTGATCTCTTTATTTTTTGGGGGTGAGCGCTTGTATATTGGTCCATTTGGTAGTGGTGTGCTGGGAATCAAGTTGATCGGATGTGTTACTTGTTAGTGTAGGGTACGCCGATAGGTGTAATGAAGACATTTGTGTAATCTATTAAGATCTGATCCACCTGTTGTTGTTGTATAGTCTTATTTTGTATAGTGGCCTGCATGGTTACAATGGTCTGTTGAGTGCTCTTTGGCCCAATCAACACTAGCACAAACTTTCTAGTGTGACCAATCACACGCCTACATTGCTTTGCAGTAATCAAAGCCATTGATTTCTTAGGAGGGACCTTAGGGATCCTGTAGGATTGCTTTCCCATTGTGATGATAACACTATGGGTCTTGAACTAATAGATTCTATTACAGTTCCACATGTATGGATGCCTAGCAAAACATCACAAACCTTAAGGGGTGGCACATCATATTAAAAAACACCAATATTTAATCCATCAAATCAAGACGTTTTATTCAATTGCACAGTGTTACATTTGTAGGATGAATATCTCCTACAACTAATGAGATATTTCTCAACCTAATCTCTACAATATCTCCCTATATCACTCAACCTTATCCCTAAATCCCTCCTGTTTCCCCTAAAACATTCTACATGAGTTGTATTATCAACTCATTTCCATTATTGTTTTATTTGCTCACTATATAATATATTATGAGCACTAACCTATGTGATTATTACTTCATTTAATAATCACTTACATTATTTTATTACTAACCTAAACACTATTGCTCACCACAAATGTTTGCACTAACCTAGATAATCCTAATAGTGTCCCCTTAGTGCTAACATAGGGTGAGGAACTGTAATTTGGAGCTGCATTGTGATAGTTGACCTTAGTTGTTCATTGCTTTCGTCTTCTGAGTTGTTGATAATGCTTGAAGTTCTCCTTTCTTTGAATTTACTCCCCCTAAATGAAAACTGCTTTTGGATGTCGGTTTCAACCGAAAATGCATCCAAGTACAAATAATAGCAATGTTTACAAATTTGAAAAATACTTAAATCACTTTTACAAATTTGTCGAAAAACTCTACTTATATCTCCTTTATAATTTTTTGACATTATTGAAGATTGCCTTTCAAGGCTTATTTGAAGCTCTTAATTTAAAAAGGACTTGAATCACAAGACTCTAGACTTAGATATGAAAAATATATTTTATTAGACTCGACACAAAATGTTAAAGATGACTAAAGGCTAAAAATGACACAAACTATGATGACAAAAAGACTTGCGACAAAAATATTTTGACCAAACTAACAATACGAATATAAAACATTACTAAACAAATTTAAAAGATATAAAATATATATTATTATAAAACTTTTAATCTAAAATAAAAAATCAAACTTAAAAAAAAAATATTATAAAACCTAAAAACTTTAAAAAAACCGATTAAAACAATGAACTTAAAAGTAACACATACTATTAAAATAAAAAAAATGAATCACATTAAAATAAAAAACAAATTACATACTAAACTTTTGATAAGTTAAAAAAACAAAACTATATTAGAAAACAAAATAAATTTGATTTAAAACTAAATATTAAAAACTTTTAAACAATAAGAAGACCTTTAACAAAAAAAAACCACTAACAAAAAAAAAGAACAAAAAAAACTAGAGAACTTTAAAAACTATGTACAAATTTTCATAAAAACTAAAAACTTTAAAACAAAAAACCAAAAAACTTAAAAATAAAAACTAAAAAACCTTTATCTTTCTTCCATTCCCGTTGGGAATGCAAATGTAGCGGACGACGTAGATGGAACTCACTGTGGAAGGAAATGAGTGCATCGGGAATCAATATGTTGTGTATGCTATGCCGTTCAGATCTGAGAACTTGCCAAAATAAAAAATGGAGAAGCCATTGATTTAAATTGCAAAGACCAAGGACTGATTTGGTAAATCAACGTAGAGATCAATGCTTCGGAGGTTGCCATAGAAGACAGGGTGGAAGGCTCGCCAATGGAGAAGTGATAGCTATTGACAATTCTTCCATAGGGCAGATTGTCTCTTGTCGCTCGGAAAATTCGCATCTCCATCCAAGGAAAGAAAGAAATCATTAAGAAGAATACGTTGTTTTTCTTTGGTAAGGGGCCTTTGCTACAACAGGAAAATTCCGAAGGGATGGTTCATCAAAAGGCTTTTACTTCGGAAAAGTGCTAAGGTGAAAGTCCTCAAGGCAAAAGACAAAGGAAGTAATTCCTTCGGACCTTTTGTCCGAAGGAATACTTAGGAGAAATTATAAGAGAACCCCCGAAGGCCAAACAAGGAGAATCCAAAAATCCACACAATAAGCAAAGAAAAGCCAAGGTACACTTCGGAAGGGTCATTTGCAACAATCCCGAAGGGAACCTACCCTTCGGGAAGTTACAGAGAATGAATTCAAGACCTTTGCGAAAAGTTTGGGTGCCCTACAATTTTTTCGAAAGGGGCACAGACGAGAGCTAAATGCCCTAGCGGAGGGCACTTGGTCAGCCACAATACCTCTGTGTATTTCCCGAAGGGCACATTTCAAAAGCCGAAGGGCACATTTCGGAGGAAAAGGCAAAGGAAGATATCCTTCGGACCTTTTGTCCGAAGGAATTCGGAAGACACAAGGAGGACAAAAAAGAAAAAAAAAACAAAGCAAAAGACGGAAAGAAAACCTTTGGACTTTTGTCCGAAGGAATTCCTTCAGACAAAAAGTCCGAAGGAAATCCGAAGACGTGAGACGAGAAAAGGTGATAGCAAAAAGAGAAAAAAGCCGATGGCAAAAAATCCAAAAGCTTCGGAAAAGTTGCAAAGGCTAGGGAATGACTTCCTTCGGACAAAAAGTCCGAAAAAAAATTTTGGAGAAAGGGCCGCAGGGAAACCTTGAAGAAATGCGAAGCCAATAAAGTCGAAGGAAAGAAAGCCGCAGGAAATACATGCAGAGAAGAGGTTCCGAAGGAAATAAGAAGACTAAGGGTGACGTCCCACAAGACATCAAATTTTGATCGCGGGAAGTAACCGTTGAAACACAGTTAAAGTCGGAATTTTGAAAGAATTAAAATCACGGGAGGTTGACCTCAGATTAAGCGACGGGAAGTTAAGAAAAGGCCAAACGGGAAAAAATATAGACAAATACATCCGAATATATAATCCCGACAGAAAGACATGAACAGGCAGACCAGAGCATGATAAAATACATGCAAGCAGGGGCTATCTTCGAACGCTGTCCAAAGCTTTAGTTGACTGGTTATTGAAGCCCTGCTCGTCTCTGGATCAACGCACGCATTCGAGGGTCCAACTTAGCGTCAACCAAAGTTCCAAATTCGAACGTCGATTTGACTGTTCCAGATTTAGAGTTGACTAATTGTTAAACGCCATATCCACTAGGAGCTTTCCATGCGAGGGAGAATGATCTCTTCGACCAACTCGGCTTGCCAAACAGTCAACTCAGCCGATCCCTTCGTCCAACTTAGCTTATCAAACGGCCAACTCAGCTTTCAAACGTTCCAACTCGGCATCAAGCAGCTCACGTAGAGTTCTAAAATTAACATTGGCGTGGATTTCCATGCAAAGAGAGGTGGGCGGTTCATAACAAAGACAAGTTCACTTCCTCAAGCGCAAGAAGCTTCATGTAAAGACAAAAAAGCAAATATATTTAATTGAAAGGCCAAGTCAGCTTTGAGTTAACCGAAGTTAGTCCTTTTCAAATTTTCAACGCCAATCTTTGGCCTCTTGTAATTTTCTATATAATGGCTTTCAGCCTTGATTAAAAAGAATCCAATCTCTATCTTGGTTAGATCAGACTCTGCCATTGGTGAGTTGTGTAACCTCTTCAATCAATAGGACTGTACTTTCAAATTTCAAGTGCTGGCATAGTGTATATTTCTTCAGCAATTTGCATAAGTGGTAGATTTCTCTCCCTTCCCAAATTTTGATTCATACCTAGTTGCTAGATTATCCTTGTGCAGGTCATGTTCAGTGTTCTTTATTGTCTTTTGCTGAAACTGTAAGTGGATGTTAGGTGGCTGCAAAGTTTCTTGTATCGGACCTCTCTCCATCGTTTTCCCTCAGGTTTTGGTCATTGGATCGAACCTCTCCATGAAATATTTTTGCATAAGTGATTGATTGAAATCTAAGGTCTTCTTTTTCTCTTGATTGTTCAGTGTTCAAGGTTCCAAGTTGAGTGGATCAAACTTCTGGTGTATCACCCCTTTTAGGTAGGATTTCCCCGTTAAGTTTCCTTCTCTCTTTTCCATGGTAGTCCGCAGCGTAGAGTAGAGATCCTTATCGATACATCATACAGGAACTAGTCTTCTCGTGAGAAGATCCCATTGTTTCAGTTGGATAGAGGACTGGCCATTTCGCGCACTTCTTCGAATCAGGGCGCAACTCCAGGTTCACAACAATTTTTGGCACGCCCGGTGGGACCTATTTTTCGCTAGTCTTGACGAATTGTAGTTGTAGCAGGGTTCTTGAAGAAGTATTCGGTTATTCTAAGCTCAAGCAATTGCTTCTAATAGTCTAGGACAGCTTCCATGTAAGTCTATTTTTATTATATTATCATGAATGAATTTTGATGGCTGTATGAAGAGAATCCCTATGCTATATTTCCTTATCAGCGCAATTATGGATCATACCAGCCTGGTCATGATACCTATGGGCCTCTTTATGAGCCTAATCAACGTTATCAAGAGTACTATCAAAACTATGTTGATCCTTATCAAGTTTCTCATAATCAGCCTTATCAAGAGCATGAATTTTACCCTCCCGGTAAGCCATATTAGTCTCAAGATCAGAGATCATCTTTCCCATATGGCTATGATGTTGCATATGAGCAGTATTGTCTTCAAAAGAAAAATGAATGAAATACAGGTCAAAATACTAGCATATGCAAGAAAGGTTTGTTCTAGCTCTCAATATGAGGAAGTGAATGGTCTATTTCAAAATGTGTCCAATGATCCAGAAGAGATAAATGGACTATGTATTCTTGTATTGGAAAAGATAGAGGCTTGGGAAAGGCAGAAAATCGAGTTAAACCAATTGTCTACAAAGGGCTATTGTGCTTCTTATTCTCATGAAGTTCTTAACCATGCCCAATGTGTGCCAAGGGAGCTTCCTAGTTGGAGTCAAGAGCTTATTCAAGAGCATATTCAAGAGCTTATTCAAGAGCATATCCAAGAGCCTATTCAAGTGACTATTTATGAGACTAAACCTTCCTATAGTCCCCTTTCCTCACCAATCATCCCTCAAGCTCAGGTTGTCCAGGAAGACAAGCAGGTTTCAGACTTTGACGAGGTAATGGCCAATTGGAAGGGGAGCAAAATACAGTCATCTTTAAGAATTTCTCTTTCCCTCTCCAAAACTCCCTAGATAATTCCATTGCCCTCAAGATTTCAAAATCTCATCATGATCAACCTCCCATGCTTCATTTTCTCTCTCAAACAAATGAATTTCATCACCCTCCCGCCATCCCCCTTCCTCAGGAGGATCCTATTCTTGGGAGGATTGAGAAAGAGGTTGCAGCTACAGGGCAAGTTCTTGCAGAGTGCGTAGAGGATGCTTCAGAAGTGTTTGAGGAAGAATTTCCTATTGATACTTCTCTTGAGGTTGTAATTGAGCATCCAGTTATAGCTGAGAGTGAGAAAACTGATCTCGCTGTAGAAGAACTTCAGGAGGACCCGATACAAATTGAAGTCATACATGAGTTACAGGGATCTCTTATTGAGAAGGATCCAATTATAGTTGAGAGTGAGAAGACTGATCTTGATATAGAGGAATTTCAAGAGGAGCTGATACAGATTGAAGTCATACATGAGTTACAGGTATCTCTTATTGAGAAGGATCCAAATAGCGTTACAGCTGATTCAGTTCAAATAGATCAAAATGAGGAGCATAAAGGTAATTGGCAGCTGTACCTTGAATCTCTACAAGAGATTGAAGCGCTGGATGAACTCGCAGTAGCCAATAAGAAGGATGTGGTCACTCAAAAACTATGCATAGATGAGATATCACTTGACAAGGTGGTAGATGACAAGCAATGCGAAAAATATCAGGGAGTACTTGATGAGTTTGTCTTCATTGGTGACTGGTTTGCTGTTGATGACTCATTCGAGAAGATGCTAATGCAGTTCATGGACAAGGAAAATGTCTCATCAAAGGCTATGACTAATAAACATCTTGCTTTGCAACTTGTACCATCTCTTGGAAGGAGTAAATTCAATAATTTTTCATTTGATCCAGGCGGATCATGCTTTATCATGGTTAGCTAGGTTCTTTAGTTGTTTCTACTTTCCTCCAAGTGCTGTTCAAGCACACTAGTTTGCTTCAGTTTTGTCCAATAAGTGCTTGTTTGCACATTTTCTTCTTAGTTTTCTGCTTTTGTGTGTTTCCCTTCTTATTTTGAAGGAGGAGGTTACTACAGCGATGATCAGAGCAGATTCTTAGTCAGAAATCAGGTTCACCATTTGGGAATTCAAATAAGCGTCTATACATGGTCTGAGTTCTCAAGCATAGCAAGCATGCTGAACCAGCTGAGTCACCAGAAATGTTGACAATTCTTCCACAGGGCAGATTGTCTCTTGCCGCTCGGAAAATTCTCATCTCCATCCAAGGAAAGAAAGAAATCATTAAGAAGAATACGTTGTTTTTCTTTGGTAAGGGGCCTTTGCTACAATAGGAAAATTCCGAAGGGACGGTTCATCAAAAGGCTTTTACTTCGGAAAAAAAAACCTTCGGAAAAGTGCTAAGGTGAAAGTCAAGGCAAAAGACAAACGAAAGGCAAAAGACAAAGGAAGTAATTCCTTCGGACTTTTTGTCCGAAGGAATACTTCGGAGAAATTATAAGAGAACACCCAAAGGCCAAATAGGGAGAATCCAAAAGTCCACCCAAATAAGAAAAGAAAAGCCAAGGTACCCTTCGGAAGGGTCATTTGCAACAATCCCGAAGGGCACCTACCCTTCGGAAAGTTACAGAGAATGAATTCAAGACCTTTGCGAAAAGTCCGGGTGCCCTACAATTTTTTCGAAAGGGGCACAGACGAGAGCTAAATGCCCTAGCAGAGGGCACTTGGTTGGCAACAGTACCTCTGTGTATTTCCCAAAGGGCACATTTCAAAAGCCGAAGGGCACATTTCGGAGGAAAAGGCAAAGGAAGATATCCTTCGGACTTTTTGTTCGAAGGAATTCAGAAGACACAAGGAGGACCAAAAAGAAAAAAAAACAAAGGCAAAAGACGGAAAGAAAACCTTCGGACAAAAAGTTCGAAGGAAATCGGAAGATGCAAGATGAGAAAAGCCAATAGCAAAGACAAAAAAGCTGACGGCAAAAAATCCGAAAGCTTCGGAAAAGTTGCAAAGGCCAGGGAATGACTTCCTTCGGACAAAAAGTCCGAAAAAAAATTCGGAGAAAGGGCCGTGAGAAAAACCCAAAGAAATGTGAAGCCAATAAAGCCGAAGGAAAGAACGCTGCAGGAAATACATGCAGAGAAGAGGTTTCGAAGGAAATAAGAAGACTAAGGGTGATGTCCCACAAGACGTCAAATTTTGACCGCGGGAAGTAATTGTTGAAACAAAGGTAAAGCCGGAATTTTGAAAGAACTAAAATCACGGGAGGTTGACCTTAGATTAAGCAACGGGAAGTTAAGAACAGGCCAAATGGGAAAAAATATAGACAAATACATCCAAATATAGAATCTCGACAGAAATAGACATGAACAGGCAGACCAGAGCATGATAAAATACATGCAAGCAGGGGCTATCTTCGAACGCCGTCCAAAGCTTAAGTTGACTGGTTATTGAAGACTTGCTCGTCTCCGAATCAACGCACGCATCCGAGGGTCCAACTTAGCGTCAACCGAAGTTCCAAATTCGAACGTCGATTTGACTGTTCCAGATTTAGAGTTGACTAATTGTTAAATGCGGTATCCACTAGGAGCTTTCCATGCGAGGGAGAATGATCTCTTTGACCAACTCGACTTGCCAAACAGTCAACTCAGTCGATTCCTTCGTCCAACTCAGCTTTCAAATGTTCCAACTCGGCATCAAGCAACGCACGTAGAGTTCTAAAATTAACATTGGCGTGGATTTCCATGCAAAAAGTGGTGGGCGGTTCATAACAAAGACAAGTTCACTTCCTCAAGCGCAAGAAGCTTCATGCAAAGAAAAAAAAGGAAATATATTTAATTGAAAGGCCAAGACAGCCTTGAGTTAACCGAAGTTAATCCTTCTCTTCAAATTTTCAACGCCAGTCTTTGGCCTCTTGTAATTCTCTATATAATGGCTTTTAGCCTTGATTAAAAAGAATCCAATCTCTCTCTTGGTTAGACCAGACTTTGCCATTGGTGAGTTGTGTAACCTCTTCAATCAATAGGACTGTACTTTCAAATTTCAAGTGCTGGCATAGTGTATATTTCTTCAGCAATTTGCATAAGTGGTAGATTTCTCTCCCTTCCCAAATTTTGATTCATACCTAGTTGCTAGATTATCCTTGTGCAGGTCATGTTCAGTGTTCTTTATTGTCTTTTGTTGAAGCTGTAAGTAGATGTTAGGTGGCTGCAAAGTGTCTTGTATCGAACCTCTCTCCATCGTTTTCCCTCAGGTTTTGGTCATTGGATCGAACCTCTCCATGAAATATTTTTGCATAAGTGATTGATTGAAATCTAAGGTCTTCCTTTTCTCTTGATTGTTTAGTGTTTCCAAGTTGAGTGGATCAAACTTTTGGGTATCACCCCTTTTAGATAGGATTTCCCCTTTAAGTTTCCTTCTCCTTTTTCCATAGTAGTCCGTAGCGTAGAGTACGGATTCTCATCGATATATCATACAGGAACCAGTCTTTTCTGGAGGTTCTTCTCACCATTGAGGCACCCACCATCGTGAAAAGATCTCATTGTTTCAATCGGATAGAGGACTGGCCATTTCGCGTACGTCTTCGAATCAGGGCGCAGCTCCAGGTTGACAACAATAGCCATTTGGAGGTAAGATTGGAATGGATCAGAGGTCGCCGTTTATCTTCACTGTAAATGGATTAGGGGTCGATCTCAAAGGAGGAACTTTGAATGGAGTTTGACGACAGGGTCTTTCAATGGAGTAAGGACACTGTAGAAGAAGGATGCAGGGTCGAGCTCATTGCAGGGTGGAATGAATCGAGCCACCAGGTAGTGCCAAGGCTGTGATTGCGCTTTGCGCTCCAATTTTTTTTTTTTTTCTATTCTCTTCAACTTTATTTTTTTGAAAATAACATTGATGCCTCATTTTGCATATAAAACTGCTATCATAATTTTTAGAATTTGTCAAAACAATTTTTGGGTTTTCGTCCCCTGATATTCAACTTTCCACATAAATTTGAATCATCAAATTTCGTTTATAAATGAAAAAAATATGATGATTTTCGTGAGTCTATTTCAATTTTTGAATGAAAACAATGGACAAGATGGGTGAAAAAGATTGTGGAAAGAGGTAAACAAGATGGAAAGGGAGGAGCATGCAAATGAATGTCGAATGCCACAAATTTGTAAGTGGTCTGCACTACAAAACTGTTGACAAAATGCAAGAATGGGTGGATGGACTAAAATATCTATTGCAAGTGGTCCACACTTGCAAAGCTATTGTGTGAGCCATTTTGATACATCAAACAAGTGAATGGAAGGTACAAAGAGGTCCCATCAGGATGCCTGCACTAATACCAGATATTAAAAAACACCAAGATTTAATCCATCAAATCAAGATGTTTTATTCAATCGCATAGTGTTATAGTTATAAGGTAAATATCTGCTACAACTAAGGAGATATTTCTTATCCTAATCTCTACAATATCTCCCTATATCACTCAACCTTATCCCTAATTCTCTCCTATTTCCCCTAAAACATTCTATGTGAGTTGTATTATAACTCAATTCCATTATTGTTTTATTTGCTCACAATATAATATATTATGAGCACTAACCAATGTGATTATTACTTCATGTAATAATCACTTACATCATTTTATTACTAACCTAAACACCATTATTGCTCACCCCAAATGTGAGCACTAACCTAGATAATCCTAACATATTACATGACACCTCATATTTGAATGGATTGATTGCATATGGTAGAAGACATTGTTGATTGGCATGAATGTCTCTTCCTTGGTTCAGCCATCCAATTGAGTAATGTTGTGGGTGAGGTGTTGTTTTTAGACCCATCCTTGGAATGGTTTCAACAAAGATCAAAATTTTCTCGCTTCCACTGCCCATGATGAAACGAATTTCCCTTTTGGGTGAATGAAAGAGATGTTCTTTTTCCTTAGATGATGATGTTGTAACTTGGATTGCACCAACAGTGGAATAGGGGTTAAAATCCATAATTTGCTTACTTGTGTTAGTTGGATAAAAAAAGTGCTCATCCTCATTAGATACCTGTATCAGATTAGATTCATGTACTTCATTGAAAAATGTCCTCTTGGAATGACATTCATCCATGGAGCGAATCGTGCTCCTATTGTTCTCACACCTTTTTCTTGTCTCCTCTTGTGGACGTTTATCTGTGGGATTTCTCAAAAAGAACCTTGAGACTGGGAACCTTGACTTTTGCTTCTATTGTGGGGCCTCTCTGGTCTACGTCTTGCTTCCATACTTGGTGTTGCCTCTGTCATTTGATTGTGCTTGCTTTCTTGCAAGAAATTTCCATTTCTTTTTTAACTTTACCTCGATCTTTAGTACATACTGATTGGCTGCTCCCATCGTTCTAACAATTAGGAATGCCATCTCAGTTTGGAAATATCGGTGCAATCCAATTTTTTATTTGAGAACTCTATGCTTTTGAAAATCCTTGGAAGCTGAATTTCATTGATAGAGGCATGGCAAGTGTTTGTGTAATCTTGCACAAATTGGTTCACCTTCTATCACAGTTATTGACACTGCATGTACTTATCTCACATGGATCTTCTGGGCAATGCTTATTTGTAATAGTATCAACATAATCACTCTAAGAGAGATCTGTGATAACCGTAAATCCATATCGACATCTTCCTTAGATTGCTCAAGGTGAGCCTCCCACTGTTGGACTTGGGGCGCAACTTTTATCAGAACAAACATTATTTTCTCTAAATTTGAGAAAGCATTTGTTGATTTGTAATGATCCATGAAATTCATTAAGGCTCCATTAGAATCCAAGGACAAGTCAGGATCAACAAAATGAAGTAAAATTGACAAGTCACAATGTTGTGCATTGCTACACTTGACAAGACACTCTCTACTTCATGAAGGTTAAATTGACAATATTTTCATCTAAATTCAAATACGATTACATCTTTGGATTCCTCTTGAAAAGTTTTACACTTTAAAGAAAAATGGCATGTGATTTTGAGTTTGTATGCAAAATATATGACCTCATGAAGTTGAAGGGCATTTCCCAATGAAGAAATTGTTAGTTTACATTAAGGGGTGATTTTTTTTACCTTAAGCAGCAATTTCGTAACCACTGGGGTGGTTTTGCATCTGATACAGACGGGAATGAGGGTCCCAAATTAATGGTTGCCTTACTCCCTAGCCTAGACACACTCTCAAGTGACACACTTAAGACAAATACAGAGACTAGAAGCTAACACACACCCTTCATTGAATTTTTTTACAGTATTGCAGAGGTTTGTTTCATACACAACTTGTTTTCCTATTGAACCATGAAATTGAGAAGACAATCCAATCTTAGTCTCTCACACGGACTGGTTACACGTTGTTTTGGACATACATCACTCTAGCAAGCTCTGCAAGTCTTATTTCTTCTTTCTCACTTCCTCTCTACTCTTGGAAGCTGATCCAACTCAACCGACTTCTTTTCCAAATGACTGTCTTTTCAAATGGATTTGAATATCACCTCCCTGAAACTGACATCTTGCAGGGCCTCTTTGAGCTCCCTTTGTCTTCTAAAATGGTCCACATGTTGGAAAATGATGTTCTTGGCAGTTACTTGAGTTTTGCCTTCATCACATGTAAGACTGTCGGTTAATGTAGACTGGGTTAAGCGGTGGTTTCATAATCTGCCCTAAAGAAGTAAATTTGACCTTTGAAAAATGACTGAAACCTGTTCCACTTGATGTTCTTGAGATGTGGGAGTCTTGATGACATTCCTTCGAATGGTTTAATTATTTTCAATGTGTGTAATGATGTTGACAAGTCATGCAAACATGCATAAGCGCACACAACTCTGCACAAACACAGACAAACGTGCACAAACACTGACCAATGTTTTTGGTTGATACAAGATTGCTTGTTGACCAGGATGCTCTTGCATCAAAACCCTTATGGGTGGTTTTGAAATTGTCGGTTTGCATTAAACGGTGGTTTCACCTGCATCAAATGAATAGTCAGGGTAAGGACAAGAAACAATTGAATAATCATGGAGAATTTTTAATTTGTATTCTGGAGGAATTGCAACAAGATTTGTTGGTAAAGGAAGAATTGTTGGAAAAAATCTAACAAGATGTTGGAGTAGAAAGGAGAGGAGTCTACCAAGAAAAGGAGACCAGACTCTACCACAACTGCTCAAACCATGATTGAGGTACGCATGGTAAGCACTCTTATCACATTTTGTTTCTTCCAATGTTACATTGAATGAATCTATTGGAAATTTTGAAAATCATGTCAAGGGTATTGGCTCTAAGTTGTTAATGAAGATAGGTTATGATGGAAAAGGGCTTGGCAAAAATGGCCAAGGATTCTTCAATCCTATTATGGTTGAGGAAAGACCTCAATATTTTGAAGGCCTTAGATAAGGCAATAAGGGAATTTCATTTGATTCTTGGATTGAGCATTTACATGATTTGCAAAGAAGAAGATGGTGAGTTGCTTTCAAATGTACGAGCATTGAGTAGCACTTCAAATCTATATTCAAAGCGATGTATGGTTCCATTTGTTGGTAGAGCGAATAGGAAACTAGTTCTAGTTGTACGGGTAAGCATGGAAACTATTCTACTCATCTTAGGTGAGCATATAACAAAAAAATCCACTAGGGATCAACAAGTAGGGGCAGCTGAATGGCATATTTTCAGTTTCTATGACTCACCACTTGTGTTTGATAGCAAGGCAGGCAAAAGAGGAAAAGGGATACTCCAAGAGAGCAAGCATTCAAAGCATGAGATTGGGCAGCAAATTCTAGCAATAAAAACAACACAATAGTGGTTAACAAGCTTATTTGTGTTTCTCCATTGTTGTACTTTGTATAATCTTTCCTCACAATTGTTGTAAATGCAAATGGGCAAATGATCGTAGCATGAAGAAGAGTCATTTCAGCATCATTCAGTTGTTGTAGCATACATGTGGGAACTTCAATAACTGCAAGATTGATGTATAAATGTGATTTCAGCATCATATAGTTTCTGTAGTATGTATATGGGCATCACAACGATTGTAGAAGGATAATTTCAGCATGAATCTAGTATGCATAGTATGCACATAAGGAGCTGCAGTAGATATGGCTAGATGGGCCATGCATATATCAGTTGTATGCAAATTAGACATGGTTGCATCAAGATAAATATCTGGTTTATATGGAAGCACCATGGTATGCACATATTGATAACATTGATGACGGCTAGACATTGTACATTGTATGTTTCCTCTATAGCAATGTGTTGTAGTAGGAGGAGTAGATGCAAATTGAATGACAGACATTGTAGATTGTTTGGCATCACAAGGAGGTTACAAGATGTATGTTTCAGCTAAAAAATGAGCTGTAACAACATCCTACTTGGCTAACTCTTCACGGGTAAGAGGAAAGGCACAAAGTAAAGAGCATCACTCTTTCATTGAGGAGGATGAAGATGCATGATCAGCTCCAACATCATGGGGGCATCATTGGGGAACCAAATTCACCAATAAGAGATCATCATGGGACAACCATGAGTGGACACATTGAGGAAGAATCAATGTGGAACCACAAGACCAATCAGATTGCAGCAGAGCAAGTGGTTAGACCAGACAACTCTTTGAGAGGCAAAATAATTCACTCTTCCATTGTTTCATGAGGAGGAAGATTTGGTCACCACTCTTTCATAGGAGCAAGGAGGTGAGTATTCGAGGCTTCAAGCATTTTTTTTGAGGATGTGCAAATCCTTAGGAAACTTCTATGTTGCATGAGGAGTAAGATTGCAATACTACCTTCTATATTGGATGCTTTGCATGTGGATGAACAAGCAGAGTGGGAAGCATCACCTTGTGATGAACAAGGAAGATGTTTTGCAGAGGGAAACACAAGGAAACTATGGTAAAGGTTGACACGGAGACCATGAGGGTGGGGTAGGAGGATGGCAAAGTGTTGGGATTGGTGCTAGTTTTTCCAATGTATTACCACTAGGGTGAACAATTTGGATCTTGGCAGGAATAGTGGATTAAGAAAGATATTTAGAGGGAAACACAGGGCAACTATGGTAAAAGTTGACACGGAGACCATGAGGGTGGTGGGGTAGAAGGATGACAAAGTGTTGGGATTAGTGCTAGTTTTTACAATGTATTGACACTAGGGTGAAGGAACAATTTGGATCTTGGCAGGAACAATGGATTAAGAAAGATATTTACGGGGCCCTTTTGAACCTTCACACCCTTCATATTTCGTCTAGATTACAATTGGGCTTCCTAGGCTTCTCTGCTCTCCACTTTGTGCTATTTTTTGATACTCGATGAATTTTTTACTTAATGTTTTTTTTAAGAATAGAGTGGAATGGTGGATGACATGGCATCTTGAATTTTTTTGCTCTTTGCTGCTTGTCCACTAGAACATGTAGCGACAAACAAGGTTGGGCACTTGGCAGGTTCTGATTGCAACATGAAAGCAAAATAGAGGAGCAAATAAGGTACTTTATAGTCCCTGCTCTTTGCTGCATGTTGTCTGTTGGTACACATGGCTGCAACTGAAGCTAAGACACATGGTGGCCCACGATTGCATCCGGATAGTGGGAAGTGGACACCCCCATTCATGCTCGTTTCACCACTAGTTTTGGGACTTAGTTGTTTGTCCAAGTCTAAAAATTTATCATGTGTGTGCCACCTATTGCATTGCAATCACACACATAATGCTAGCTTAGCTAGACACTTTGTTGTCTCTCTCTACATGTGGCATATATGCATACAAATATTTATATTCTAGAATCTTTTTCATAGTTCTTGTAACTAATCTAACATAAGAGGAACCATTGAGGGATTGCCCTATTTAAAGAAACATCTTGAAAAGGTTTGAAGTGAAGTCTTGCACCACATCATCATTTCTATGTACCAATATCTTCCCGTCATCATTCTAGGATCGAGATCAATATAGGGCCATGTCCAAGGATTTGGGTGTATGTTTTACAAGGGATGAATTTCTCCATTTTATTGGTCTTCTTAGTACTACCGGGATTTGATTATTTTTCTGTGGTGTTCATGGGAGGTCAATCACAAAATCTATGGATATGCTTTTCCTTTTAAAATTGGGAACTTCTAGTGGCATTAGGTTTCCTGTCAAGGGTACCTCTCTAGCCTTTGTTGGCTTTGAATTTATTTCAAGTTGTTATGCACATGTCTGTCTTTCTCATGTTCTTCTAGTATACGTGCTTTGTAGAGGTTTCATAGGTCTTATTTTCTCCAATGTGACTTGCAAATAGGCTGTGATGTTATTCGTATAGGATTTAAATTTAAGGAGGTTATTCTTTGGTAGTATGATTGTTTTTTTTTGCTAAGTAGCCGATCCTGGTATTGGTATGGATATGGATATGGATACATGATACGGGTATGCGGATACGACTATTGTTTTTGGATTGGACACATTTTTGGATACGGTCATACAAAAATATAAAAAATATAGCAAAATAAGTAAAATTAACCACACAATATGCATAGAGTAAACAAAATAAGTTAAATAACTACAAAACATATTGATAATTCAATGCCAAATGTCATGATATTCAGTGGTCGAATTTAGATTAGTCTTGTAACAAGAACATAGTGCAAATGTTATAATGTATGGACAAAAATCAAGACAAATCAGCATATTCATTATATTCGTATTTGTCTTCAATCAACAATCCTTTTCACTTCAAGCTCCTTTAAATCCTTGGCACCGAATGGGTAGTTGTATTGGCATAGGTTTAGCAAAAGGAAGGAGTTTCAGTCCCAAGCAATTGAAAAATTGGTGAGAGAGCAAATGTGCAATGAGAGGCAAAAATGCAATGAAAGGTACACTTGTTGTTTTCTTTTGATAACATGAATATGAAAGTTGATTTTAGGGTTTCCCCTAAACTTTATTTTATTTTCAATTGTTTTTTGAAGTCCATATTTGACTTTTTGTCAAGTCTAATAAAAATAAAAAAATGGAAAAAAAACGTTTTTGAGTTGTAGATACTACTTGGATACGGCCAGGATACTACGGGAAGACTGTAGATCCTCTCGAATACGTCCTAGGATGTATTTGGGAGGATCCACAGTTCTTCTGCAGTAACTTGGCCGTATTTGGGTAGGATTGGATTAGGATCTGTATCCAAACTAATTGTACCATTATCTAGGGGTCTGAGGTGAAGGATCCAGTAACGTAGTTTTTTTTGAAATGAAAGTATGTTTCCTTGTAGCCTATATACTATTTCAAAGTCATTTATTTTAGAGTTTGGTTACATTTGCGTTCTTATTTTTTGGGTGGAAAAAATGCATTTTATATATGCTATAGAGAACAAATGATTTATATTGGCTGAGCATTAGAATTACAAGGAATCTTTCCATAGGTTGGGAAAGAAAGCACCTATGCCTAATGCCCCTAAAGGAAAAAGAAGTCACATCCTTTTGAAACGACTCAAACTCAGCTTGGCACAATCAAAGCCAAATCACAACTTCCCCAAACTAAGTAGGGTGGTATCTTCTTGAAATGTAGCTTTGCATTTTGTTATCCAAAGGACGGAAATTGATACAGATGAACTGTATGCCATAGACTCTAGGATTGTCCCTAAACTCCCAAGAATCCCCTAGAAGAGGTCCTTGCCAAGAGAGAGGAGCAATAAAAGGGAAATTGAATTCAGATTTAAAAAATGTCCATAACCCTCTAGCTGATGAATACTACCAAAAGATATGGGCAACTATATCCTCTCTTCCACATAATGAAAAGATCCTCCACAATGCCCACTTTCCTTAACCATGCTTTGAGTGCTAAGCCTTTATGCATTACTAGCGATCCCAAGAGGAGGTTCTTGCTTTCCAAATGACTTGACAATGTTGTTGCTAGCTCACTTCCGGGTCCTTGACCCACCTCTGCTTGTTCAATCTAGTATAATGTCTCAATTATACAAGTCCTTCGTTTTATACTTGAAGAAGGATTTTCCAAATCTGCATTTTCAAACCCTCCAACATGGGCCTGCACTCTATAATTGCAACTTGAAATCACAATTTTTCTTGGATCATCTTATAAATTTGTTTAAAAGCTGGTTTGCATGTTGTTATCAATAGTTGAACGAGAAGTTTATATCAATCAATTAAAACAGTTGGAAGGAAAATTTCTCCCGATAAAAGAAAGGAAGGAAAGCACATGGGCTTGTGCTCACATTGGAGCACAATATCTTTACGGAACCATCACCATTTAAATTTAACAGCCAAGGCTAGCTCTTGGTTGAAGAGTCTCAACTTCTCCACGGTGAGTGGAGAAGAATTGTTTTGAAAGTAGATGCATATGGTTCTCCACCAGAAGCTCATAGAGGCCAAATAGACTGTATGCGAAATACTTGAGCATTGCATGTAATCGTCCATTAGTACGCTAGTAGAGTTCCTCGCCAAGTCAGAGGAGTGATAAGGAGCAAATGAAATTCAGCTTGAATCCAAGTCAAAAAATGATTTAGTTTTGGAGCATCTCCAAAAGATGTCAATTGGCTCCTCTTTCAACCAAAAGTTGCACAAAGAGTTTTTGGTACCCTCCTTGCCCAACCTTTGCTTTAACAACTAGTACTTGATGAATCACAAGCCACCTCAGAACTTTGTGCTTGAAAGCTATCTTTTAAAACCCTATAGCTTGGCATTACATTTTCCATTGAACTTTTGGATCCTTGACTTGCCACCTCTTATTCAAATGCGGGGAAAAAGTTGTGGTGTGCCTAACTTTCTGTTTGTTCTTTTGTGATTTCTTTCTTTAGATTCCTTTGAGTACAAATATTTTATACGCTTGAGATAGTGCATTTACTACCATGCTTTTTTTTCTTGGTCTGTAAACTAGTTTGAGTCTACAGTTATGGAAGATTTGAGACTATCTATATTGTCAACTTGAAAATTCTACAAAAAAAAAGTGCAATAGAGATTTGTGGTTTGTAATTTTATATATTTGGAAGTTGCTTATAAAAAATTGTTAGAAATAAATGACAAGATCTTTGCAAAATAACATTGAAGCAAGTAAATGAATGCACAAAACATAAGATATCACCTCAAAGGTAAGTCACACCATAAGAGTGCGAAACAAGAAATGATAAGTGGGAAAACTGAATCAACGGAAGAAAAACCTACATGCATTAAGAAGGAAGACTTACATCAACATTCTCCGAGATTACAATCTTCATGAATAAAGGAGAAAAAATAAGAAAATAGAAAGAAGAATGACCTTCAAGACATGTCTCAAGTTGTAAAACGAGAGAGGAAAGAGCTCTTTAAATAAAGCTAGTGGGCCAAAAAGAGTTACTAAGAAACTCCATCATAGCCTTGCACAACCTTCTTAGTGTATGCTTAGGGTCACTAATCTCCATAAAGTGAGGGGGAAGTGTGTGACAAGTGTGGAAGGAGTTACATGTGACTTAGAACTCCAATATTCCCTTCAAAAGGGACAAAAGAGGTGTGACACCTCATAAATCTGGAATATTCGAATTCAGAATTCACGTAATAAGAAAACCTACACACCTAAAAACGTAAGATAGTAAGGTGAACCCAAATAAATATTAATCTCTAAAGAAAAGTATTTGTAGGTTTTGATGGTAAATTAATAAATTTGGTCAGAGATGACACACTAAAACACTTTGTTATTTTATTCAATAATAAAGTTTACATTTTATAGGCTAGTTAACTCCTACATTTATGGAGTTTAACCTTATCACTTCACACTCACTCAATCCCTACAAACACCCTCTAAAGCCGATCTTCACTTAACTACATTCTATTATCATGTACAACTCATATAAATAATCTAAATATATTTTCACACTCATATATAATATGATGCACTAACTATAAAATATCCAACATTCCCCCCTAGTGCAAACATAGGGCAAGGAACCACACTCAAAGAACTATGTGCCACTATGGAGCTTGCATATAAACTTGACACATATTGATTGTGGTAACACATCTATCATGAATTAGGACCCATCAACCAATTCATGAGAATACATCAACTATAGATCGGGACCCATTGATCGGTCCATAGAAAACACCTCTATACCATGAATAAGGACCCATCAACCTATCCATACAAATCAAAAGTATTGTTCAAGAAACTAATTTGCCACAGTGAGAGTGGTTTGGACTTCCACTTTATTTTCAGATTACAAACAAAATAAACCACAAAAATTGAGTACTAAGTCCTCATAGTCTTTGTTTTGGTGCAAACATTTGGTTTGCCACTAATACGATGTGCGGTCCCATCATTAGTGGTGAACTTGAGGTCACTATTTGACTTCCAAGCTCCATTGCTTCCGACCTGCAATAGGTTGCTGCTCACTTAGCTAAATGGAACTTGAAGCTTAGTTCTATGTCGTTTCTGATGACAAGACCCGCTCACAAGATTGACACATTCATTGGATGTCGGGTTTCCCTGATAACATATTCACTCACAAGGAGTAAAATTCACTGTGTTATAAAACACAACACACAATTACTTTATCCTGATTGTACACTAGAAAACTATAAATGACACCTTGTAACTTGTTGTTAGACACTTGACTTACAATAACTAAACTGATATGACAAATGACCACTTATTCTCTTATTATAATGTTAGACTTAAAAATTAAGAAGTATAAAAAAATTTAACCTAAAATTAACCATATAAACTATGTAACAAAATCTAACAACATATCTAAAGCTTTATTATTGACTTAGATTGGACAAAGATCAATAAAAAAACATATATTAACCGTGCAAGCTAAAGTATATAGCTTTTAGCTATTTATACTTAGGATAACATTTTTGATATATTAACAAAGCAAAAAATAAACTTACATCCTAATGTTTAACTTTCTTTATGAAACATTATCCACTTTTGCGTTTCAAACTTTTGACCTTTTTTACTCTTTTGAGTCTAATAATAGCCAAAGTGCATCTCATTTTTTTTAATGGCCATTCGAAGTCCATAGTTTAAGTGCCCAAGTGGAGGATTCACGAGGGTTGCAATTTTGTGACAAATGGAATGAACAGATGCTACACCTATGTGAATATTATACACAGTATTCAATGCAAGAAATACAAAAATCAGATGAGAGGAAAATGCATGGAGGAAGTTTATGCAAGCATGGGAGATGGAGAAACTTTGCATAAGATGATGTACATTTCAATTTGACAGTGATGGATCTAGAATAGAAATCATATGCAGATTATACGGCTGGAGCAGATGGAGTAATCATAGATATAAGACAACTGATAGCTGGTGTGCATGACATGGTCAAGTGGATGTGGTCATTAATATCTAGGTCGGATAGCATGTAGATAGCGCATGGCCTTGACAATGAATTTGCAATCTATGGCGATGACTAGGCAAGTTATAAGATCCACACAGGGGCATAGGGGACTGTGTCAATCTGCACAACAAGACAAGACATAGAGCAAGTAGAAGAATATGCACAAATATGCATGGAGGTGCTAACAGAGGATCTTGCAAAAGACTACTCATGAATCTACTTTTAAAAAATCGAAAGTATATTAAACAATGCTAAAAGCAATAGTTTTTAAAACTATCGATTATTATACATTAGCAAGGTTACGTCACAAAGCTACCATCTACAGGGGCAAATAATAATATGACTTCCCCTTGTGTAATGTCCCCTTTGAGTGAGCATCAGAAGTTTGGTGGTTTAGCCTATCATCGGGTCCTCGTAGGCTAATCAGGGTGATTAGAGGGCCTAGTGTTGGAGTTAGCTGGTTCTCTAGTTGACAGTGTTTTCATCTCCAGATCCTTAGGGTTTCTGGTTTCATTTGTGTATACTTACTATTTCATTGCAGGGATTGTGCTTGTGCTTCATCGAATTCAAGGAGATTTTTTTATTTAGGGTTTCGAAGGATTTATCAAAATATTGTGCACATATTGTTCATCATTGCAAGAGGGTTCATACTAGCCCTAGCTCCATTGGGAAGATCACTCGCAGCCATCATTAGAGGATTGATTGCATTTCAAAGGAGATGCAACTCCATACAAACCAGTCACAACATATAATAAGTGGAGATTGTATATGGTGAAAAGGTTGAGCTACAACAGTCTTCTAGTATCTCAGACATTAATCTACAGCTGGAGCAACATATACATATGAAGGCGATTGGATTTGATACCTTGTTTGTAGTTTGGCATTGTAACTTCATCATGGCACAAGGGAAAAATTTGGTATGTTGGCATTTCATTGTATAATCTGAAACTGAATGTAATCAGCAAATAACTCTATTCAAATCTTTAATTTGAATACATATATCCTGTTTATTTCTGCTGTTATAAGTGTTAATATATCAGTCATTGGATCTTGTTTGGTTATTGGCACATGCATGTGAAATGTATGCTCTATTGTTTATTGAAATGTCTATATAACAAGCATTCAAACTCAGAAAATTCAGTTATAACAACCAGCCTGCTAAGTGTTTGACAAAATGTCAATACACTAAATTCAGGAAATTCAAGGCAGATTTGGGGTGGGACACTACACCTTGCAAAACCATTTAGAATTCCATTATGTAGAGGATCAAACACTGCTCTGATACCAAATATTAAATTTGGTCAGAGATGGCACACGAAAACACTCCGCTGTTCTATTCAATAATAGAGTTTACATTTTATAGGCTAGTTAACTCCTACATTTATGGAGTTTAGCCTTATCACTTCACACTCACTCAATCCCTACAAACACTTTCTAAAGCCTATCTTCAATTAACCACATCCTATTCTCACATAAAACTTATATAATTATGCTACATATATTTGCGCTTATATTTAATATGACACACTAACTATAAAATATCCAACATAAATAAATGGTAGGTAGTTCTTGATCAAATGGCTTCTGACAAATATTGTGTGTTTTCTTGCTCTAAGAAGCTATTACTTTACCACATTAGCATAAGATTGATTTTTAGCATGTCCACTGGTGTCTATATGGTTTGCAAATTGCTTTGTTCGGTCAGGGAATGCTAGAGTAGTTGCTTTTGTTCGTTCCTCTCTAGAGCATCAAATGATTTTGTTGTCTATCCATCCATTCAAATTTGTTGGTCTTAGCAACTCTTGTAAGGGTAATGTAATATTAGAGAATCTATGAATCAATATTCCACACTTTCTTGTTAATTCTAGAAGCATGTAATTTCATCTATGCTAGTATGCGTACACTGGTCCATGCTTTCTTTTATTTTCTTAGGATCAATTGTTATACCCTTGTTTGGGTCTATATGCCCAATGTATTGATTTTTGTTTTTTAAGAATTCACAATTAGATAGTTTTGCATATGATTTGTACTCTCCGAGAAGTTTAGTACTGTCCTTAGATTATTTTTATGTTCTCTGTTTTTGCTGAAGATTAATATATCATCCAAGAATACTGTCATGAATTTCCAAGTATCAGTGGAAAATGTTGTTCAATATCCCTATTAATGTTGAAGGGGTGTTTGTAAGATCAAAAGCTAGAAATAGTAACTCGTAGTGGTCGTTGAATGCTGAAAATGTTGTTGTCGTTATTCATTTCTTTGATCCTTATTTGATGGTATCTTCTCATATCTAATTTTTAGAATACTATTACTCCTTTTAGGGAATCTAGTGAAAGGTATCTTCATCTTGTCTTGATTTGATAAGACTATTGCTCCTTTTAGGGAATCTAGTGAAAGATATTTTTGTCTTATCCTGATTTGATAAGATTATAGCTCCTTTTAGGGAATCTCGTAAAAAGCCTCTTTAGTCTATGGAAATTTTCATTGTTTCACCCTCCTTTTAACCATAGGGACTGATGCAACCAAGCAAGATTATGATCATTGCATGCATCCTTTTTTTAAATCAACTTTGGACTTGTCTCTTCATTTATGTTTTATCGGCATAATTAAGCTTCTTTTGTTCTAACTCTATTTCATGGCTCATATCTCTTTTAGCAGGTGGTCCTAGTGGTAGCTTGCCTAGATAAATACTGTATTTAATAAAGATTTGAATTTGATCTCTACTTTGTTTTGGGTCTGTCACTTGTACTGAAATTTTCTGGACCCTTATTTGTTGAACTCCTGCAATTTTGTGGCATATATTCAAAGAGTATAGTCCTCTTTATGAATAATCTCCCTGCTTCTTGTAATTTCCACTCCCATCATTGCAACAAAGGTATAATATGTCACTCTCTGATGTAGAAGGAGAATGAAAGAGCATGCCGGAGATAGCTTTGCTAGTGTATGAGTGATCCGGATCCTAGGAGGTCCGGGGAAAACACCCTAAATGAGGGCTTAGATGGGTTGTATGCGCATACGGAATCAATATTGAATAAGATGGAGAATAGAGAAAGTAATAGAATTGAAACAAAAAGCTATATTAAGTTGTGCATTCTGTAAATGTCAAACTCTTGAGAAAGATGTACGGTTGTCTACTTTACTACTATCTGCCTGCTATCTAATGGTACAAATATGTGTACATAGATTACAAAGCCGTGAAGGCTCAAGAACCGTGATGGAAGTCGAATCATTTGAGCTTTCTTGCGTGACTTTCCAGTGGTTATGTATCTTGACATCCAGATGCGTGGTATGCTGACAAGTGTTCTGTCATGGAACAAGCTCTGGGAGTGCCATTTGTCATGGTGTGGTATGTCCACGTGGCCATTTGAGTGGTGCGTGCAGGTTGGTGGATGTTGCATGGAGGTTGTGCGCATGCCACGGGCTAGTGTAGCGTTGTGCAAGCATTACTAAGTTGTGCCATGTGGAATTGTGAGATGGTGCAGAACAACATTGAGCTTGATTATTCACATTTTGGCGTAGGGAAATGCTGACCCTCAACCCTGCAAGGGTCCTTGACACTTACATGCTTCGTACATATCGGGTGGAGTTTGCGTTTTTGTCTTTGGAGCTATGCAGCATGGATCTAGGTGCTGCACAGAATGTGCATGATGCTTGGAGATGCTCGGCAGTGCTTGAAGCGTGTAGTTGCATGATGTTTTCTTTTGTGCTGCATGGCATGTATTCTTGCATTGCGTGGAAGGCACATGATGCAAGGTGCTGCACGGATCCTTAGCAGAGCATGGACCAACCTTGCACCAATACTTCTGTTGGACAGAAGCCCATGGACCAATACGTTTTTTACTCTCGATCCCCCTACGAGATTGCTTCTCGGTACTCCCTTGAAAGGAGCACTTGAAATATTTCCAAGCACCCAACATGACTTGAATTCTACAATGTATTTTTCATTAGACAAATCTCTTTCTCATACTGTTTTATTAGATGGCCAAAGGCCTCATACACCTGCACATCGAGGCATGTTCCTTGAATTTTCATGGTGTGGCCGGATATTTCTGATGACATCCCTTTGGTAGTTGAGGAATTAAACCATAAGGGTGAGAAGCAGCGGCCCCCCCTTCTTCTGGGAAAAGGCAATTGTTTTTTTCTGGAATGGTTACCAATGTTGTCAATGAGTATACTACTAAAAGTAAGTCTGTGGGAGGAGGGAAATACCTCAATAGTCTTTGTGATGGAGAGAGAGCTGAGATAGTTGTTTGTTCTTGCTACTGTTCTTATGAACTCTTTAACTACTGTCTTGGGCATCAGTACATCACAGTGACTTTGGGGAAGTTTTATTTTTATGTCTGCTGAATCATGTGAACTTTTTAGCATTGTAGTTTTTTCCTTTTGAATGAAGTACAGTCTCAAGCTGCCCTCTGTTGGTTCAGATCCTCATGTACCTTATGTGTGTATTTGCCTTAATATGAATGTTTCCAGTTTAAAGGTTCTTCTGGAATAGAGTCTGTTGCCTAAGATTGTGACACTTTCATTCTGAGGACGTTCCTGAACAGATCTAATCTTATTCAGATTTCTGCTCTTGATTTAGATACTTCTCCTAGAAGAATGATAGCATCTGGAATTTGCTCCAATCCGATTTCTTTATGAGAATGTCAATAAACAAATTGTAGGGATCCATTTAGCAGTATTGGAGGATTTTTACCACCAAGATAAAGAGTAATGGAAACTTTGAGGAACCTTAACTCATTCCTGCTATAGTGGTAGAGGTAGGATTTTGTCGATCAATAACAAATATCACCATTCATTTTTTTTTGAGTGTGCTTCTGCTCACATTTGAAATATTTTGATTGCCAACCGGCCCAATGCTGCAATGACAAACTGCAACTATCATACACAAATTTACCTTTTCTATAAATAAAGAAATGCACTAGGTTTTGAAATATTCCAGTGTGTCCTGCTTACATCTGGAATATTTCAGCTGTCAATGCGGCAATGACAAACTGCAACTATCATACACAAATTTACCTTTTTCTCAAAAAACAAAGAAATACACTATGGCTTTGATTGTGTTTGGAACTACATGTATAATTGCATAATGCTTTTTATTAGATTTTAACTGAAGTTACCAGGAAACAGGTATGGGTATGGGAAACACTGACTTTTTTGGACCCAAGGGCATGGTTAGTCGTCGAAACTTCTGTACATAAAATATAAAGAAAAATAACCATAATATCAATCAATGTTGTCTGCATAATAAGCATTGAAATAAACAAAAATTAACCAGGTTCTGTTTTGGTTTGGGCATGTATAGGGGTTTTCAAGAATCCAGTATCTCAGGTTTTTATAGAATATATCCTAAAATAATACCTGGGGCAATTTGCAAATGCTTGTCAGAATACATTTTTATATGGATTGTAGCTTATCACATATAGCAACAGATGCTTGATGTAACTTGTTCCGTTGCTGCTTATCGTTCATGAATATTATTTGAACTGTTTTATCATTTTCTCATTTTTCTGTCTTCTTTCTTCTGTGCGTGTTTATCGATATGTTGGACCTTTCAAGTTGATAAAAACTTATCATTTTCTTTTGAAAATATTATGTGGTGGATCTTTGATATAAAGATAATATGTTGGACCTTTTGATAAAATCTGACCATTCTATGCCCTTATGTAAATGTTTGATCATTTCTGTAGGGCCGCTTTGAAATACTTTCCTTGTCTGGCTCATTTTTACTTACGGAGATTGGTGGAACACGCAGTAGGACTGGTGGCCTGAGTGTTTCTTTGGCAGGTCCTGATGGTCGTGTTCTAGGCGGAGGAGTAGCTGGCTTGTTAATGGCAGCTAGTCCTGTACAGGTAAATTAAACAAGGATATTTTTGCTATTTTTAATTTGACAATTGTATTTACATGAAATTAATTCAAATTATGCCAACATGCAGGTGGTTGTGGGGAGCTTCATTTCAAATGGCCGGAAACCTCAAGCCAAGCCAGTTAAGCTCACGCCTTCTACTGGTTTGGGAAAGGCAACTGCTTCTGGAGGAGCTGCAGTTGCTAGTCCTGTTTCTCGGGGAACCATGAGTGAGTCTTCTGGAGGTCCAGGTAGTCCGATGAACCAAAGCACTGGAGATTTTAATAGTACTCCGACACAACCAATACAGAACTTGGCTTCTTACCACTCAGCTGGCTGGCAAGGGCCTCCATCTATGGTAGAGCCCAAACGTAACACAGATATTAACATGCCTTTGCCTGGTGGATAATTGTAAGAAGCCTTAGGATGTTTTCTTGTGGCTGATTATTGACCACATTTATCAATTTAATTAGACTGACAACCAACAGGTTTTAGGTTGGGTTGCAATTGTTTACAAACTAACAGAAACTTTTATAGGTTTGTCAGGACAGATGCGATTGCTCTTCAAGCTGTCAGCTGTTTGATTTAAGCACTAAGACCCCACATGTTTTATTTCGTGCTTTGACAACACCATAGACAAAGAACTGTCCTCTTTTGTTCTTCAAGATGATATTGATATTCAGAGGTCCATGCAAATATTTATTGGTCTGTGGACCGTGTGTAGCCTTTGATTTGGGAACTCAGTTGTAATGTTATTGTGAATCATCGAGCTTGTATTTGATCCATCATCCATTATGAATATTTTGTTTGTCCAAGCTTACTAACTTGTTCCTATAAGAGTGGGTTTGTTGATCCTCAAGTCTGCTGGAGTTGGCTGTAAAAGTTTTGAAGTAGGCCTTGAGGTAATAAGAGGACAGTTTTTCAAATCCATCATAGTTTGCTAAATATTTGTGATAAATGGTAAATTAAGCGCTGAAGATGAATCACCTAATGACTTGGAAATATCTAGTAAGCATAAAACATGATATGGTGGATTTGGAAATACAATCTATCTATTCAAACGATCCAGTCAGTGTGTATTGTTTCTAGAATAGATTAAAGTATAATCTATCCTTGTGCATTGTCAGTGGAAAATATGCATTTTATCAATTTGCTGATTACACTTGAATTTGAGATTCTAATCAGAAGTTTCTTGATTTTGGATGGAGCAAACTCGCAAGGATGAGATGGTAGGCTTGTTGCCCGCATCTCAGGTTTGGAAATTGACTTTAGCAATGGCATGTGGGTCCATGCTATAATAGTAGTTTCTTTTACTGAAGGATGGTTTGTCCAATGGGTAAGTGACAGTGGAATGTGGATACGAAGCAACCGATCTTACAGGGGGGTTGTTTTCGTTTATGATATATTAACATTGGTTTCGAATGTTTTTGGAGCATATATGTGACGGTTGTGATTTTGAGGTGTAAATTAATATGAATTGCATCTGTTGTGGAATTCTACATGAAGCTTCTTTTATATATATATATATATATATATATATATATTTCAAATGCTCCCTGACTTTTGTCTTTTAGGGGAATTGCTCTAGTTGATTTAATAAAATTTTTGTTCACCAAGACAAGTTCTTTTGCTTTATTGCTAAATGTTTTGGTTGTATTTATATTTAATATACATTTTTAAACTTTTCGTCATGGTATTTGGTGGCTTTTTTCTTGGCATGAATTAACATAGAATGCCTTTTGATTTGCCTCTGTATAGAATTACCTTTAACTTCTTTATAAGATGAAGTTTAGGGTTTCGTTAGTTTTCATTTAGCAAATGTATTTGCAGATGATTTTGATTTCTCTAAGATATTATCAATATTTATGACTTAAATGCTAATTTACTCTTTTGAGGACAACTGAATGCTTGAGTAGCCATGCACTTGACTCTTAATTTTCTTTGCATGCTTGAGGTAGCCACACTATGCACTATAGGTTTTCTTTGCTTCACAACAAGAGAGTCCGTTACTCTTTTATAGATGACATACGATCGGGTAAATCATTAATGATAAAAGTTGTTTCAATGAAATACGCCTAGTTTCGGTAGACGAGAAAAAATGTTTTTAAAGTGGCTATTTTGTATATTAGAGGTAATTGCAAAGGAGTTTTTGGTATTGAGACATGTAATTTTTTGGTCCCCCATTAATGTGAACTCATCTTATTTGAAAAGAAATACATTCAAAAGCTTCATGGTGTATAAATCTTGAGAAGCTACTGGACTGCAAAAGCATGAAATCAGTTGCAACATGTTGAGAAAGGCACAATTTGGTATGGACTATCTTAGTCCATAAACACATGGCATATCCTTCTACTGCTAATTATATCAACTGCAGGGCCATAATTGGTCTAAAGCCAAATGATGCCTGCAACATTGGAAATGTAATTATATCTAGTGGTTTCTGCTGATCAAATGGTTTGTGGAAATTGAGATATTTAGATTGACTTTCTTACAAAACTGAACTAGGTAGAAGTGAATGTCTGTGTCTATGGTTGAAAGTTAGTTCACGTTTTTTAATTTTTGTTGCCATTTTTATATTTTATAAAACAATATCAAGGTACTTCACCTTTAAATAAGGCAACTTACAAAAATTAAATCTTGCTGTGACATTATTCCTATCATACTCTTGAAACTACACAGTTTCAACACTAGGGGTGTTAATGATAACAAAGCACAACTATCTAAGCTATTTGACTATTAACAATTTGGCTTGGTTTGACCTTGGGGAATGGGCCAATTGGTCTTGGTATATGTTAAGGCGTGTATGTGTTAAGTATTCATGGTTTGACCACAGGGAAATGGGCATTTTCATAGATGGCTTTGGTTACCAATTCTCCGTCAAAATAAAATGAAAAAAAATAAAAAATAAATTGGCTTAGGTTTGCTTATTGTGGAGAATGGACATGAGCATATTTGATTGACTATTTGAGCTACTTTGTCAACTTACATTACCATGTTGTGTAACAAAACCTTTTTTTCTTTAAGTTTAAAGTTTCTCTCTATTTATTTAGCTTAAAAATACAATGTACCCTTGTGAGAGTATTTTTTGTTGTTAAGGCCATTATAGTCCTTTAGTTTACCTCTATCCATTACTTTTAACTTCTTAAATCCTGTATGGACAACTGTCATGGTCTATTAGCTTTGAATGTTGAATGTTTTGGAAGTTCAACATCATTTTTCTATGCTTAACAATTGAAAAATAAATAAAACAAATTGGCCTTGTTTTGCTTATTGTGTAAAATGGACATGAGGATATCTGATTGACAATTTGAGCTACTTTGTCAACTTACATTACCATGTTGTGTAACAAAACCTTTTTTTCTTTAAATTTAAAGTTTATCTCCATTTATTTAGCTTAAAAATACAATGTATCCTCATGAGAGTCTTTTGTTGTTGTTTAGGTCATTTAGTGTTGGTTCCCAGTTGTACACCTCTTGCACTCAATCTTGCACACTTGGACAATATGACAAACAAAGATGAAAAACTTGCAAATATATCGTTATAGTCAAGGAAAGGTTTAGCATCATGATGCTCTGAACACAGACAATGATTGGAAGATCGATAGAGGGTATGTTTAGCTTCTTGCTACTTCTGGCTCTTCTTGAACCAAGGTGAGAGGACCTGAGGGGTAGCTTGCTCACATGGAGGGATACTGCAATTCAATCTCTATGGGGATTATTGGCATACAAGAAACACAAATTTGACCAGAACATAACCAAACTTGCTCACTCCACTTGGTAAGAGTTGTCATACTTAATGAACAAATGCTCTAGGTTAGACACAAGCTACTAAAGACAAATATAAATATTATTGCAACCTACATATAATTTTTTTTTTCAACAACAGAGGAACAAATAGAAGACTGCAATGTTGAGATTTAAATCACAAAACACAAATACATTTCAGATATACGATATTTAAGCATTTGTGGGCAAATAACACTCAACATATGCAACAGGGTGTATTATTTGCAATGTAGGACAGGGTAAGATGAGTTAGGTAAATATAAAGAGAGTTGTGTGGTGGCGTGGTTTTTCAAACAATAGGATCTCCTTCAACTTGCATGACATCATTTATTTGCAATAAATGTTGAAACACTGAAATGCAAGCTAATGAAACTAACATGAATGATTTGCATCCATTGGTGCCAATACAATGCAAATATTCAGATGATTCTTGAAACCCTAATGCATACATTGCAAGTGGAATTTCAAATGCTTTCTTCTATCAAATGCATAAACCTAGGGTGCCCTTAAAAGGTTATTAACAACATATCCCGAAATCACAATGCATAGAGGAATTTACAACTTAGATCTATGCCCAAAATAACTCCCACCATTGATAAACATAAAACTAAATTCCTAATAAACAAAGCATGAAGAATATTTCATTGCATTTCATTGATAAAATACAACATAAATCACAATTATTTTTTATTATTTTGCAAGTAAATCTCACAGTTATTTTTCATTGTTTCAGAATGCTTTCATGAGAAAACATGGTGAATTTGCTCTTTGAACATGGGAGACATACAATGCTCTTAGAGCTTTCTAATGGTTGTATAACTGCAACCATCTTAGCAAGAGAGACAAAATACACACACAACAATGATCCTAAAATTTCAAAGAGCCTAAGACTTAGAAAGAATAACAACTAACAACCACCTTTGAAAAGAGGATAAGCCCTCTTTTTATACAGCGCTTTCATCCAGAATATTCTGGGAATATGTTTCAGCTGGAAGATGCTCTTTGTCACGCGTGGAAGCTCTTGATCTGTAAGAAAATCATTCTGGTAACTGCCTATCTTTGTCATGATCTTCTTGACTGAAAATGCGCTGCACTTGGGCTTGAGGGAGAATATTCCCTTGGAAGCCAAACAAACTCCTTGTCTTCATGTGTAACCGCTTGACCATGCCTTCAACTAATCATTTGCATAGCTGAAAACTTTTAGACAACTGTGCTTCTCCTTGTGCAGGCCAAAGAACACCCCTTGTCTTGTAATGATTTTATGAGAATATTCCAACTGTGATAGAAGCAAAAAAGGATCCATGACCGTTTGAAAAATATGCATAGAATGGTCCATCTTAGCCTCATAAACCTTGCAAAATATTTTTCTTCCAAGGAGGTCTTCGACACAAGCAAAATATTAAAAATGACAATACTTAGTTTTGTTTTATCTTTTTGCCTTTTTTTGGTTAATGTCAAACTTTCCTATGCCTTTTCACATTTTTATTTTGCCTTTGACTTTTTAGGGTTGCCACCAAACTTTATAATGCTTAAATGCATTATTTCATTTTTCAAAAAGTTTGGCTTCGTCATTTGACCCTCCACGTGGATTGTATTAATAACGTGGCTTTCTTCTACTTAAAAGTTCAAGCTTTGATTTTTTTACAAACATAACTTCCACTTGGAAAGGGCATACATTTTGGAATGAGTAGAAATACTGACATAACTTCTTGAATGCTTACGTGGCCTTGGTTTTCCACGTTAACCTCTGATTTCTTTTGAAACTTTGCTGCTTCCCTTTTGGACCATCTCTCTTTTAATTACATGTTGACTGGTGGGTAGCGGACATTGACTTGAATCGAAGGCTCCAAGCATAACGTGTTTGAACAAGTCTGACACAAAAGTTTTGAATAAAAAGTTTGACACAAAAACCCTGAACAAAAAGTTTGACGACTAAATCCTTTGAAGCAAGGGAAACTCAGAACAAAATGTTGGACCAAAGATTTCAAACAATAAGTTTGACCACAAAGTCCAACCAAAAGTTTCGAACAAAAAGTCTGACTTGTAAAATTTACAAAAAATCAAACTTGAGAATTTTCAAACAAAAAGTCTAAAAATTCAAACTTTAGAATTTCTGAACAAAAAGTCCGACCAAAATTTTTGAAATTAAGAATTTTCCAAAAAATTAAGAATTTTTCAAAATCCTTAAGAATTCAAAAAGTCAAACTTGCATCTTTTGCAACTTATTTTTTTGCCATATATTCCCGCAGACCTTTTCATCCCAACTGTAATTTGCAATAATGCAGACTTGCATTTAACCTTAAAATTTTTGTCGAGCTCCAGAAAATTTTGAAGATGGAAAACATCATACTTAGCATTATTTGATCTTCCCAGCTTGATTTTTGGCACAGACCCTGCACTCTCATTAAAACATGAAAATGTTAAACCTTAGTTGGAATTGGGATTACACAGGGTTTTCACAAGGTAAAAGATAGATTTTTTAACTCAAGTGAATACTTGCAAATATGAGGCAAATAATTACATATTCATGCACTAATATTTAAGAAAATGACACAAATTGATAAGTGCAAGTTTGGGTGCTAACACTGGCTCTCGCCTAGGGACGTACACCCCTTCCGAGTGTGTAAAGAACTCCAAAAAACAAGATTAGGGGTCAATCCATTATTTCACCATCTAGGTCTCTCAAGAAGAAGGTATGTTCCCACATCCAACAATCAATGGAATAGGGGTCCATCCATAAGGCATCAAACTTGCCATGCTTGCCTTTATCCTCATGCTTGATGTCCCAAAGTAAAACCGGATCACCTACTTGAAAAATTCTTGGAGTGAGTTTCCTATTGAATATTCTCTTGAGTCTTTCCTTGAACTTGAGGTGTCTTTCATGAGCTTGTCTTTTAGTATGATCAAGTTCAAGAATCTGGTTCATTCTGCTTTCATAGTGGGTGATTTGCTCATCTTCCTCTAGCTGTTGCATAAATTGATAGGTTGGCAACTGCAAATTCATAGGCAAAATATCTTGAGCTCCATAAACAAGCTCAAAAGGGATTTTGTCTATAGCTTTCTTAAGCATAATCCTATCATCCCACACGGCAAACTTCAATTTTTCACCCCACTTCTTGTTTACTTCCAAAGTTCGTCTAATGATCTTGAGCAAGTTCTTGTTACTAGACTCCACTTTCCCATTCCTCTGAGAGTTGTATTTTGAAGCATAAGCTAATTCGATCTCATACTCTTTGCACAATGCCACCAAAGGTTTAACTTTGAAACTCATAGCATTATCAACAATCACCTTAATAGGCACACCAAATCTACAAATAATCTGATTTAGCAAAAAGTCCATAACTATCTGGGGTGTAGCCTCTTTTGTAGGGATCCCCTCAACCCATTTTGTGAAGTAGTTAGTTGTAACTAGTATCCATCTATGTCCAGTGCATGACGAATGAACAATTTTATTAACGAAATCCATTCCCCATTGTTTAAATGGGCCTTCAATCATCACAGGCTGCAAGGGAAGAGAACTAAAAGATTTCAACCTTCCTACAAAGCGCTGTCATTTCTCACACTTTCTAACCTTTTGAGCAATATCTTTGAATAGTGATGGCCACCAATAACTAGCTCTTAGAATTTTATGAGCTGTGACTTTAGGTGCAAAGTTACCACCACACACTTCACTATGGAAGTTTTCAATCAGATCCACAATTTGTTCTTCTAATAGGCATCGTAAGAGAACCCCATCTAGATTATTTCATGCCAATCCATCAATCAAAGATATTTTTGAGATACAAACTTAAGAGTTCTTCTTTGGTTCTTATCCAAGTCAGGGGGACAATTCAGATTTTACAAGTAGTAAACAATGTCATTATACCATGGAGACATGCTAATTTGACTCAAAAAATCATCAACATTAAAAACAATAATGTTTATCTCAACAACATGCAAATTGGTTTTAGCTATGAGCTTGACTAGACCCATCCCTCTCACTAACTTAGTGGTCTGAATATCTATGTCGTACTCTTGTAACTTGTTGACCCACCTGCATCTCTTGCTTGATGCTTCAATCTGAGTCAAGATGTCCTTCATCATTGTATACGGGGCATATGCATCAATTTTTGAACTCAGAATATAAGGTTTGAACTTCTTAACAACCTTTAAGAGAGCAAAAACTTATTTTTCCATGATGGTATAATTCAGTTCAGACCCTTGCATAGCTTTGCTAAAAAAAGATATGGGTTGTTCGTGACTGTCATCATTCTTTTGCAACAAGACAACAACTACGGTATTATGTGATGCAAAAGAGAAATTTTGAAACTCTTTAGTGTAATCAGGACTAGTCAATAGAGGGGCAGATTTTAAAGCTCCTTCGATATCATTGAATGCTTGCATAGCCTTCTCCTACATGATGGTTTGGTCTTTATTTAACATGGAAGTAATATGTAGATTGATCTCTACAAAGTTAGACACAAACCTCCTTAAAAAGTTGATTTGTTTAAAGAAGGACTTAACTCATTTCTTGGACTGTAGGATAGACACTTTGTCAATGGCTTTCACTCTCTCAAGATCAATCATGACACCATATTTAGACACTATATGTCCCAACGACTTGGTCTTTTTTACTCCAAAGTGACACTTAGGATTAAGTGAAATGCCAAACTCCCTGCATCTAATGTACACTTTTTCTAGATGCTCCAAATGTTCCTTTCTATTTTTTGAGTACATGGTAATGTCATCCTGATACAAAATTATAAACTTGTTAATTAAACTTGCAAATGCAACATCCATAGCTCACTGAAATGTTGCACCAACACTCATTAACCCAAAAGACATCCTCATGTAGACATACATGCCCCAAGGCATTGTAAATGCATCTTGGGTCTCTCAGATTCTTTTACCACAACCTGGTTATACCCTGAGAAACCATCTAAAGTAGATAACATTTTTGATCCTGTAACACTTTGCAGTAGGTTATCCATATTAGGTAGTGGGTAATTATCCTTCAAAGAAGTTTTGTTCAAATTTCAAAAATCCACACAAAAGCAAATGCCACCATTTTTATTTCGTACAGGGATAACGTTTGCCACCCATGATGAATATATGATGGGCCGAATAATTCCACCATCTCACAGCTTCTTCAACTCCTTTCACATCTTGGAGGCTAAGATGGGGTTGATAGGTCTTTGCTTCTACTTGAAAGACATATTATTAGGCTGCAATGGGATGATGTGTTGAAACAAATCCTCTCTATATGCTTTCAGTTTAGAATAAGATCAAGCCAAGCAATCCTAGTACTTTTTTAGCAACTACATGTAATTTTGCTTTTCTGCTACACTTAGGTGAGTACCCAACCAAATTTTTCTTGGATTCTCATGAGAACCCAAATTACACTTAGTTACATCTTTTGAGATAAATGAGTCTCTAGTTTTAATTCAATCCGCTCCATCAAAAGATGCTTCTAAACTCACCAATCCCCTAGGGAGAGTGTTTATCTTAAACGAGGTTTCTTTCTCATCACAGGTCTGAACCATAGATTCCAAGTCTACGAGATGTTCTTGAAACTCAGCTTCATAATTTAGAAACCTTCTAATATGTTCATCATCATTAAAAACTTGCCAATGATGAATATTGTTTGGGATTGAAGGCCTAACAAACACCTCCATTTGATACTGACAGTGAAGGTTCATATTTACAATATCAAATTAAGCATCTAACCATGTAACCCTATCAGCTTCTTCATTGAAACTTCTATCATGATAACAAATGTTGAAAGCATTGAAGAACTCAAAAATCTCATACAACATTCTGATATTATTTCAACCTTTTATTTTTGATGGGATAAGCATTGTGGACCTGCTTAACCACTAGCTCATAATCACCCTTTACAATCAAGCTTGTAATTCCATGTTCGTGGGCAATTCACAAACTGAGCAAGAGTGTCTCATACTCAATAGTATTATTCATGCAATCAAATGATAGATGAAATAAAACTTAAAAGATTTCCCATTTGGAGCATATAAGACAACCCCAACTCCATTTCCAAGATTGGAGCAAGCTTTGTCAAAATACATTTTCCAAACTTCACCTTCCTTGTCAAACCTAGCATCAAGAACAATAGGGTGTTCAACAACATCTACATTCCCAATAAAGTTACCCAACTCCACATCTATGTACAACACTTCATTTAGAGCTCTTTTTGGATCTTCAAATACATGCAACATCTTTAGCTCTCTATGAAGTTTGACTATCTTACCCTCCAAAGGAATGGTTGCGTAAGATAAGTCCATATACACAATTCTACCCATGCTGCTAGCCCATTTTCGTGACAACATCCCCCACTTAGATGAGTATTCCACAACTACCACGTCCATATTCAAATACTTCCTTAGATGAACTACCAATTGTACTACCAACCCTTTTACTTGTCCCACAACTGGTACCTCTCGTGAGTCCATGGAATATCAGTTGCCAAATGCTGATGTAATTTTCACTCTAAGCTCATTTATGCCACCTAGGGGCATCACATTGCAAGAGGATCCAAAATTAAACATAAAATTGTGAACAATTAAGATATTAATCAACAAAGTTGTGTAAATTGGATCCACATTTAGCTAGCTTTTTACCAATGCAGTCCCCAAATAAACCTCCATGACTGGTTCAATAACCTCTTTTGATTCTTCATCACTTTCTGGGAGTGTTTGGGGTGAAGTCATTTTATTTGCAGCTATACTCTCATCAAATTCCAAAAATTCAAATACCCTCTTCCTATGTTTAGGTATTCTTAACAACTTAACAAGTGGTACGATGATCTTTAATTGACTCAATACCTGAGCCATATCACACATACTATACTGAGGAAGGGGTGTATTTTTACAAAGGTTGATAACACCTTCAACTAGAATACAACCATTTAAAGTCAAGGGTGAAACAAGCTGGGATGAATTTGTGTTTTTAACAGTAGTTTTCAAGGGCGGATTTGTTCTAACATCACTCACACCCTTAGGAATACTAGATGGCAAAGGTACTCTATTCTTGGTTGGAACACCTCTTTGTTTGACAACTTGGGAAGCGGGTGTTAACTTAGAAGAATTTGGGACTACTATAGTTTTATTTACTTCCTTACTTGCATCTCCTACACTTGGATTTGCAGGGGTATTCTCTTAAGGAGCAACACCTTGTTGCCTGTTTCTCAAGCTATATTATTTCTCGTGGGCAACTGCTACATTAATTAGCAACTACCTGTCCTCAATTGAAGGAATTTTTTTATCATATTTATTAATCATCATGGATCATAAAAAAATGAAATCATGATTGGGCACTTCATATGCTTATGTCATTTTAACATCATAAACAACTTTGGAAGTTGGGACACATACCTTTGTACTGCACTCCAAAATTGATCAACAGTGGTAGCACTCAACAATTCCATGGAGGCAAACAACTTACTTCGGGAGACATGACAATCCAACATCAAAATCTCATCATCATCAGACACAGACTTAGGTTCATCTGCATCTTCACCAATCCATTTACTAATATCACATGGGGGATGGGGAAGGAAGCATTAATCACACCAATCAATGTTAATATCATAACCTACAACATTCACTTTGGTGTTCAATGGATCAAGCACTTCCTTTTTAGTCCCTTTATTCTGATTTTTGTCATTTCTTTCATCATAGGGAGGTGTTTTCCATCTGTCATTATTTTTAATATGGAAAGGAGGTCTCCCTTGTGCTTGATTTTGATTTTGAGTTCTCTCCTGGCTTGTAGACCCATGAGGCAACCCCTTTTCATCTCTAGCCAACTTGTAGGACATTTCCTTGACAACATAAGCCAAAGTTGTCATGGTTTTCTCAAGGTTGGCATTCTTAGTGGATTGATTTTTTTCAAGATTAACCAAATTCACATTAGCCCACTTGTTCAAAGGTTTACCCACAACCTTTATGTTGTTTTAAATTTAGATGGCCATGTTGAATGCCAATATCAGGTTCGTAAGAGCCTTGTCCCTCAACTAGTAAGATGCATTTTTATCAAAGGCATCACAATATTTAATTAGGCAAGCTGTATCACTAGGCTTGATATTTTCAGGGAGCCTCATCATAGTCTTATTGAACCTTGTATTAAAATCTTGCACACACTCATTAGGGTTATTTTTAATGTTTTCAAATTCTACCAAAAGAAACTTAGGATCAATTCTATCACCATATTGGATCTTGAAAATATTTTTCATTTCTTTCTATGAATCAATGCATCCATGGGGAATGGAATTGAACCACTCACGAGCATCTTCTTCCAACATGTGCACAAATAACTTAATGCAAAGATCCTCATGCTCAACCTCATAATCTTCAATGATAATATGAAAATCCCTCAAATACTGATTATTAGTCATTGCATTATTCCCTTGAAACTTATGAAGGTGGTTCCTTACTTCATTCAGGGCCTCATTAGGATAAATTTCCATTTCATCAAAATTAATTGGTCTAAATTTGGGAATCTTGAATGCAAGATGCCATTCTCATCCTGATCCATATGCCTCATGATTGGTTCAATGGTGGGTTCAATATCAAATGGCAAAGGGCTATGAGGGGGTGAGTGAGGTGGACTTGGTGGATCAAATCTAGGAGGAGATTCAACTGGTTGAGAAGGTGCTAGGTAATAAATTGGACTATAAGGCTTTGAATGATCATGAGAACTATGATAATCTTCAATTAAAAGAAGTTCAACAAATAAATGTTCAGGTGTAACATAATCTTGATAGTCCAAACACTTCTTTGCTGTAGAACTTTATCCTTCAATTAGCTTTCAAACTTGTCTCTTTTTTTGATAAACACTTAAGGGTGAGACAAACTGCTTTGATGAGTCACCTTTTAAGGATGATCTTAGTCCTTTTAGCTTTGGAAATAAGAGAATACTCAAAGCTGAAAGAATAAATATATTCAAAATGAGCACTGATCTTCCTTGAAATCAGATACAATGTTAGAGTCACCACTTGAAGAAAACTTCTAGAAAATAACACTTTACAAACTTGTGATACATACTGAAATCACACTTTTATGAAACTAGTGATGAGATATGAAAGCAAAGATACTGAAAACCTAGATTTATGTTTAAAGGGAGAAAACACCTTAAAACATGAACAAGTTAACAACTCCTTGCAATAAATCCAATAGAAATCATTTTACCAAATCTTTCAAGTCACCGGCAACATCCTCAATAGAGTGATGCATAGTTGACGGCCTGAAGTAGTAAAGCAAACTCAAATAACCTAAAATTTCAAGCACTTGAGCTGATATGGATAAACATTATCTGAAAATACATAACTAAGGTTAGTGCATAAAATATTCTAAGGCAAAGAACTTTAAAACCTGAATAATGACAGTTATTTGCAAGAGTCCCCATCAATGTGGGTGATAAAGATTATCACTGACAACGGTGCCAGTTGGGGTTGGTTCCCAATTGTATACCTCTTACACTCAGCCTTGTACACTTGCGTAGTATGGGAAATAAAGATGGAAAACCAGCAAATATGTCATTATAACTAGGGAAGGGTTAGCATCAGGATGGACTAAATGTAGACAATGGCTGGAAGACACCAACAAAGGGTATGGTAGTTCCTTGCTACTTCTAGCTCTACCTGAACCAAGGTGAGAGCACTTGAGGGGTAGCTTACTCACATGGAAAGATACTACAATTAAATTTATATGGGGATTATTGGCATATAAGAAACACAAATTTGACTAGAACGTAAGCAAACTTGCTCACTCCACTCGATAAGAGTTGTCACACAAAATGAATAAATGTTCTAGGCCAAACACAAGCTACTAAAGATAGATGTAAATATGAGTGCAACCTTCATTTTAAATAATTTTTAAACAATAGAGGGACAAATGGAAGACTACAATGCTGAGATTTAAAGCACAAAACACAAATACATTTCAAATATGCAATATTTGAGCATATGCAGGGAACTAACACTCAGAATATGCAACAAGGTGTATTATTTGTAGGGTAAGACAAGGTAAGATGAATTAGATAAATATAAAGAGAGTGGTGTGGTGGTGTGGTTTTTCAAACAACATGATCTCTTTCAACAGTCATGACATCATTCATTTATAATAAATGTTAAAAGACTAAATTAAAAGCTAAGGAAACTAACATGAATGATTTTCATCCATTGGTGCCAATACAATGCAACTATTCAAATGATTCTTGAAACCCTAAAACATACACTGCAAGTAGAATTTCAAATGCTTTCTCTTATCAAATCCATAAACCCAGGGTGCCCTTAAAAGTTTATCAACAACATATCCCCAAATCATAGTGCAGAGAGGAATTTAGAACTTAGATCTATGCCCAAAACAACTACCACCATTGATAAGCATAAAACTAAATTTCCAATAAGAAAAGCATGAAGAATATTTCACTGCATTTCATTGATAAAATATAACATAAATCATAGTTATTTTCCATTATCTTGCAAGTGAATCTCACATACATCATTTTTTCATATTGCTACCATGGGGAAAAGCATGGTGAATTTGCTGTTTGAATAGGGGAGACATATACAATGCTCTTAGAGCTTGCTAATGGATGTACAAATATAACCACCTTAGCAAGAGAGACAAAATACACACAGTAAAGATCCTAAAATTTTAAAGATCCTAAGACCTAGAAAGAACAACAACTAACAATAACCTTTGAAAAGATGACAAGCCCTCTTTTTATACAAATCTTTCATCCAAAATATTTTGGAAATATGCTTCAGCTAGAAGATGCCCTTTGTCATGCTCGAAAGCTTTTGCTCTGAAAGAAAATCATTCTAGTAACTGCCTATCCTTATCATGATGAAGATTTCAAACAAACCTTTGATCTGCTTGGTTGGAAATGCACTGCAATTGGGCTTGAGGGAGAATATTCTCTTGGGATCTAAACAAATTCTTTGTCTTCATGTGTAACTGCTTGGCCATGCCTTCAAGTAATCATTTACATAGCTAGAAACTTCTGGATAGTTGTCCTTCTTGTGTAGGCCAAAGCACATCCTTTGCCTTGTAATGATTTCACATGAATATTTTAGCTATGATAAAAGTAAAGGATCCATGGCTATTTGGAAAATATGCTTAGAATGGCCCATCTTGGCCTCATAAACCCTACAATATATTTTTCCTCTAAGGAGGTCTTCGACACAAGCAAAATATTAAAAATGACAAGACGTAGCTTTGTTTTACCTTTTTGCCTTTTTGTGGTCAATGCCAAACTTTCTTGTTCCTTTCCACATTTTTATTTTTCCTTTGACATTTTTAGGATTACCACCAAACTTTATAATGCTTAAATTCATTAATTTACCTTTTTAAAAGTTTGGCTTCATTGTTTGACCCTCTACATGGATTGTATTAATAGCGTGGTTTTCTTCTACTTAAAAGCTCGAGCTTTGAATTTTTTTACAAACTTAACTTCCACTTGGACAAGTCACATACATTTTGGAATCAACAAAAATACTAATGTGGCCTCTTGAATGATTACATGACCTTACTTATTTTTCCACTTCAACCTCTAATTTCCTTTGAAAATTCGTTGCTTCCTTTTTGAAACATCCCTCTTTTAACTGCACGTTGATTTGCGGGTGGCAAACATTCGCTTGAATCAAAGGCTCCTAGCACAAAGTGTTCAAACAAAAAGTTTGACACAAACGTTTCGAATAAAATGTTTGAAACAAAATGCCTGAACAAAAAGTCCGACGACTAAATCCTTTGAAGCAAGGGAAAATCAGAAAAAAATGTCCAACCAAAGATTCCAAACAAAATGTCCAACCAAAAGTTCTGAAGAAAAAGTCCAACTTGTAAAATATTTGAAAAATTGAACTTGATAATTTTCAAACAAAAAGTCCAAAAATTCAAACTTAAGAATTTTTGAACAAAAAGTTATACCAAAAAGTCTGACCAAAATTTATGAGCTTAAGAATTTTCCAAAAAAACTTAAGAATTCAAAAAGTTGAACTTACATCTTTTACAACTTATTTTTTCACCATATATTCCACATACCTTTTCATCCCAACTGTAATTTGTAATAATGTAGAGTTGCATTTAACCTTAGAAATTCCACCGAGCTGCAGAACTTTTCAAAGATAGAAAACATCATACTTAACATTATTTGATCTTTCTAGCTTGATTTTTATCATAGGCCCTGCACTCTCATTAAAACATGAAAATGATAAGCGTTAATTGGAACCAAGATTACACAAGGTTTTCACAAGACAAAAGCTAGATTTTTTAACTCGGGGGAACACTTGAAAATATGAGACAAATAGTTAGATATTCATGCACTAATATTTCATAATAGGGCACAAATTGTTAAGTGCAAGTTTGGGCACTAACATATAATGCTTTAGTTTACCTCTATCCATTAATTTTAACTTCTTAAATCTTGTATGGAGAACTGTCATGCTCTATTAGCTTTGAATGTTGAATATTTTGGAAGTTCAACCTCATTTTTCTATGATTAACAAGTACACTACTACAAATATTCCTTTCTCAGAATAGGTGAGAGCTTCAAGTATTTATGCTATGTTTTTAATTATAATTCTAAATTGTATGTCTAAATTAATATAGTCTAGTGGTAATAACTGATGAATTCTCTTGGAAGTGACTTGAGTCCAAATCTTATAATGATTGTGGGTATGGATATGGAAAAATGAAAGAGGGCATGAATCCATTACCACATATACTATGCATGGGAGCAGAACCATAAAATATATTTGAGAGTCTCTAGTTGATGACATGCTGGGAAAATGGGATTTGGAATACCCATGTGCTAAAGTTGGTCACCCATTGGTAAACCCTAATAGAAAATACACCAAAGAAAGTGAGCCTTCTTAGGCTCAATGGGAACATCCCACATAGTGTGAAATCTTCTGGACCAGACCGCATGATTGGATCAAAGGTTATGTCGATGATTGAGAGTATCATATTGAATATGCTAGGGGGGTTAAATATTATACCCTAGATAAGGAGAGTAATGAGTAAATGGAGTGGCCATAGGCCAATGCCAATCCTTCCACCAAGGAGTAAGGGAATTGACTCTAATCTTGTGAAGATACTCATCAGGTATGGAGCTTTGAATTTTAGCAATAGACTAAATGTCTACATTATTTAGATTAAATGTATTCTAAATTTGTTGTCAAGGAACACAAGATTGGCTTATTTTACAGAAAAGATCCCTAATGGTTTTCATAACTTTGTTAAACAACCTTGAACCTTTGATCTTAGGGATCAAATCAATGGGGACATTTTGAAAATTTAAATAGGGAGACCACCAAATGGAATGAGAATTAATAAGAAAACCATTCCTAAAGCCGCCCCCCCATCCAACCCCCCACCCCCTATCTAGATGAGATGGGGTTTGAGTTTCTCCCAAGATTTCCAAATGCTCTAAATGATAAAAATACCATTAATTTTAAAAGGTGTAGGGGTAATGAGAAGAGTATGAATCCCAAGGCCTTGCCAATCATGCCTTCCACAAAGAACCCCCTTGAGCGATACAATGATGAAGCAAGATATTCCATGCTTCATCATATTCCATTACATGGATAACCCATTTAATGTTTAGAGCTAGACCTTGAAACTTAATATCTAGGAGACCCATACCACTTACTTCTTTAGGTTGATAAAAAATATCCCATGGAACTTTGTGAAAGTTGTTTTGACCTTCAGAATTGGCCCTGAGGAAGTCTCTTAGCAGATTTTCCAGACTACCATAAGTAGCATTAGAAGGATCCCAACAATAAGAATATAAAATGTGCATAGCTACCAAAACCTTAGAGCATATTTAAAACTTACCTATCGAGGACAAAGGTTTAGTGATTTATTTATTTTCTCAACCTTTTGAATGACATAGGACCATAGCTTAGTAGGAGAAGATTGAAAAGCAAAGGAAATGCCAAGGAAATTAAAATGAACCTCTGTAAGAATCCATTATCATCAATATCCTTCCATCCAAGGGGATTTGGGAGAAAGAAGCTGATGACAACACTATATTTTCTTCATTGAATGCAATAACTAGAGGCCAAACACAAAATATGAATATAATCCATAACATTCTTAAATGAATCCTCATTTTATTAGAGTAAGGAAAGAGTCATCAACAAAGTGACCATTTAGTAATAGGTCGTTAGAATGAAGGAGAGATATGCCTTTTTCCAAGCCTCTAGAGGCATAATTAGCAAGTAAATAGCTAAACCCTTCATCTAGTAACACATAAAGTGAAGGGGCTAAATGACACCCTTGACTGATAGATCTATGAAGTTAAAACTGAGTAGACTTGGTTCCATTGATAATAATACATGTCACAACATCCTAAAGAAACATATTAACCACTTATACAAACTTGGGACCGAAATTGAGAGCTTGGAGCATGGCTTAAATAAAAGGATACTCAATGAGATCATACGCCTTCTTGAAAATAAATTTTAACAAACATGGATTTTGACTAGAAACATGATCCCATTCTATGCCTTCCCAAACAATGATGACATTGTCTAGGATGTATCTATGCTAAATAAATTGTGTTTGCTCACTTCTAAAAATTTAAAGATGAATATGCTTAAGTCTAAGAGTTAGCACCTTAAAAATTATCTTATAAGATACATTAAGAAGAATAATAGGTCTTGAATTAGTAATAACCTTAAAGTCACCAGCCTTAGGGATAAACTTAATGTTATCTTAGTTTATAAGAGGTCCCAAAGAGTTTTTCAACACCACTTTAAAATAAATCTTGTGAAGCTACTCTTGCTTAGTGCCTTCAATCTATCCCTTGTAAATTTTTTGATGCTTTTTGGGTTGCTTGTGATAGGCTTCTACTAGACCTTATGAGATGGTGACCATATTTTAAAAAACATATATACTATTTCGAACTCTTTAAGAAAGAATGGACCACATTTAAGTAAATGGTGCCAACCAAATAAACACAAGTGACACTCTTTGAAACCAATAATTCTATGACAGTCACACTTAATTATCTTTTGAAATAAAGTTATTAGTCCCTAATAAGGTAGGACTACTGGATTCATTTTTTAATTAGCTATTTTTTATTCAGCCAACCCAAAACTTTGATATAGTAGTATGTTGATAGTTACAATTTTTCCCTGAAATTTCAAATATTATTTTAAGAATATTCCCTAGGGACATGTCAATAGAGCATCGTTTAAGAGATTAAGATGGATTTTTCACCACCAAAATGGTGATAACAAAAGATGTGGTAGCCTAATGGAATTTTAGAATATAAAGTGTGATATCATTAAATGAATGACGAAACTACAATGATGTTGAATGTATCATGTGAGATAATAATATATTCATCTACCATAATCTATACACTATCAAAATTTGCCTTTGCCATTGTCTCAACATTTATGATCCTTAATTTTGAAGAGACATGTAATGTCCCCTTCTCAAAATTGATCTCACAGTGACCGTTGGCCTAGTTTTGGAAACCCATAGGCTATTCGGAAGGTGCAAATTAGGGTTTCCTATTTTTTAGGATGTCCTTGCTCAGAGTTTTATTGGCAGATTCTTTCTGGGTTTTTCGATAGCTTCACAGGGGTATGTTGGTTTCAGCTTTCTGAGCATTTCCAGGAATTTACTATTTTTAGTAAATTCTATTTTTGGCAGCTAGCAGGTTTGTCTCAAGGAGTTAACTTTCCCTTTCAGTTGACTCATTCAGTTTTGGGCTTCAAAATGCGGTCTTGGAGAAATAAGTTAATTTCACTTAAAAATAACATTATATTTTAACGTTATGACCTTGGCCTAGTCGAAATAACTTAATGTTATTTTAAAAGGTGGACTTGAAGGGGGGGGCACCATCATTGCATGGAAAGGGGCGCCACTTTTGGAGATAAGGCTTCAAGGGAGGCCAAACTGAAGCCTATAAAAGAAAGCATTGGGTTCTCATTTGGGCATCTTAGTCTACTACATGGTTATGCTGCCGCTTTGGCTCTGGAATTGCTTCGGGGAATGAAGGCCTCCTAGCTAGGGCATCGCTTCATGCTTGCAAGACAGCATCTAGTGGTGATTCAGTCTTTGATATTTGTTTTTAATTGTGTATTGATCCCAGTTATTTCATTGTTAGTTTATTTGGTATATTAGTGTTTTCAGTTATTGTATTCTGTATAAGGCAGATCTATGTTTTCATTCATCAATAAGGAAATACAAAAAAAAAGGTTCTGGGTATTAGTTCAATATTTTGGCTAGGCTTAGGCGCCCCTATTCTCAAATTTATAAAATTTTTAAAGCTTGCAATTAATTTCTAGAGCAAATCACCCTATTTAGCTGGGACGCCCCTTTTGGGTTGCATTGGAATCCATGTAACAATTCTTGGATGCAGATTGGGTCTGATTTTTGATGCTAACTTGGGCGCCATCTTAAGGAAGAGACTTTGCAATAGAAATCAAGAAGATTGAACAAGTTTTGGGTGAGTTATGAACATCTGAAGAATTTAATAGGTTGCTGGTTTTTCTTCTTTCTAAGAGCAAAATTGTATTCAAAACTGAAATTATTATATTGCTCTTGAATCTTTCATTGTTGGGCATGACTATCCATGATATGGATAATATTCTATGATGTAACGCTAATCTTTCTACTTCCGACGACATTGGCATACAGATCCTTCTTATTTTGTAAAGCTGACAGTAGTACTGGCAGCCATTCTTTACTTGTTCAAATCTAATTACAAAAGTTTAGTTTCTAATAAAGTTATTGTATTAATTTATAGCTCTGCCTTATGGTAGCTACTTTTCCTATTGGGGTTAGCAAGCACATTCTGGGTGTAAGAGCTCCGCCCTATGGTAGCTACTTTCCCTTCTGGGGTTAGCAAGCACATGTTGGGTGTGGAGTAGTTTCATTCTTCAGTATTTCCCATTAAAGCATTGTTAGTAATTTCACTCCGTCATATGGTCGCCCCTTACTCCGCTTTGGATTGGGAAGCACATACTTGACGTAGAGTTCCTTTATTTTGTAATTTACTCCGTCTTATGGTTGCCCCTTACTCTGCTTTGGATTGGGTAGCACATACTGGACGTCGAGTTCCATTTCTAGCATTTAGAGTTGTTTCAGTACGTTTGGGTTTATCTTCTAACCTTAACAGTATTTACTTGTAATGTTGAAATCCAATAACTAAAAATTTCAAAAAAATTGGCTCGGGATATTTCAGTGGTATCAGAGCCATGTATCCTGCCATCCTGTGAGCAAACCATCTATGAGTGACAGAGAAAAGAGATATATTGCAAGAGAAGATAAGAAAATTGCAAAACAGTTCCAGTGGTATCAGGTTCCCAAAGGTCAGACAACTTCAGAGGTCTTGAGGGCTCATTGGGAGTCTTCTCAAGAAATAGATATGGCAGAAGGAGAGAGATCAGTCGGGGGTAATGAGAGGTTTACCAACCCTAGAAATGATAGTGGGAAGGGTAGAGAGAGATCACTAAGTCCCGAAAAGAGATTTGAAAAGAAGATGGATGCCTTGATGGATATGGTATCCCTCATGTTGGGGAAAGTGGGTCAGAACCCAACTCTCCAGAACAATTCTGGTTATAGAGGAGAGCCTAGTGCCTCTAATCAATTTGATGGAAGTGTTGCTCAACTTGTTTCAAACAACACTTACATTTCATCAAGGCCCTTCAAACCCACCTTCGTAGCACTAGTAAACACCCAACCTGATCCTGAAGAGAATTCTTCATTTGTGGAACAATTGAGACGTGGCCATGCAGAGTATGATTCTCTCCCTGATGACATCAAAATGGATATGTCCTATAATGAATTTATAGATCATAAGAGAAAGAGTAAGGGACAAGGGAGAAATTATGACCAAAGAAGCACTCCAGCACAAGGAGACTTGCATCAAGCTATCAACAAGGTTTTGCTTTCCCACTTTGATGGAAGTGATAGTAATTCTGCTCGAGCTTGGATTCAGAAACTAGACAACTATTTGGCTCTTAGGCCAATGGCTGAAGAAGACATGATTAAATTCGCTATGCTACACCTAGATGGGGTGGCGCATGAGTGGTGGTACCATGGCCTAGTCAGCTTGGGCCATGGATCAATCACTAGCTACGATGAATTCACCAATAGACTCATTGAGAGGTTCGAGAAGGACCCGAAGTGCATTTTAGGGAGTTGGCGTAGTTGAAGCAGTATGGCACTGTTGATGCCTACATAGCTGAGTTTCAAAGACTTTCAGTTATGGTCACTGGAATCACTGAGAGAAGATTAGTGATCTTATTCAGCGAAGGTTTGATGGAGCCACTCAAGGGATGGATCAAAGCTTTTGATCCACCGTCCTTACAAGAAGCCATGAAAAAAGCTAGAAACATGGAGTGGGTTGCTCCCAAAGCAAAGTTCCATTCCAAACCATCATTCCACAAGAAGGATAGAGGGAAAAGGTTTCATCAAAACCCTTACCAGAAGGAGTTTAAACAACATAAACCTCTTGGCACAAGATTGGATCCAGAGACTATCAATGAACTCTGAAGAAAGGGGTTATGTTTTCGATGTAGAGACAAATGGTCTCCAGAACATGTTTGCCCAAAGGGAGTCAAATTTCACCAGATTGAGTATTATTCAGCTGGTGAAAGTAACTCTAATTTTTCAGACCAGCAGTCTGATCCCGAAGATAGTGAAGTGGAAAGAGCTCTGGAAGAATCTGAAAGTGAAAAAGAAAGTGGTGGTACGTTGGCTCAACTTTCGAGCTTCCAAAAGAATGAGTCTTTCAAAATTTGTGGGATGATCAAAGGGCAGCGTATAGTTGCTTTAATTGATACTGGAGCAACCCATAACTTCATTGACGAAGCTGTGGTATCAAAGAAGGGGTTGCAAACAGAAGATTTTGAAGGGTTCAAAGTCATGGTTGCTGATGGGTTCCACATCTCTTGTACCAAAAGGGTTCCCAACATGTCAATGCAATTGGGCAATTACGAAGTCAAGGATGACTTCTATGTGGTTAATATTGGAGATATGGATGCTGTCCTTGGCATTTAGTGGCTGTAATCTCTAGGAGAGATCTCTTTAAATCTGCAAACCATGGAACTCAAGTTCCAATCCGATGGAAAGAAGGTGGTGTTGAGAGGGATGTCAAATGGTGGCCCTCAGATTGTGTCATTCAAAAGGATGGCAAGGTTGATACGTCATGACCAAGTGGACTGGGCTGCGGAATGCATGGTTCTTTTAGCTAGTTCTGCTGAAACAAAAATAGAGTATCCTCCTGATATTCAATCTTTACTCACCAAAAAGAGTAAAGTGTTTGCTGATTTACCTCCTGGACCACCTCCTGATAGAGGTTCAGAACACATCATTAAGATCAAGGAAGGGGCAAAATCGGTGATCATAACTCCATATCGGTATCCAAAGAGGCAAAAGGACGAGACCAAGAAGAATATTCAAGAACTCTTGAAGATGGGTTTCATACGCCCAAGCAAGAGCCCATTTGCTTCTGCAGTGGTTCTTGTGAAGAAGAAGGATGGTACCATGCACATGTGTGTGGATTATCGTGCTTTGAATCAAAGCACCATCAAAAACAGATATCCCATACCCAGGATAGATGAGCTCATTGATGAGCTACATGGGGCCAAGTTCTTCTCAAAGATTGATCTGAGATCGGGTTACCATCAGATTCGAATGAGGGGATTGGATATGGAGAAGACAACTTTCAGATGTCACTATGGCCATTTCAAATTCTTAGTCATGCCATTTGGGTTGACTAACACTCTAGCTACCTTTCAGTCTTGCATGAATCATATTTTTTAAAGTCAGTTAAGGAGGTTTGTGTTAATATTTTTTGATGACATTCTGATTTACAGCAAGACTTGGGGAGATCATCTTAAGCATTTGGAGGAAGTGCTTAGTATCATGGAATCTGAGAGCTTGTTTGCAAAAGCTTCCAAATGTGAATTTGGGATGAAGGAGTTACTCTACCTTGGCCACATAGTCAGTGCTGAGGGAGTGAAGGTGGACCCAGAGAAGATCAAAGCAGTAGTTGATTGGCCACCTCCTGAGAGTTTAACTCAGTTGAAAGGTTTTTTGGGTCTTTGTGGGTTTTATCGGAGATTCGTAAAGGGGTATTTATAGAATGTTGCTCCCCTTACTGATCTCACGAAAAAGGGAGCCTTTGTTTGGTCAGAAAAGGCTCAAATTGTTTTTGACAAGTTCAAGAAGATCATGAGCTCGTGTCTGGTTTTGGCAATACCAGATTTCTCCAAGCCATTCGAGCTACAATGTGATGCATCAGGTGAAGGAGTGGGGGCTGTCTTGATGCAAGACAAACACCCTATCGTGTTTGAGAGCAAAAAATTACAAGGTGTTGAAAGAACATATTCAATTTATGACAAAGAAATGCTTGCCATTATGCATGCATTAGCCAAGTTCAGACAGTACTTGGTGGGGAACAAGTTCGTGGTTAAGACTGACCACAATAGCCTCAAGCATTTCATGCACCAGAAAGATCTAAATGAGAGGCAACAGAAATGGGTGAGTAAGCTTCAAGCTTACGACTTTGATATTAAATATGTAAAAGGGAAAAATAATATCGTGGCCGATGCTCTCTCCAGGAGACCTCATCTTAGCTCATTGTGTGAGCTTACTGCAGATTGGAGAGACATGTTGCTTGCTAATTATACTAAAAATCAGTTTTCAACCAACATTCTTGAGGGTACTTTTCATGATGAAAGGTACAAGATGGTTGAGGGATTGATACATTATAAGGGAAAAATCTTTTTGGTGGCTGATTCTAAGCTGAAGAAGAAGATTCTTTTGACTTTTCATGATATTCCAGTTGCTGGTCACCAAGGTTTTTTCAAGACATATCGGCAGATCCGAGAAAGGTTTTCTTGGAAGGGATTGAAAGGAGAGGTACAACGCTACATTTAGGAGTGTCCTGTTTGTCAAGCGAATAAAAATGAGCATACATTACCAGCTGGTTTACTGCAACCACTCCCTATTCCCAATCAAAAATGGGAAAGTATCTCGATGGACTTCATCACAGGGTTACCCAAAGCCCAAGGGAAGGATTGCATCTATGTAGTGGTGAATCGGCTAACCAAATTTGCTCACTTCTTTGCCATTACCAGCACTTTTTCTGTAGCCCAAGTTGCAGATCTATTTTTTTGAGAAGTGTTTAAGCTGCATGGATTGCCAAAGAACATCGTGAGTGATAGGGACAAGTTCCTAAGTAAGTTTTGGCAAGAAGTCTTCAGAATGAGTGGCACTGTGCTCACCCCAAGCACTAGCTACCATCCCCAAACAGATGGGCAAACTGAAGTGGTGAACAAGTGGTTGGAAGGCTACTTGAGAAATTGTGTCAGAACAACAGAGAACTTCGGTCAAGTGGCTGCATATAGGTGAGTACTGCTACAACTCTACTTTTCTATGTCAATTAAGATGTCTCCTTTCTTGGCACTTTATGGGTATGAGGCACCTAGTTTTGCAGATTTGGTGTTTAGTGACAACAAAGCACCCCTAGCCAAGGATTTGTTGTAGCATAGTCAGGACATAATGAAATCCTTGAAGGATAATTTGCAGATTGCACAAAATCAACAAAAGTTGTATGCGAATCAGAGGTGTGTTGAGCATTCTTTCGAGGTTGGAGATATGGTCTATCTTAGATTACAACCATATAGACAGTTTACTCTCAAGAAGAGTGGAGCTGAGAAGCTCAAACCTCGCTTCTATGGGCCCTTTAGGGTCATCAAAAAAGTTGGAGCAGTAGCTTATGAATTAGAGCTACCTTCTGATAGCAGAGTGCATAACGTCTTCCACGTGTCTCGCCTCAAGAAGGCACTTGGACATAATGTGATTGCTTCATCACAGTTACCACCTTTGGATGAAGAGGGACAGTTGGCTCTAATTCTAGAAGAGATACTTGATGTCCAAGAACGTTCTTTGAGGAAAAGAACCATCAAAGAATACCTGGTAAAGTGGAAGGACTTACCTATGGAGGATGCAACTTGGGAAAATGATGAGATATTGCAGCATCCTAGTTTGCGATTGCTTGAGGACAAGCAATTTTGAGAAGGGTGGACTGTAATGTCCCCTTCTCAAAACTGATCTCACAGTGACCGTTGGCCTAGTTCTGGAAACCCGTAGGTTATTCAGAAGGTGCAAATTAGGGTTTCCTATTTTTTAGGATGTCCTTGCTCAGAGTTTTGCTGGTGGATTCTTTCTGGGTTTTTCAATAGCTTCGCGGGGGTATGTTGGTTTCAGCTTTCTGAGCATTTCCAGGAATTTACTATTTTTAGTAAATTCTATTTTTGGCAGTGAGCAGGTTTGTCTCAAGGAGTTAACTTTCCCTTTCAGTTGACTCATTCAGTTTTGGGCTTCAAAATGCGGTCTTGGAGAAATAAGTTAATTTCACTTAAAAATAACATTATATTTTAACGTTATGACCTTGGCCTAGTCGAAATAACTTAATGTTATTTTAAAAGGTGGACTTGAAGGGGGGCACCATCATTGCATGGAAAGGGGCGCCACTTTTGGAGATAAGGCTTCAAGGGAGGCCAAACTGAAGCCTATAAAAGAAAGCATTGGGTTCTCATTTGGGCATCTTAGTCTACTACATGGTTATGCTGCCGCTTTGGCTCTATAATTGCTTCGGGGAATGAAGGCCTCCTAGCTAGGGCATCGCTTCATGCTTCCAAGAGAACATCTAGTGGTGATTCAGTCTTTGATATTTATTTTTAATTGTGTATTGATCCCAGTTATTTCATTGTTAGTTTATTTGGTATATTAGTGTTTTCAGTTATTGTATTTTGTATAAGGCAGATCTATGTTTTCATTCATAAATAAGAAAATACAAAAAAAAAGGTTCTGGGTATTAGTTCAATATTTTGGCTAGGCTTAGGCGCCCCTATTCTCAAATTTATAGAATTTTTAAAGCTTGCAATTAATTTCTAGAGCAAATCGCCCTATTCAGCTGGGATGCCCCTTTTGGACTGCATTGGAATTTGTGTAACAATTCTTGGATGCAGATTGGGTCTGATTTTTGATGCTAATTTGGGCGCCATCTTAAGGAAGAGACTTTGCAACAGAAATCAGGAAGCTTGAACAAGTTTTGGGTGAGTTATGAACATCTGAAGAATTTAATAGGTTGCTGATTTTTCTTCTTTCTAAGAGCAAAATTGTATTAAAAACTGAAATTATTATATTGCTCTTGAATCTTTCATTGTTGGGCATGACTAACCATGATATGGATAATATTCTATGATGTAATGCTAATCTTTCTACTTCCGACGACATTGGCATACAGATCCTTATTTTGTAACGCTGACAGTAGTACTGGCAGCCATTCTTTACTTGTTCAAATCTGATTACAAAAGTTTAGTTTCTAATAAAGTTATTGTATTAATTTATAGCTCCGCCCTATGGTAGCTACTTTCCCTATTGGGGTTAGCAAGCACATTCCGGGTGTAAGAGCTCCGCCCTATGGTAGCTACTTTCCCTTCTGGGGTTAGCAAGCACATGCTGGGTGTGGAGTAGTTTCATTCTTCAGTATTTCCCATTAAAGCATTGTTAGTAATTTCACTCCATCATATGGTCGCCCCTTACTCCGCTTTGGATTGGGAAGCACATACTTGACGTAGAGTTCCTTTATTTTGTAATTTACTCCGTCTTATGGTCGCCCCTTACTCCGCCTTGGATTGGGTAGCACATACTGGACGTCGAGTTCCATTTCTAGCATTTAGAGTTGTTTCAGTACGTTTGGGTTTATCTTCTAACCTTAACGGTATTTACTTGTAATGTTGAAATCCAATAACTAAAAATTTCAAAAAAATTGGCTCGGGATATTTCAAGACAACATCTTGACTCACTAATTATACAAATGAAAGTCTATCAAAATCTTTGATATCCATTTCAAAAGACACGGAAACCTCATAAATCAACTATTTTTTTTCAGTTTTTTGGGACTCAAATTAAATTCTAGCATTAAACATATTATTAATTAAGTTATTCACCGCCAACTACAATTTATAGTTGCAAAATATTCTCAAGAAAAATAAGTTTACTATATTAATATATATTTAAGTATATATTTATTTATTTATTACAGTTAGTTACCACACATTTTTCTAATGGTGTGTAACTTGAAATGAATATGAACACAAAAACATCTTTCTCGCTTTCATCCATTTATTATGAACTAGCAGTTGCCCCTATGGTGCAAGAAAAGTCAGAAGCTAGATAAAATTAGTTTATATTTAATTTACTACAATGATTAAGTACTCTATTTTTTTCCCTAAGTATTTATATTTGTTCTTTACTAATTTGTCAATATTTTTGGTTTTGAGTCGCATAATTCAATTATCAATTTATTTAATCACCTTAATTTTTCCAATTTGAAATGAACTTACATAAACACATAAATAAACATGTAAATAAATATTGTAGTTAATATTGTTTGTTGTCATTTTAGTGCATAAAAATGTCGTAATAAATTACTATAAGTTTGTTTTCTATATTTGTGATTAAATGTACAATTTAATATATTTATTACATTTTGTAATATATACTTTAATATTATATTAAATTATATAGTCTTTATTTTAATATTTTTTTTCAACAAATATTATCTGTAATTTTAAAAATTTGTATCTTAATCTCTTCTTTTTGAATTTCAACCTAATCTCATCCCTTTTTAATATCTTTTGATATTTATATCTTATTGAATAGTATCTCCTAATATTTATAGTTTGGTGGAGGATTGTGTGACAACATATTTTACCATCATCCATCAGATACACCAATAATACTACAACTTTTTTAATCATTATTGAAATTTCTTCCAAATTTATTAAGAAATCATCTAAATTTTTTTTATCACGTGTAAATAATTTGTCTAATACTTCTTCCATTAAAAATATACTTAATAATTAAATGCTTATGATTTGATGGTCATAATTTTTACCTTTCTTTTCTTTTTAAAAAAAGTGCGAACTCCATCGTTAAGATTTATTTCAGATGCATGGTCATAATTTTTACTTTTCTTTTCTTAAAAAAAAATGCAAACTCCACTGTTTGGATTTATTGAAGATGCAGTTCATTCCTCATCAAGAGATCCATATAACAAAGTTAGAGATCATGAGAACAAAAATTGCTATCATCTCAATGTCCCATACAAATCACTTGAAAGTAGCAAGTTAGCACAATTGTCAATTTTATTGAAAAATAATTTATTTTTCAGGCATAAAGATATACACTCAATTAGATTGATGGTATAATTGGTCAGCCTAATGCTACTAGATTTTCAGATTTGCTAGCTCAGGAATATGCTTTAAATTCAATATGCTTAGTGATTTGCCATCTGCTTAAAGTCTTGATCATATCTTGTGCACCTTGAGACAAAACTCAGCCCCTTGAGTGTGTAGCCACGATTCAAATATTTGGGGGAGATTTCCTCTTCACAAAAGACAATTTAGATTTTTATAGGATGAATATTTTCATAGAAAAAAAATTTACCAAAGAACTTTTGGGTTTTGGCAGAAAGACATTTGTCAATTTAGATTTTTATAGGATGAATATTTACATAGAAAGATATTTGAATCTAGGTTACTAAGGAACGTTTCCATTTTAAACATTCTCTTCTCCCTGCCACTCAGATGTGAAAGGTGAGTTAGAAGGTTAACAAAATAATTCATCGCTAATATTTAAAAAAAAATGATAAATGGAATGATATTGCAGTCCAAAAGAAGAATTTGTAATGATATTGTAGTCCAAGAGAAGAATATGTCTCAAATCAAAATCGAAATAAGAATTTGTAATGATATTATAGTCCAAGAGAAGAATCTGTATCATGTTATATTATGTTGCTGCTAGTACTCTTATTTGTTTTTGATTGAAAGTTTCTACTTAAGGAGAAGATTAACATTTTAGCTGTTATAATTTTTTAATACAAGTCATATATTTCTTGTGTATCAGCTTAACTATATTGATCCATTATTTTGAGGAGACTTGACTGAACCTCCTCAAACTTTGAGGTGATCCCCAGCTTGAGCAACCAACATCACAAAAGAAAAGATAATGACCAAAACAATGGGATATGTGCCTATTGGCACTAAAGAATATCATATTTAGACTCTCACATGACAAACCTAGAAACATGTGAACTAAAAATCATACATAACGAACATCTTAAACATTTAAGAAATATGATGTTTTGCCTCTCAATTCCAATTCATAAATAATGTGATTAATATTACAATGGTAGTCTGGAGAGCTATTCCAGCAATCATACCCATTCAAATGCCCTGTTTCAACATGCAAATATCAAATTCAAGAAACCTTTGAGCTTATTAGTAACATGCACAGAATAAAGGGTAATTGAGAATTTGCATTATAAACAGAGACGACCAAGTTTACCTTCACCCCAAGATGAAACTTATATTTGATAAGAAGACTAAGGGGTACTCCAATAACATAGTAGCACCCTATGTTTACATAGGCTATCAGAGCTTGCCAACCTCCATCCAAAACCACACCTAAATTTCTTGCATCAAGAATAGAGCCTTCAAAATTGTGAAACAATAGTATGAACCCACAATAGAGGAGATCATCAACTACATTCATTTAAGCCTTGAATTTTGGATTAGTATTTACAATCTACCTAATAGAACTAGTTGTACATTGTTCAAAACCATTGTCACTCCAAGTAAAATTACCATGTTGGCCACTATGGCCATGACCATTTTGCTATTTGTGAATAGTACTACAAACTCATATTTGGTGGCAATAATGACAAACATACATATAATGATAGTGCCATTAAATCCATTATAAGGACAATAAATTTTTGAGCTCTTGGGTGACCGGCTCCTAGTTCATTTGATACTCTCACATTACAAGAATTGAATGCAAACAAATCACTAGTTGCAAACTTATCAAAAATATAAAACAACCACTATTAAAAAAATGAAATATTTTATTTGTTGAAGTAATCTCTTCCTAATCTCTGTGTACCTTAAACTACTAGTCTACTTCTATTTATTGGATATGATATTTAGTATTGGGCTAGTAAATTCCAATTTAAAAAGAAGCCAAAAAGATATACAATAGGAAATTTGATGTAGTAACAGAAATATATCCAATAGGAAATCATTAAAAGCATGTAGGAAAGTATAAAATTGATGTTATGTAGTGCATAAAGTATATGAGCACATTGCCATGAAAAAAAGACCATGAACCATCCTTGATCCTTCTCATATGTACTTCTGAACCAATGCAGAACAAGAAAATCTAGTAAAAGTACAATCTATATGATGAGCAACTGCCCTTGCCAATAATGTCTTTCCTATACCAGGGTGTCCATACAACAACACACCCTTGAATAGTAACAAGGGAAAATAACATCAAAACAATTATGAGACCAAATATTGGAATGATAATTATGAAATATGCCCCAAGAAATTAATTTTTTTTTTATAGAACTTACAAGCTCCATTTTATTGATGCAAAACTAATGATTTTAGCATGAAGATATAATAATGAGGACTCCAAAACATAGCTTTGGTTGTGCGATTCCAAGACTTTCAAATAGTTTTGGATTCTTAATGGGAAGTTCAATAAACTATATGTCAATTTAAATGGCAAAAATGATGATAACTGCACATATTAAAATATCATACTTTGATTTACTTGATTTGTTGATCAAGACCTCCAATCATATCATAAGTGGAATCTGGCACTTTCTCCACCTTCATCCACAAAAGGGTAAATTCAAAAATAGAGGTCATTATAATAACATTAAAAATTATTCATTCAAAGGAACCCCAGATCTCCATTTTTAAGCACATATAGTATTCCATAATTTAGAGTTTGGCCTCTCCTATATTGCAGAGGTGGACATGTCTCATAGCTCAACGTGTGCTTAGGGGTCCCAAACCACCTCAATGCCTCCTACTGACCTCACATGCCCTCAATTTTTGAAATTATCCAAACAAAATTATGTAAAAACTCACTTTCTAAAACATACCCAATTTGAGCAATATGGTAAAAGTTCCATTGTATTAACGCCCAAGTCTAGAAATTGATCCCATCATTTATAATTTCAATCTTACAAACCATGATCTTTTCACATTCAAAACCTACCCTTTTGATGTTATAAATGTAGGGCCACCATGCTACGTGGGTCCAATTTTCAAATATGTGGTGCCTGTAGAATAGAGAGGGAAGAGGAGGTTGCTTCTTTCCCAATTTCTTTAGCTTTGACAATGGTGTACTAGCTGCTCATGGTTTCCTTTCAGCCCTCGAGATCGGTGTACGCACATGAGTCAAGAAGCAATGATCCAACGCATTGAATGAGAAAATGAGATTTGTATAAGATATTCTTTGAAACTTTATAGAATGCTATGAAATATTGGCCTTCAATTAATCCTATAACGAGGTTACAAAAGTCTTCATTCTTTCCCTTGTTCTCCAAAATTTGTTTGGTTTTTCCATTTTTAAACTGTCGTAATATTTAACAAATGCCTCATTGTAGTCCAAAAATATTGTATTCAAAGACAACATATTTGTCATATTTTCCAAAATATGGTCATAAACAATGTCAATTTATGAACAAACATTAATATTTACCAAATATGTGCAACACAATGCTATGCATAGATGAATAAAGTACAACCAACAAAATAAGATCAACTTGATGAACAATATTTGTTCATCAATTCATGTGCATCACCATGACCATACATCAATTTCTATATTTATTTTCATATTTATAAAATGAATCAACCATCCATACCATCAAGCTTCTTTTTCAAAGGATGAGTACTAATTCTCCCATGAGATCCATTGAAATAAATAATTCATCTCTATACAATCCTGCTCAGAGCATTTAGATGTTCAGACATGCACACATTAATGCCCTAGGAATGAAAATAAACTACCTCCAAATTGAACATGAGAGATGTAATAATAGAAGAATTAGTAATTAAAATCACAAATCATGAATATTACAAACAAAATATTCATTTAAGGGCCTGAATCCCTCTTCACACCCTTTAATATGTTCCCATGGTCAATTTGTGGACGATACTATTTTCATGGGACAGTCTGAAGTCACAGAAGCTAGAATTCTAAAGGAAGCTATAAATCTATATTCCTCTACCTCTGGACAACTGATTAACTGGAACAAAAGCGCAGTATTCTTTACTAATACCCCAGATCACAGACAGAACAAAATAGCAAAAATCCTTGAATGCTCCATAGGATCTTTTCCCTCCTCTTACCTTGGTCTCCCTTTTGGGTCGAAAGTTCCTGAAGCTTTTTGGGAAGGACTTATTAGCAAATTTAGTAAGAAATTGGCGGGATGGAAAGGCAGTCTTCTAAGCCAAGGTGGAAAGCTCACACTCCTCAAAGCAAGTCTTCAAAGCATACCTACGTACGCTTTGAGTCTTTTCAAAATCCCCACTAAATTTGCTGAAGCTATTGAAAAATTCTAGAGAAACTTTCTTTGGTCAGGTACTGAGGAGAAAAGGAGAATGCCTCTTATAGCATGGGATAACATTTGCAAACCTGTCAAGGAAGGTGGACTAGGTGTAAGGAAAATTAGAAGTATGAACACAACCCTCTTAGCTAAACAGGGGTGGAGGGTTTATCAGGAGAATAAAGAATGGAGTAAAATATGGAAGCACAAGTACTTATTCAAGGCAAAGTCACTCCCTAAATTCTTTTCTACTCCAGACATTTCTCATCCTTCTGCCATATGGGGGGCAGTCCAGGGGACACAACATGTTTTAGAAGAAGGAAGCTCATGGAAAGTTGGCAATGGTAAAAAGGTGAAGTTCTAGGAAGATATTTGGTTAAGAGGAAAACCGTTGCAAGAAGAAATCCAAGATAAAGATGTTATAGATAGATGCAAGCAAAGAGTGGGAATAATGGTTAACCAATACTGGCAGAACAACTCTTGGGTAAACCTCACTGACTATGATCAAGATCTCAAGGATATTCAATTATCCCTAAATGCTATATCTCTATATCCTAACCATGAAGATAAAATTGTTTGGCACAATGAGCCAAGCGGTCAGTTTAAAGTTTCTTCCATCTTCACCTCAAAGGGAAATGGTAGCAAACCGTTATGGACGAGAGCCTGGATTAAGGGGCTCATCCCTAAAATCAAATTCTTTTTCTGGACCCTTCTCCAAAACAAAATATTGACTTTGGATAATTTACAGAAACGCGGAATAAATATTGTAAACAAGTGTATTCTTTGTAAAAAAGACCTTGAAGATAGAGATCATTTGTTCGTGAATTGTTCCTTTACTCAGCTAGTTTGGAAAGAGATCCTCAATTTGTGGGGCATTGCCTGGATCCACCACAAAAACGTGGAATTATCTTTCAAAAGCTGGTACTGCCCCTCCAAGAATCCTGAAGTTCTTTTTTTATGGAAACTTACTCTTCCCCATATTTGGTGGGGAATATGGAAGGAAAGAAATAACCGAATCTTTAGAAATAAAGAACTTCCTGGATGGGTGGTAGGACAGAACATCATTAGAGCTATAAAGGAGAATTTTTTATCACAAAAGAATCCAAGCTCAACTCTCTAAGTGGATAACCCCTTAAGGACGGATAATTCTAAAGGTAAACCTGATAATCCCAGATCAGGAGTTACTTGGAATGTTCCCCCTCAAGGATGGATTAAAGGAAATTTTGATGGTGCGGCCAAAGGGAACACAGGGAATGCTGGTTGTGGTGGAGTTTTGAGAAATCATATGGGAAAGGTAATTGATGCTATTGCAATCCCCATTGGTAAATTGAATTGCCACATTGCCGAAGCTACAACTGCCCTTCAGACCATCAAAATAGCTGTGGACTCGGGATATCCCAAATTGTGGCTTGAAGGGGACTCATTGAATATCATAAATATTCTTAACAATAAAAATACTGTGTCTTGGACCATAGAGGCTAAGGTAACGGAGATGAAAACATTAATAATTTTTTTTGAAGAAGTGACAATAACCCACACCTTTCGTGAAGCCAATGGTGTTGCAGATTGGCTAGCTAATTGTGTTGTCCGAACAGGTCAAACAATGAGGTGGCATGAAACATTAGAAAAGAATGTGGATTTGAGGGTGCTCATTCTTCATGATGCAACCCATGCAAAGGAAGGAAAGATTGGAGGGTAAGAGAAATATAATGAGTTGGAGGAGTGGCAGTGTGGGGAAAGGACAACAATCATTAAAGATGAAGGCCCTCAAGAGTGAGAAGCGGATCCTGAAAATGCACAAACAAAGCCAACTTTCTAATCAATTTGGCAGCAGGTGAGATCATCGTAAAGACCATAGCGACTGGGTTTCAAAGAAAATGAGTATGGCTCACGAAAGGAAGGGAGAACCCAAGAAGCAGGAACCCAAGAGCTGTGATGAATGGAAAGAGAAACGAGAGGTCTGGAGAATTCTGCAGAAAGGAAAAGTTGCAAACTATATGGAAAGGCTCCATGGGTCAAAACCCCATATCACAACGGCTTTTTTCAAAAATTGGACTGATGAAAGGGTCACCTTGCATGGAATCACAGTGAACCTAACAGAGGATTTTATAGTAGAGGTTACAGGGCTGCCTACGGATGGACTTAAATTCTCCAAGCAGACAAGCATTTCAAATGAGGCCTTTTGTAAGTTCCCCAAGACGGATGAGGAAGAGCAGAAGCTGGTTAAGAACAGGGATTTCTATGAATTGGATCAGATCAAAGGAATATGAAGGGATGTCTTAAGCTGTATAAGGGAGTACTTCATCCTGGATGAAAGAAGTAAGCGAGTGCACAAATTCCACTTTGTCTTCCTTAACCATTTCAGGCACAAGGTAAGTCTGTCTTTTCCCTTTTACCTTCGCTTCTCCTTGGTCCAAAGTTTATATGCTCATAGGAAAAAGGAAACACGCCCTATCCTACATGAAGGCCTTATTCTGTTAATCGAAGGCTATTGCAAGAATAATGCAATGGTAAAGCACCCTAACCAGGGGAAAAATAAGGAGTCAGGGAATAGAAAGAGTGAAAGTGTAAAAGGGAAAGGCAAAATCAAGATCCCTAGTGCTAAAAATTAGAATGTAGAAGAAGATACTGAACGGGAGAGAATTGATAAACCCAGGGAGGAAAACTTGGAGGAAGAAGAAGGAACTGAAAGCTGGGATACAAACTCTAATGAGGATGAAGAAAGTCCTGAGAAGAAAGAAAAAGAAGATGCCAACACAGAGGAGGATTCTGCAAACAGAACAGAAGATACAGAGGAAAATCAGAAAGTATCGGAGGATGAATTTGTCCAGGATGGCCCTGTTGAGGACCCTGCTTCAAGAAACGAAAAGGAAACTACATTTCAGGATGATAATCAAGAAATGGACATGGAAATTCAAACTGGAATTAAAGAACAGGATCAAAAGGGTCGAGAGGATATCTTTGAAGAAGCCAGGGACAATCCCAATAAAAACTCTGAGGAATGGAGGGGGAAAAAATAGAATGATGAAACACACACACCAATGACTTGGGTCAATTGCAAAGCAGAGGCATTTTTCCAACTCGATTCTTGGATGTGTAGGGAGATCATGGATCTCAAAAGGAAAGTGGAAACTATGGAAGATACTCTAAACGCTGTATGGAACAAAATTAACAATATGGAAAATCAGATAAGAGATATCCCAGTCAAGCTCAAAGCCTACGAGAATAATCTCAGGGAACTCATTAAGGACAACAGAACGAAAATGAAGGAATTTACGTCCAATATTTGTGCTGCGGCTATCAATATTGGTAAAAGAGCCAACGAGGAGACCAAAGCCTCGGAGGGACCCAGCAAAAGGATGAGACAAAGTTCAAGAAGGAAGGCTACACAAGAAGGAGCCATGCTGGCGGCAACCACTACCCAGGATACTGTTGTGAAAGAAAAAGAAACCATGAAAATGATATTGGAACTGGATGAATAGTCTGGTTCCTCTTGATGGTTATGTAAACTGGTCCTGTTCTATGGCTTCTTTTTGTAATCTTCTGCCTTTGGTGTAGCCAGATGTTTGTTAAATTTGGGTTTTGACCGGTAGTAAAACCTGTTTTTGCAACTTCTTTGTTGTAGTTTGTAAGGCTTTGCCTATGGTTTTAGATGCTCTTTCTTTCTTTCCTTATACTAGGGTTTCGGGGCCCCTTCAAAACCTGTTTTTACCTAAATCTAAAACAAAATATAAATGAAATATATAATTTGTAAATAAAATCACAATGATTACTATAGTAGAAAAATAAATGAAATATCTAATTCTTAAAATATCTATATTTTAATTAAAATCAAAATGATCATAAACTCTCTCTCTCTCTCTCTCTCTATATATATATATATATATATATATAATAATTTTCATAATTGACCAAAAACATATTATAATTCAAACACACATTATTTTCAATGTTATAGTCATGACATGTATGTGATGGAAATTAATTCACTATAAATTAAATATATCAACTTTTCATCTTTAATAAATTTCAACACTATTAATATTTTCTATATTTCATAATTACAAAGCATAAAAATATTCATTGTACAAATAAAATATCTACATAAATTTGGCATAACAAATAAATATTAATTTCAATAAAATAAATAATTAAATAAAAAATCATAATTTATTATATAATAGGGCCGTGAGAGCTTTTTGTATATTTTAATATATTATATATATGTGAATAAATATATTTTTATAGATTGTAAATTTTAATAAATATATTTTTATATTATATAATATTATATATTATATAATTTAATTTAATGTATTATATATATTATATTTTATATTTAAAAACAAGGGAAAGCTGGATAGATAGAGTTAAATTTGACTTCGTGAGAGCAAACAAACATGGAAAAACAAATGATTTAATATGCAACAAAGTTTAATGTAAAGTGGAACTCACGCGGAAAAGCAGTGGACATTTCCAAAAATTTTAGGTTATTTGATATGATATATTAATATTTTATATATTATAAATTTTAGATTATAAATTATTTTATTAAATATTGTATATTTTACATAATATATAATTATATATATAAATAAAATAATTTAATAATATATTATATTATTATTGATCTAAATAGGCTCATTATTTTTTTAATTTAAGATATGATGTACTTACTTGTTTCAGGGTAAAGTATTTCATTAAAACACCTATTTTATTACCAATTTTAGATATAGAATTGTACATGCTTCACTCAATGCTTGGATTTGAAAGGTGGTTAAGTATGAATGCTTTCTCCATCTCTTTGGGATATTATCTCCTACCAAACTAGTAACCTCTTTTGAGGAACAAGTTTTTGGCTCTAGTTGCCAAGGAATGGTATGAAGATGGTGAATAAGAATTGAATATGAAAGATTCATATTTACGATTATTCTCTTATGGAATGTGTGCATTGTCATAGAGTCATCTTGAAAATTATTTGTGGCCTATCTATAAGTGGTTCTGTGCCTTTGATATTGTTTGTTTGTAGGAAGTTAGTTTTTTGGGATTTTTTATGAAAAAATACATTAAGATGTATTTGAACCATACCCCACTTCTCAAAAGGATACATGTGGTGGCATTCACATATTGATTTCACCCAAGATCACATTGCCAATTATTTCTTTGTAGGAATATCTTTTGTATAGGATCACCAAAAACTAGTGTTTCAAGAAGATGATTATTCTTGGGAATGAGCTTAAGATATATAGAAATGTCTTGATGTATTTCCTTGCAATATTATCCCTTATTATAAGAGTATTTATGATCCAATAATTTATATTTAAGATTTATATTAGGATGTGTATAATATGTCCAATGATATTTTAAGGTTCGTTGGTTTCTTTTAAATTTGAGAAATCCACACAAGTTTTTGTTGGGCCAAATTTTATTTAGGTTTACAACAAAGGAATCAAGACAAACTCATTAGAGAAAGTTATTATTCAAGGAAATATTATTCATCCCTAAAATAAAGATCCATGAGCTTATTACTAGTTGGAGACCCATTACTTTATGAAAAGTCACTTATACTATTTTTGCTAGATCTCTTGTGCTCCCCTTATGACACATGTTGAGTTGACTCACACATTTTCCAATCTAAAGGAAGGTGAGAAATGAATGAAAATATCACAAGAGACATGTTAATGATGGTGATGATTATTGACTAGATTTCAGTCTGTTGATACATTTTGGAGCTTTATGTGCCTAATTTTGATCCAATTTCTTTACTTCCCAAGATGCCGAGTTGCTTCACATGACAATAAATTCTCCATAATTATTGGGGTAGAATATGTATAGGGATGCAATTTTTTGTTGTTAAGGCTCAATGTATTGGTAATATGGATGAACAAAAGCAACAAGATAGGCTTTGGGACCTCAATGTATTATCCCCATATCATCAATTTACGTCGCACATCAAACATGGAGCCCTGACATAATTAACTTAGTACTTATGACATCATCATCTATGCTTGACAATTAAAAATGGTCATTAAAATATGTTTCCACCTTGTAAGTTACATACCTCTTTTCAATGGGTGATGGTCACATAAATCCAAAAATTTCCCTGAATTTGGCTCTGGTGTTTGATATGGGCCCTTTCATGTATAATATCATCAGAAATACCTTTCCATTACCGCTCACCATTATTTCTGATCTCACCTTGAAATATTTCACTATTTTCATGTTCTGTATGGCATTGCCCTTTTTTCCAAAGGTATGAATATGGTGTTTTTATATGTTCTTAATATATAATAATAATAATAATAATAATAATAATAATAATAATAATAATAATAATAATAATAATAATAATACTATATACTTATAATATATTTTGTTGCCACTTACCTTTAAAATATCCTATATTGTAGGGATTAATCATCGCCCCTATAAGACCAATGATAATCTTGATGATTATCCCATCAACTCCCAAGGAAGAATTGGGTGACACCAATTCTGAATGGAAGTGCATTTGAAGCCAAAGAGTAGGAGAAGTTTGAAAAAATATGTTGTTGAAATGATTCATGAACAAATTTGACAATTTTGATGACTTGAAACTATTTCTACGACATGAACACAATTTCTTAAGCCTCTTGTGCCTCATTATAGGACTATATTTCCATTGAATACATGTTTTAAATTTTTACATACATGTTTCCATTAAAAATATAGTACTAGTAGTTTCTCCAAAGGTGCAAAGAATGTCAGAAGGAATTTAGAAGTTATTTCTTTTCATTTCTAGAGTATATTGCCTATTAAGTGTTTCCCTTTTATGTGTATGATGTGGATACCCCATAATGCTTGATAATTTAACTCACCAACTATCCCCACCATCTAGGACCAATCACCAATATTTCACTTATTATCTCAACCAAGGACTCCTCTATCACAACATACACATTGTAACATGAACATCCTATCCATGTTTTGATCTTGATAGCCACAAGAAGCAAAAATCCTATGCTGAATAAATGTGTAATAATTACCTGTTAAAATATAATGTTTATAAATGAAAATATCCCTTGTGTAAGCTAATTTTAGCAAAATCAAGTTGTTGGGAGCTGGAACAAAAGCACCAACTCCACCACCACTAGTCACTAGAATGCCTATCCCATAACTATGCGAATTATAAACCTATTAGATAAATGTTTAGACGTATACATACCTTATTTAAGTGTAGGGTGTTTACTAGCCCAAATTATAAGGTTCTCATGTTGTTTGGTCATACGTGGCCTATTTTTGAGGGTGTGTTCCTAATTTTGCCTACACAATTATACAAATACAACTCACCTAATGCATCATCAAGACTAAGGGGACAACTTGATTGGAAATAGACATGAGGTTCATATAGATGCACTCATGGGTGTCAAACCCAATCACACACAATTGGTCCAACCCTAACATGTTGGGCTCTTCAACCAATAAATACATGTCACCCAATTAAAACTAGGGGAGTTGCAGTTTTGATAGTCATTGGGTAAAGAGGCTATTTATTTCCATGAAGAATGTAAGCCATCATGTAGACAAAAGCCTTTCATGGTGATTTAGACCCTAATCAATCTTCCTTTCATTTTTAAGTGATGGGATTATAACTATAATAGATGTTGAAGGAGTTGAATCGATTTGGCAAAGAGGCTATCTCTTTCCATGAAGAATGTAAGCCATTGCATAGACAACATCCTTGCTGGCGATTCAGTTCTTGATCGATCTACCCTCCACTCTCTACTAATGGGATGAAAAATTAAATAGATGTTAAAGGAGTTGAATCAATGCCTTTAAGTTGTATCCATTTTTTAAGTCTATTTTTTTAGCATCAATAGATGCAAACTACCTCAAATCGATGTTATTAAATTAAAACTCAACTTTCACCATCTGATTACTGTTTGTTCCATTGTTTGAGGAATTAAACAAGACTAACCAATTACCATGACTCTTTGCATGTGAATTTATGCTACAAATTAGTTTGCATCCATGTCATCCAACCCCATACTCACTGATATCTACATTTTGTTTGACTTTCTAGATTAATATGCTCAATTATATCCACCTGAGGGGTGGTCATTGCATTAGTTGTGTCATCAATATGCCCAAAAGTGTTTAATAACATTATAAGTGACTATGAAAGAATGTTAACCATGCATGTATAATGATCAACTGTACCTACATGCTTATAGAACACAAGCAAAGCTTATACACTCAAAGTTTATTCTAAAGGGAATAAATAGCGATAGGACCAATTTTTTATTATGTGACATCCATTTCTTTATATGGTTTGGTTATCTCTACTTGGAGGTCATTTTTATTGGGTGTTGGCTCAGGGTTTATTAGAATGTTGGTAATTGTATCCACTTCAAGAGTGGTGTACTACATTTTTTGAGTCATCAATATGCTTATAAGTGTTTGATAGCATTAGAAGTGACTATGTAAGGATGTGAACCATACACACATAATGATCAATTATAGCTCCATGATGATAAAAAAGAAAAAGCTTAAGTGGTAAAGGTTTGTTTAAAGGGTAAAAAATAGTTGGAGAAGAATGATTTATTCTTTCGGACACCCATTCATTTATATGGTTTGGTTATCTCTAATTGGATGTCATTTTTATTGGGTGTTGGCTGACCATTTATTGCAACCTTGCTATAGTCTGTATTCTAGATATTCAACAGAAAACCAAACCATAACACAAAAATAGTTTAAGTTGTAGCTTCATGATGGGTTAGCTTTACAAAAGAGGGATTTTGTAAAGTGAAAGAGTGTAAATTGATAGTTAAACCTCATTAAAAACCCATTAAAAAAGTAAAAATAAGTTTGTATAAAGTAATTTTAGGGGAGGACATACACATGCCTTGACTTCAAGGGAATAATTAGATTTACATACCATGCACCCATTACAAAGGAGGTTGTAGCTTGCAGGGTGGTGGAATCTTTTATTGACTATTTTATATTTGATTATGGATGCATAAGAGGGCATAATTCGTTATACAATGTGAATTTTATGGTAGATAAGTCACCAATTAAAAGAAGATGCCATCTACTATTGAATATCATTAATTACAAATAAGGTATATTATAGAAAATGAGCTTAGAGTGGATATGGCCCACACAAAACTTACACTAATGAAGCCTACAGGGGAATCCATCTATTTGTTTATCTCATTGGTTGAGAGAAAAGGTGGTCTATTAATGATTGGTTACAGTTGGCAGGGAGAGTTTGTAAATTTTTCTCAGTATAGGATGTTTATTAGCCCACTTTTGAAGGTTTTCATGTTGTTTGCTCCTTTATGTCCTATTATTGAGGGTGTGGATCCAATTTTTCCAGTGCAATTGTAAAACTAACCCTTGATATGTAAAGCTAAACTATCATGAACCCACATCCTCAATTATTTTTGTGTTTTAATTTTATTTGTAGTTGAATACCAAGAATACAATACAATAATTTTAATATGTTGGTCGATATGGAAAATGCATTATATATAGTAGTTAATTTTTTAAAAGTAATAATTCATAACTAAACATATAAAAGAAATAATTCATGTAACTAATCGTACACATGTAATTAAACACACAATGATTAGATGTGACATTTATTTATGTAACTCTTTGTTAAAATAGGATGGCTTAGATTAATAAAATACCCAAAATCATAACTACTTATTTAAGAATGAATGGCTTAGACTATTAATACTTACTGAAGTGTAACCACCTATTAATAAAGGATGGTATAGGTGGTTAATTTTTATAATAATAATATACTATATTATATTATATATACAATTAATTAAATATATATTACAATTATGTAATTAAGGGTAAGATTGGGCCATGTCTTACTACATGATAATTAATTATACCTACTCTCCCTTACCCCTAATAATGATTGCCCATCAACCAAGTTTTATTTCAACTAGAGACTCCTTTACCTTAACATTCAAATGGTATCATGAGTGATACCCTCTTATGCATCCATGTTGCATGGACTTTATAAAAGTGTCGGTACTCACTTCAACCATAATGGGGGTAAGAAGATCAACTTTAGAACCTTTATATATTTCATCCACATTAGTTTCATTTCATTATTGATTCGATCCATAAATCAGATGTGAATTATTTCTATAATCAGATAGAAAATAGTCAATAAAATATGCTTGCACCTTGCAAGCTAAAAACCTCTTCATAATGGGTACATGGTATGTAAATCCAAAAATTGCATTGAATTCAAGGCATGTGTATGTTATGAGTCATCCCATGTATACTATCATGTAAAATACCTTGTCGTTGCCCATTAGCATCACCACCCATCTCACTTTCAAATAATTCACCACTTTCAAGTTATGTATGGCTTTGTCATAATTTATGTAGGTGTCAATATATTGGCAATGTAGATGAACATAAGTTAAAATATGGATTTTGGAACCTAATTTTTTTTGTCTCTATATCATTGGCATTGCAATGTGAATTTGAGTTTCACATCGAACATGTAGCCTTCTCACAATCAAAGTATCATCATGTTGTTCTCATCATTGGTTTTTGAGTCATCTAATTTTACCCTTGTTTTAATCATGTATTGGGCAATTGAAACAATTCGATGAAAGTTATAGATTGCATTGTCAAATGTGACCTATCGTTGAAATTTGTATGTGTATTTTATCAAAATTCTTTGAGTCTCTCATTGAAATATCCTATCATTGCCCTTCACCATCACCACCCAACACACCTTAAAATCTTTAAACACTATTTGCATTTTTAGTATGGGCTTGATCTTCCTCACTAATTTGCCATTGTTCAAGTTCATCATAATTTTTTTAAACGTTTCCTCCCCACATAGTGCATTGCCACACCATATGAAGAAATATACAATTTTATTTGTCATTATCACCTTCACAAAAAATATCAATTTTTTATTTTTTAATGCTTTGTGAAAAATGTGAGATGAGGTCAAAGTTCATAAATTTCAATAGTAATATGGCTACCAATTTACACTCACTTTACAAATACCCACTTTGCTATTATAGTATTATTATATTAATAATAAGTAAATATAACTATTAATATTTTAATATATACTTATAATAAAATGATCACTTATATAATAATTAATAATATTATTAAATAATATATATTCCATTATTATATGATATAATATATTTGTAATTATTATAAATAAAATATTATTAAACATATTAACTATAACAATATGATATTATAATAATATATAATATATATTTTTTATATTATA